>OX422208.1:342464169-343064169 GCA_949130495.1 Sambucus nigra
CGACCTCACTTAGTTCCGTCCCAAATTATGGATCAATCCTCAACCATTAATTAATGTTGCAATTTATTTTATGATGTTTAAAACACATTTAAGCAATAAAAATTCATTTAGACATCAGATACGTGGGGTGCTGCCCCCACAATGAAGGATGCATATTTCATTGAGCTATGAAGGAATAGGGGTTTAGTATGCACTAAGCTTCAAATACTACCATTGAATAGCCATAGAAATTAAGAGGTTAAGATATTCCAAACTCAATACACATGTGATAATTAAATTGATTCAAACATATAACCCAACAAGAAACACAAGATATCTATAGTAGGTTTATATTACTTAACCTGCAAACATACACATTACAATTAATTAAATACTATTTAAATAAGGAGAGAGTAGAAAAAACATAACACCATTTGGGCAAAAATGTAACTTTTGTTAGCCAGGTGTTCTCACGGTCCTTAACCCTGACAAAAAAACATGCATATGTTGTCATGATCGTTGACCGTGACAATACATGAGACATTTTTTGTCACGGTCTTTGATTGTGACAAGGACTATGATAAAAATATCGGGATTCCATCGCTAAAAACCCCCACCCCCCCAAAAAACACACACTTTCCACACTTTATCTCATCAACTCGGCTGCCTCTCTGTCCTAGGTCTAAAACCCACCATTTGTTTTCATCAGAAGGCATGATCTACACATTTTGACTTTGATATATATAAATGTAGTTGTAGTTGCTGAATATATTTATTTTTTTGTTGTAAAATAATTGTATTTACGTATATGGATTTGATATTGTTAGAAAATAACTTGTGGGGAATCTAAGTTTGAACAACTTGACTTTGATATTTATTTGGGCTTGAATATATGTATTTGTTTGTTGTAAAATAGTTGTATTTACATGAATAACTTGATTTTATAAGCAAATAATTTGTGCAATACCTAGGTGTAAAGGTTTGAACAATTTGACTTTGCTATTTGTACGGGCGTGAATATATGTGTTTATTTGTTATAAATGTAATCATTTTGGTCATTTTTTTATAGCTTTGTTTAAAAATGTGATGGTTTTTGGAATTTCGTATGTATTATGAGAATAAAATGTGAAGTATTATAATGGACACTTAATTTGCTATCCCAAAAGCTCATTTACTATCCCTAATAGTATATAGGGTAGTCATAAGGACATGAAGAGTTGTCCTAATAAGTTGGCGTCATAAAAAGTAACAAGGACAACAACCGGTTATTCTTTTAAAGTTTTTAGGACAACTCATGCCATCCTTTCAAAGCCAAATAATATCATGTGTTTTTAAGAACAGATGTTTCCTTTCCTTTCAAACTCAGTATTATGGAAAGAAGTAGCTATCCCAAAAAGATTTTGGCGCATAAAATGTGGCATCAAATTAATATGTAAAAAGACTATTGTATCTGTCCTAAAAGTTAAACATATTTTTTTACATCATATTGTAGGCATCCTAAATTCAATAATAAAAATTGTTTTCGTTCAAAAATCGAACCAATATTTAACATAATAAGAGTAGATTAAAAAAAATTCATATTATAACAAAAATAAACACCACCACATATTTTGAAGCCGTCATTTCCAATTCTAAGTTAGTTACATCCATTACTTAATCACAATCCATAGCCAAAAAATAAACCCTTTGTTGCAAAAAGTTGACCATTTCGTAGTCAAGAGTGGGTATCGAAAGTATCAATTGGTGGTGGTAGTGAGATGCCTGCCTCTCATATCATACGAGAAATTTCAATCCTAGCATATGCTAGACCTTCTGTCTTGGCCCTCATGACTCTTTCTTGTATTTCATTTTCCAAATTAGTACTCATCATATCAATTTTTTCTCGATGAAGATTTCCACATGCCTCAACCCCTTCTCGATAATTAATCTCTCACTCATTGGCCTCCTTCTCTAGTTGAGCAATCTCATTATCATAATACCAAGATGATGTGGTTAAATGTGAAGAAGGTTGTTTAATACATAATCCCATACACAAGGCTCAACCATATTCGTCAGGTCATGTCACGTCCTCAAATATAAAAACCCTTACTTCTACCCTATTTTATTGATTCAATGGTATCACATCCAGTTGTCTTTTAATCATTACTTACAAATTAAGAAGAAACATAGAGCACAATCAACCTCTTTTAGTAATTAGAATTCATAAACGTCTACCAAAATAAAATTCAGAATGTAACATAAGTCGTTTAGAATGAAGTCACAAAACATGTGAGGGATAGTAATAGGATTTAGAATTTAAATAGTGAAGAAAGTCTTTAATACTAAAAGCTTGTTTACAAGGTTAATAACAGAATGTTATAAATTGAGTAAACTCTGAATAAATTTTTTGGGCAAAACTCTTTTTGAAAAACACAAGATGTGCTATAAAACGTTTCTGAATGTACGGATTAAATTTGATAGTTGATTACCTTTCTTTTTAATTTTTAATAAACCTCTACTAAAGTTACCATGCAGTCCAAATCACAACAACAATTAAGAACATTCAATGAAATAGACACAAGAATTTTTAACGTGGTAAAACCCGTAATCAAGTGAAACATCCATGGTACCCTCAATGTCACAAAACCAAAATCCACTAGAATAAAAATCAAGTTACAACACTTAAGCAAACCACAAAGATCCTAACCTAAGTTCAGAATTTACCTACACGAGATTCTCCACTCCAAAGGTAATCTGAATTGGATTGATCTTTTCTTGCTACTTCTTTGCTTTTTTCTTGATCTCCTTCTCTTTGAATTATGATTCCAGAAACTCTTTCAAATTCCAAGATACTCAGACAGAACCACAGTGTCTAAGTGTTCGTGTGAGATAGTGTTTGTGATGTGCTACTACATGTAATCATGCAACTCACCCTCTCAAGATTTATACAAACTTTCCTAGCAAATTACACCAATTATAAAATGAAAGTTATATCTGAATCTTGCTTTTTCAAGCCAAGACTTCTTGATCTTTTATTTATCCACAGATCTCAAGGATACCTTGCTCAGAAGACGGTTCAAGGTCTTAAACAATTTCTGAGTTTTGAAAATATTTTTAAAATTGTAAACCTCCAATTGAGATCCAAACTAGACTAGAAGTCTACTTTATTAAAACAGATTCAGACTTAATAAGAAAAGATTGATTCAACAATTTTTGACATAAAACTTCTTTTGAGATCTATGGTTATGCCTTAAAACTGTAATAAGAGTTTTTTGTGTTCCTTCTTCTTTTTGTTCACCAGTATTTCATAAAATATGAAATAAAAAACTAGAAACACACAACTCTCTAGTTCTGAAAAATATTTTGAAACAAAAAGTTTTTATTTCAAAAACTCGTCAAAACATAATAGATCTACAATACTACATCTGAAAAGAGAAACATAAAAATCGTGTGATTTTCTCTTTTAGAAAAACTCAGTTTCAACAATGAAACTTAATTCTCTCTTAGAGATGAGTTCTGAGAGAATCAAAGATTTGGAGAGGTCTTCAGAATGAAAACACAACACTAAGAACACAAAAACCATAAAATGTCTAACTCTCAAGAAAGGGTTTTCTGGTGTTTGGAACTATTTAGGATTTGGTGTTTGGTTTAGGAGAAGAACACTAAGAGGTTTGAACTACGAAAAAAACTTAGGGTTTCTTCTTCTTCTTCTTAATCTCATTATTTTCTTTCCCTCTCTTCTCCCTTCTCTCTCTTCTCTATACTCTTTCTTTTCTCTATGGATTAACGAAATGGAAAAAGTCTCAAAATACCGAGGCTTGGCTCCTTTTTATACTAATCGTAGAAGGATCCAGAACATCGACCTCAATCCAATGGCTGGGATTGACTCTCGAGAGATTGACTTAAATCCAAAAGTTTAACACAAGCGGTGGGTTAAATGCACACTGATTGGTTTAAAATGGGTTCTCAAGGATTGAGTCTAAACACATGTAGTACGTTATTAGGTTGATCCAATGGCTGAGGATGTGTACGAGTTTTGTGTCTAACAAGAAACACAAATCCACTCGATAGGTTACCAACAAGTGTACGCACAGGATGAAGGCAAAAACACATGTATAAAATTAATTAGAAAGCACACCTCCAATTCTCTAGCGCTTTTGGATGCTACCTAGGCAAACAATCAGCATAGAAAATAAGTTTCTAAAATTCAATTTTTACCCAGAACACCTTTTAAAAACATATTTTAATTAATTCAAAAATCATTTGAAAATTATTTAAAATTATATAAAATGATTTGAATTGAATTAAATTGATTTTAAAAAGATTTGAAGTGTTGAAAAATTATTAAAATAAATAAATGATATGTATGATGCAGTGCAAGTGTCCTATTTGTGGTTGCAGGGTTAGAATTAACTTCCCTTTGAAGGTTCTCTTGGACTGGATTTCTTTATTGAGCTTGTTCCTTTGAGGAGATGGAGTTCTCATAAAAATCTAAACCATTTTGTCTAGATATCCAAACTAGTTCGAACTCCTATACATGCAGACTCAAGTAAGTCAATATATAGTGTGTTCTCAATCTCCCCCTTTGGATATTAGAGACAAATTCCCTTGAGTATTCAGAACTCGTGGGTCAAAATAAAAAGAAATCCTATTTGTCCAATATAAAAATTCTAACTACCCATTCCCATCCTAGAATGAAAATAAGGTAACAAAATACATCACTCAACTATATACAGACCAACACCCTACAACATAATAAAAAGATATACAACGGGTCTGAAATGCTTGTAACAAGATAAACACTAAATTGACATATTAGTTGAGTTAGAATAAGAAATAGATAGAAAAATCGCTAAGCAATACTTAAGATCTTCTCCCCCAATTTTTCTCAAATATACAAGGGGTATAAATCACAAAAATAGAGATTAAGTGAGAGTGATCATCCCTATAGCTGTTCGTAAATACACAAATCGAATGTTATCTAAAGGTTTGGTAAAGAGATCTGTGAGATATTTTTGAGTGTTCAAATATTCAATAACGAGATCTTTCGATTCGAGAAAGTCATGGATAAAATAATGTCTAATATTAATATGCTTAGTTCGTGAGTGCAATACAGGATTTTTGGAAATATTAATGGCACTTTGATTATCACAAAATATGGTTAATTATTATTCTGTGAGACCATAATCATTAAGCATTTGTCTAGTCCATAGTAATTGAGCACAACAACTACTAGCTATTATATATTCAGATTCGACGCTAGATAATGAAATACAATTCTGTGTCTTACACGACCAACCAACGAGATTACTGCCTACGTAGTAGCAAGCCCCAGAAGTACTCTTACTATCGTCAGAATACCCAACCCAATCGGCACCGGTGTATCCTACAATAGAACTAGTTGTATCATTTGTGTACCAAATACCAAATTTTAAAGTACCCTTAATATATTTAATAATCCTTTTTACACTTAATAAGTGAGATTCTTTAAGGTTACTTTGATATCTAACACAGATACACACGGCGAAAGATATGTTGGGTCGAGATGCAGTAAGATACACAAACTCCCTATCATACTTCTATAGAGAGTGGGATCTACACTTTTCCCAATATCATCCTTAGAAATTTTAGTTGAAGTACTCATGGGGGTTCTAGATGTTTTAGCATTTTCTAGTCCGAATTTTTTAACTAAATTTGCAGCATACTTGGATTGAGAAATAAAAACACCATCACTGCATTGTTTTACTTGTAAACCCAAAAAATATTGTAGTTCACCCATTAGAGACATCTGAAATTCGGTATGCATGATATCAGAAAAGTTCTTTACTTGTTTAGGACAGGTGGAACCGAAAATAATATCATCCACATATACTTGCCTTTTTAACAAACAATGTTTGATCGTTTCCGCCACGGACAAAATTATGAGACACTAAGAAGGTAGACAGTCACTCATACCACACTCTAAGAGCTTATTTTAGGCCGTATAAGTCTTTCTTAAGCTTAAAGACATGGTCCCGGTGTACATGATCAACAAATCCTTTGGGTTGTTCTACGTAAACTTCTTCAGATAAAATTCCATTTAAGAAAGCGTATTTAACATCCATTTGGGGTAATTTGAATTGCATATGACAAGAAATTGCAAGGAGGAGATGAATTGATTCCAAACGAGTAACAGGTGTAAAAGTTTCATTGAAATCAATTCCCTCAATCTAGGAGTATCCTTGTGCAACCAACCTAGCTTTATTTCTAATGACCTCTCCATTTTCATCAGTTTTGTTTTTAAAAATCCACCTTGTGCCAATAACCTTAGAATCTTTTGATCTAGGAACAAGATTCCAAACATCGTGACTCTTAAATTGAATTAGCTCTTCTTGCATAACAGTTATCCAAAATGAGTCAGTAAGGGCATCATTAACATTTTTAGGTTCCTCAAGAGAAACAAAATAAGAAAATTGTGCCACTTGTCGAAGTTAGAATCTAATTCTAACTGGTTCCGAAGGATTACCGACAATGGTTTCAGTGGGATGATCTTTAGAAACCCAAGTGGGTACATAAGGACTCTCAGGTCGCAGTGAATCAATATCATCTTGAGGATCAAGGGATAAAACAAGATCGTCCTCATCAAATGTTACTGGTTGACTGTCACTACTCCTAACACTTGTGTCATCTACAATTACATTAATAGATTCCATAATAGTTTTGGATATGTTGTTAAACACACGCAAAGCCCTACTATTTTGGGAATAGCCAAGAAAAATTTCCTTTTCTCCTCAGGTATCAAATTTTGAAAGATGCTCTCTATCTTTGTAGATATAGCAGACACTACCGAAGGTTTTAAAATATTTCAAGTTTGACTTTTTGTGGAACCATAACTCATAAGATGTTTCTTTGGATTTTTTTTAGGTATATACGATTAATAATGTGACACGCGGTTTGGACAAATTCTACCCAAAAATATATAGGGAGATTCTTAGCATGTAACATAACCCTAGGAATTTCTTGTAAAGTCCTATTCTTACGTTCACCTATACCATTTTTCTGCGGGGTTTTGGGAGCGCTAAACTTATGCTTATAGCCATTAGCTACACAATACTCAGAGATTCCAGAGTCCTTGAACTCTCCACCTCTATCACTCCTAATTCGACACATTTGGGTATCATTATCATTCTCAATTTTTGAGATGATTTTTAAAAATTCATTGAAGGTATCTGATTTATGTTTCATAAAAGATACCCATGTATATCTCGTATAGTCGTCCACTATAACTAGGATGTAAGAGTTTCCACAGAAACAAACAGTTCTTGAGGAACCCATGAGGTCCATGTGGATAAGCTCTAGGCGTTTAGTAGTAAGGACATCTTTAACTCTCTTGCGTGGGGATTTACTTATTTTTCCTTCCTTGCAAGGTTCACAAACAGGATTAAAAGAATTTCTAATTCTAGGTAAACCTCTAACTATCTCTTGGTAACTCAATCTTCTAAGGTTATCATAATTTGTGTGTCCCAATATATTATGCCATAGATCAGAATCCTATAATCTGGCAACATTACAAGATTCAGAATTTAGGATTACGGTGTAACAGTTTTTCAGGGTTCTGTTGCTGTTAAGATACAATTACCTTTTTCATCAACAATTTTGTAGTCATTTTTTGAAAAGGTAACTGAGTGATTGGAGTCAACAAATTGTGATATACTTAAGAGATTGGATTTAAGGCCTTTAACTAAGATAACATCATTTAGTTCAGGAAGCCCTTGCTCACTCAATGTTCCTTTACATATGATCTGAGAAGAAACACCATCTCCAAACACGACACTACCTCCAAGGAAGTCTGTTTTGTTCTTCAATTTGTTTTCATCCTCGGTCATATGTTTAGAACATCCGAGTCCAAACACCATCCAGTTGAAGTGATTTATGCCTTTAAAGTAGAAATGACAATGTTGCACTTGAGCCGGGGTAGTAACTTTTCTAATCCAAATAGGCCTAGTTTTAAGATTTTTGTGGCCTTTTGACTTAGAAAAGGTTTTAGGGGTGTTTATAAATGATTTTTTCTTAGTCTTGTACCCTCCCTTTTTCTTTTTAGAGTTAGAGTCATATGTGTCCTATCTAGGAAGTACATAAGTATTTATGGATTTCCTAGAATAATTAAAGTTCTGGTAGGTAGGAGTGTATGTCCTTTCTGGAAATATTCATCTAGAGTATGGCAAAAAATATCACAGTAGGAACAGTACTGTTGGGTATAGGACTTGACTTTCTTGCTAAAGTCTTTGAAAATTGGCTTGGATCTATTGGGTACAGTAGTCCAGTAATCATTAGATTTAGGTTTCTGTCTTTGGTCTCTGGCAGAAGGACAAACGCATTTGGTCTGACTGTTTGGTTTCAACTGTTGATTGTATTGATTATGTGTTGTCTGAGAGACATTGAAACTATGTTCACTTTTTTGAACATTTTGAGAACTTTGTCCCTATTTTATAAAAGCAACATTTTCAGGAGAAACTTTGGTCTTACTTGTGTGCACTATTTCTCCAAAACCTAGGACAGACTTATCTTCAGAGTCAAATTTGCTTATAGTAATAATTTTTTCATAAGTCTTGGTTTGTGTTTCAAAGTGTTGACGTTTTTAAACACATTTGAAACCTTTTGACTTGACTCTTCTAGTTCAATAAGAGTTGCCTTGTATTTTTGTTCAAATTCATGGTTCTTTTGAGTCAAATCTTTTATTTTCAAGGCATAATCCTCAATTTTAATCTCATGAGCAACACATTGGGTAGTAAAATCTTCAGTGTTCTTCCTAATGGTTTGGTTAAGTAAATCGATACGCTCACTTAAGTTTTTTATCTTCTTTTCTAGGCGAGCACTCTTCTTAACCGTTTTAGTGTATAACTCATGTAAATCAGGCAGGTCATCATCAGACTCACTATGTTCATCGTGTGAATTGTCCCCTATGTTTTTGATAGGTTCTTTACTCACGCACACGTTCAATTCGTCATCAGCATTCTCACTTTTACTCACACACATTCTTTCAGTAGTAATAGGAACATAATTATCAGCAAGATCATTACAACATCAACAGGCATATCAAGTTCATGAGCAGGCAAGCATGCATCATCATTATATATTATCTTAGCAAAGAAAGACATGCAGTACTTATTTAGCTGGATTGACTCAGCTTCATCCTCATCAGAATCACTAGAGTCGTTCCATGTCTTACACATATCGTCCTTATTATTGTTGTTAAAAATAGTTGGACATTTACTGGAATAGTGACCAAGTTTACCACAACGATGACACTTAACATCTTTTATGTCAGGTGTAGGTCTATTGGGATCATAGTTCCTCCTATTGTCATAAGTGTGTTTGGTATTGTCTCTGTCATAATGTTTGTGAAATTGATTACCTTGATAATTTGATTTGCCTTGTTTAGAGGCTACAACATTTATGAATTTCAAAATATTTTTGAAATGCATACTCATAAGAGCTATTTCATTGTCAAGGTTTTCCAAATCACACTTTTCAAGACAGTCAGTGTCAAAATCTAGAGCGTTCAATTTAGGCACTGGTAATTTAGATGAAAACACAACATTTGAAATAGAGGCTTTATTAGTCTGTCTGGTCAATTTCTTTTTAAAGTCTAGATCCAATTCAATAGTCCTAAGTTTACTGCTAAGTAATTCAGGAGTCATATTAGGGTCACTTATTTCCTTAATAGCATATCTCTTGTTGTCAAATTTAGATGACAATGACCTAAAAATCTTTGACACAATTTCCTTTCAACTGTAGGTTATACCATTGACATGAAGTTTTGTAAAAATATCAGTTAACCTTATGTAGAAATTGTCAAAGGATTCATTATCATTTATAATCAGGGTGTTATATTTCTGAATGATCATATGAGTTTTTCCAGCTTTGACACGTTCATCACCCTCATGAGCAATGACTAAAGTGTCCCATGCCTCTTTAGAAGCGTAACATATGGATATTCTTTTAAATTCATGTTCATTCATGGACATAAAGATGGCATTTTTCCTTTATTATTATCAAGATAATTTTTTTTCCCTTCCTTAGAATATTCACTGAGAAGTTTATTAATCCTTGTTGGATCAGTGGATGAAGTAGGTTTAGTAGGATGTTCAAACCCTATTTCAATCATTTCCCAGACTTCATCACCCAGTGTTCCTTGAATGAAAGCAGTCATTCGTACTTTCCAGTTCAAAAAATTATTTCCATTAAAGAGTGGTGGTCTGGATATATTACCTAACTTCTCAAATTTTTCTTCCATATTTAGAAATTTTTCAGAAAGAAGTTTCAAAAAAAATTTCTCAAGTTTCAGGATCACAAAAGGTGTTCCTGCTCTGACACCAGTTGAAGAAAGGTTTTAATACTAAAAGCTTGTTTACAAGGTTAATAACAAAATGTTATAAATTGAGTAAACTTCGAATAAACTTTTTGGGCAAAGCTCTTTTCGAAAAACACAAGATGTGTTATAAAAGGTTTCTGAATGTATGGATTAAATTTGATAGTTGATTACCTTTATTTTTAATTTTTAATAAACATCTACTAAAGTTACTATGCAGTCCCAATCACAACAATAATTAAGAACATTCAAAGATATAGACACATGAATTTTTAACGTCGTAAAACCCTTAATCAAGGGAAACATAAAAGGTGTCCTCTACGGCACAAAACAAAAATCCAATAGAATAAAAATCAAGTTACAACACTTAAGAAAACCACAAAGATCCTAACCTAAGTCCAAAATGTACCTACACGAGATTCTCCACTCTAAAGGTAATGTGAATTGGACTGATCTTTTCTTGCTGCTTCTTTTCTTTTCCTTGATCTCCTTCTCTTTGAATTCTGATTCCAACAACTCTTTCAAATTCCAAGATACTCAGACATAACCACAATGTCTAAGTGTTCACGTGAGATAGTGTTTGTGATGTGCTACTACATGCGAACATGCAACTCACCGTCTCAAGATTTATACAAACTTTCCTAGAAAATTACAACAATTATATAATGAAAGTTATTTCTGAATCTTGATTTTTCAAGCCAAGACTTCTTGATCTTTTATTTATCCACAGATCTCAAGGATACCTTACTCAAAAGACGATTCAAGGTCTTAAATAATTTCTGGGTTTTGAAAATATTTTTGAAATTATAAACCTCCAATTGCGATCAAACTAGACTAGAAGTCTACTTTATTAAAACAGATTCAGACTTAACATATAAAGACTGATTCAATAATTTTTGACATAAAACTTCTTTTCAGATCTATGGTTATGCCTTAAAACTATAATAAGAGTTCTTTGTGTTCCTTCTTATTTTTGTACACCATTATTTCATAAAATATGAAATAAAAAACTAGAAACACACAACTCTCTAGATCTGAAAAATATTTTGTAACTAAAAGTTTTTATTTCAAAAACTCGTTGAAACAAAATAGATCTAAAATACTTGATCTGAAAAGAAAATTAGGAAAATCATGTGATTTTCTCTTTTAGAAAAACTCAGCTTTAATAATGAAACTTAAGTCTCTCTTAGAGATGAGTTCTGAGAGAATCAAAGATTTGAAGAGGTCTTCAGAATGAAAACACAACACCAAGAACACAGAAACCCTAAAAATGTCTAACTCTCAAGAAAGGGGTTTCTGGTGCTTGGAACTGTTTAGGATTTGGTGTTTGGTTTGGGAGAAGAATACTCAGAGGTTTGAACTACGAAAAAAACTTAGGGTTTCTTCTTCTTAATCTCTCTCTTTTCTTTCCCTCTCTTCTCCCTTCTCTCTATTCTCTCTACTATCTCTTTTCACTCTGGATTAACGAAATGGCAAAAGTCTCAAAATGCTGAGGCTTGGTTCCTTATTATACTAATCGTAGAAGGATTCGGAACATCGACCTCAATCCAATGGCTTGGATTGAGTCTCGAGATATTGACTTAAATCCAACGGTTTAACACAATCGGTGGGTTAAATGCACACTGATTTGTTTAAAATGGGTTCTCAAGGATTGTGTCTAAACACATGTAGTACGTTATTAGGTTGATCCAATGGCTGAGGATGTGTACGAGTTTTGTGTCTAACAAGAAACACAAATCCACTCGATAGGTTACCAACACGTGTACGCACAGGATGAAGGTAAAAACACGTGTATAAAATTAATTACAAAGCACACCTCCAATTCTCTAGCGCTTTTGGATGCTACCTAGGCAGACAATCAGCATAGAAAATAAGTTTCTGAAATTCAATTTTTACCCAGAACACCTTTTAAAAACATATTTTAATTAATTCAAAAATCATTTGGAAATTATATAAAATTATATAAAATTATTTGAATTGAATTAAATTGATTTTAAAAAGATTTGAAGTGTTGAAAAACTATTAAAACAAATAAATGATATGTATGATGCAGTGCAAGTGTCCTATTTGTGATTGTAGGGTTAGAATTAGCTTCCCTTTGAAGGTTCTCTTGGACTGGATTTCTTTATTGAGCTTGTTCCTTTGAGGAGATGGAGTTCTCATAAAAATGTGAACTTTTTTTGTCTAGTTATCCAAACTAGTTCGAACTCCTATATATGTAGCCTCAAGTAAGCCAATATATAGTGTGTTCTCAAATAGAAGGGATTAAAATAAGGAATGTTTGCAATTACCAAGCTATTGTATGCAATTATCGACACATTTATACCTCTCTACCAATCGCTCCATCATTGACATCGCATGTGAGATCCTTTTTCTTACGTGCCTATTTTTGAACACCCAATTTGTAAATGGGCTCCTTTTTTGACTTAATCTAATTTGTATAAAAATAGAAAACATGTTAAAATATTTTAAAGAGAAACTATAATTATATATATATATATATATATATATATATATATATATATATATAGTAAAGTCAAAATATCCCATTTGAAAGAAAGGGAATTAACATATAATTTCTAGATTCAATAACTACAAATGTGATGCACCAATTTCATTACTAAAAAATTGGCATTAATCAAATAGAAACTTCACAAAAAAATTGCATCTAAGTATTGAAATTTACATATGAAAGGTGATTCCACTCCAGAACTCTTATTTCAACCATCATTTGTTCTCCAACTTGGTAACTATTACAACTACAACATATATACCTTTGCTTCAAGTTCGAGATAAACATCATTTTTTGAAGCTAACTTATTTTCGAGGATTATGTTCGAATTAAGAATTATTATTATGAGAGAGTAATAAAACAATGGAAGAATAACTAAGCATAGGGTGGATATTCACGTCATGAAAATGGGCATACCGTTTGATTGCTATCTCACTATTGGGGATATCCTTCGAGAGGAAATCGTATGGTGAGTGTTTGTTGGTGTCCACCAATGGTTCCTACCTGTAATCGAAGCATTCGAGAAATATAATGGTGATTGAAAAATGGCTTGTGTTGAAGGCTATGCACAATTATCCTTTCATTAAGTATGTAAGATAGTAGTTTAATGTGGGGAAATATCAAATTTTGGCACGTATTTGACTTGAGAAAATTCAGTTGTGCCGACGTATCCGTCATAGCCAAAATTGAAGTCACCGTGGTTCGTGGGTTCATAATATTCGTCGAATTACTCATTTTGCCAACTCTCTGACAATTGAGAGGTGGTGAAACTCTGGTCTAAACTCCTTTCAAGACTATTCTAAAAAACCTCTTCTCAAAAGTCTCTTAAGAGAGAAATTCTTATCTTCCCAAAACCTCTCTTCAAATGTGAGTACAAAAACCAAGCCAAGTCGGCTGCCACATGTCAAATATATTGCGGAGACATGTGTCAGAAAACAAGTGGTGAGACATATCCTAATTTGGATGGAATGTATCCCATAACATATGTTGCACCCTCAATACTATAATATTGTCTAGTCAATGCATAAATAATATTCAAATACGTGCGATATGTTTGACGTGCACAACAATATCAGAGTCGTAATAACACATGAGATATTATGGACTTTTATCAACATTAATCAATTCTAATCTGATTTAATAATTTCAATGATGGGCTAATCGTTAAGCCCCACCTATATTTTCCCCCTCATACACATAGTTGATGTGTTAGTGCCTAGCTAAAACATATCAACTGTGTAGGAAATAACTATAGTCGATTTTGATATGTTTAATCAACCTTAGTATCGAGAGTATTGATTTTATATCTCATTGAAGATGTTGGGGGGGGGGGGGGGTATAAGGAGTGGTCAATACAATGCCAATTTTTCATTTTAAAAAAAAATTAAATATTAAACTTAAACATAATTAACCCAATATACACTTTGTACCAACTTTAAACGCAGTTTTGTTAAAAAAGATTAAACAATTTTATCTTTATCCTAAAGCATGTATCTAGGTGATAGTAGGATAAAATAGATTAATCCACACAATAAGACATTGTACAAGGAAAAATCACAACAGAAAAAACCTCGGATGGCCCAACTACACAAATTCACTCCGTATGGAATTACAAGGACACGATAGTTGACTTACAAGACAGACTCGACTCCTTCGTAAATCTTGATGCTCTTCGTTCCTCAACCTCCGCACAGTGACATGCAGGAGTCCACCCACGCAACTACTATATCGTGTGAGTTCACACACGCCTCGGTATCCACCTATAAAGCTCAACAAATGTCTACAGATATGTAACACATACATATCGCTTCTTTATCGCAAAACCACAAACACGACATCCATTGTATGTAAACTGTAATATGGAATCCACCACATGAAACATACTTAAAAATAATGATGGTGAGTAAAAACTTAATTCCAAATGAGATCTTAAAGCACATAAAGATTGAAACTTGGATCTCAAAGATTTTTGGTAAAACAAAGGGTGGGAGCTTTTGGATATGTATAGGAAAAAAAATTCGCCAAAAATCTCTCTAAAAGCTGATGGCAAAACCCCTTTATATAGAAA
Organism: Sambucus nigra; assembly: GCA_949130495.1. Lineage (NCBI taxonomy): Eukaryota > Viridiplantae > Streptophyta > Magnoliopsida > Dipsacales > Adoxaceae > Sambucus > Sambucus nigra. The sequence goes on from OX422208.1 coordinate 342,479,059, forward strand.
ACACGTTTTTTGAGGTGACACATTTTTGAGAACTCGTTCTAACGAAAGCAAGAGTTTGTTTGAAGGAACCTATATATCTCGTTCGAACTAAAACCAAACTTGTTCGAATGAATGGCTCATCTCGTTTGAACCAACATGCGACGAACTACAAGCGAAATTTGTTATGCTAAGAGAGAAACCTCATTCGATATGTGTTTGAAGGTCGTTTGAACGAACAACATAGTCTCGTTCGAACGAAGGCTATAAACTCGTTTGAATGACTTAAAAACAAAAAAAATATTTAAAAAAATAACCTTCAAACTTTTTATAAAGAAAAAATAAAACCTAAGATTAAGTTCCAAGGATCAAAATATATACACATTCATGCCCGAGATATTCTCGAAACATAAATTCAAAATATGGCATGTAACACTGCCCGATGAATGCAATCTCTGAAACTTCACTGCTATGTCTTCAAACGAACACATCATAGGCTTGAAAGGTCAACACACTCAAGTCCTAACCTACTAAAAAGTTTTGTCCAAACATAGAATAAGCCAAAATACATATAAATTGACTTTATTGTAAATTTTCTCTTCCAAATCTCCCCCCTTTGGCTATTTTGGGACAAAACAAAAAGTAAAACCTATGGTCGTCAAGCTCATCTAAAAGACTCAATCCTTAATCCTAATATGAAAAAGTACAGACTTGACAGACACATACTCTATTTGCACGCTTGTAAACTTTGTCGCATGTTGCAAACCTGCACACTTAAACACACCTTCAAATGGAAAGAGAATAGATAAATAATACAAATCTGCATATGAATAAACTCCCCCTATATCTAACGATCCCGACCTAGGTAAGACGTCTCCCTTAAGATGTGACACATCGCCTAATTAAACCTTGGGTGATGAAGCCTTAATTTAATTTAAAACAGGTTTCTTAAATGGTTCATTCTTAGCATCACTATCGAAAACCTTATTATTACTAACCACCTAAGTGAAATTAAGCTAGTGCCAAATTTTATCTTTATTAAACAGATACAACTCAGGTGGAACAATATAAATTAAGCAGTACTAACACCAACCACCATAAATAACTGAATAAAATAAAGTCTTGCCAAAAACTACGGCTGAAATAAAACCAACTCAAAATCCAACACAATAGAATAACTGCAAATGTAACGAGTGGACAACATGTCCCTAAATGAGAGTGCTAAAAACTGAGATCCTACACTAGATCCGAAAGGGTAAAAGAAGCGTATAGTCAATGCCATGCAATACCCACCTATGCCGCAGCTCCGAAATCCCTGGAATGAAGTCACGCTTAGCGTCCCTGTGGCTGGACACCTAAAAGGTTTTAAAAATATTGTATAACAAGTGTTAGTACACAAAATATTTTGAAAATATTTAGCAAGTAATTTATCACAATAAATATCAGTTATTGATTACACATACTAGGATCACGCACACTCTCTTGAGTTTCCTCACCTCTCGTCTATCGTGCGCATCTAACGTTCGTACCTGGTCTCGCTACCCATCTTAACTAGGTCTCCAACATCTACACACCTCAGAAAATCTAGCTCATCAGTACCGCCCATACAGTACGCTACATGCTACCCTTAATTTACATTAAGTCATTAGTTTAGTTTCACTTTAACTTTCCCATACCGTCCATACAGTATGTGCCCGAACGTCTAGTAATCATCATTACTCTTACCTTAGTATCAATACTTTAAAATCAAGTTCTCATACTTAATCAAATTTTAGGTAAATACTACCTACCTTCTCTACTAATCACACTCAAGTAGATTTTATATATATTCTAGTTGTCCACTTATGTTCCAGCCACTCTTACCCATATGTAGTTTATACAATTTTAGTTATGCACTAATAGTTCTCACTACTATCCCACCTGAGTATATATTGAAAACAATATTTAGGTATACCCCACCTAATCTTACTACTATCACATATAAGGAGGTTATTCAGACAGTATATCTTTCACACACACCTATACCCAGTACATCATATCCTATTATCCGTCCTATTTCACACATTAAGGACAAATAATTCAGAATGTATCCTCGAACCTTGATCGAAATGTCCCCTCGAGTAATGTTCAAAATGTCTCCTCGAACATGGTTCGGAATGTCCCCTCGAACCTAGCTCGGAATGTCTCCTTGAGTAATGTTCGGAATGTCTCCTCGAACATGGTTCAGAATGTCCCCTCGAACCTGGCTCTAAATATCTCATCGAGCATAGTTCGGAATGTCTCATCGAACTTACTAATCCTATCACAAGAAAACACACAATAGGCATTCACAATCCAAGTAATCCTATAAAATAGTAGGTATTCACACAAACCAATTATTCATACTTGTACGTAATATATTTCTCTCTAATATTCACCGTACTTATTAGCTTTATGAATTTATTTCACTTTCGTATTAATTCGAGTATTCACACAACTCTGAGGGTCCTAGTTACCCCTTATTATATCAATTCATTAGTTACCCTTTTTAACCCACTGACCTAACCAATTTAAGCTTGCTCACGCTTTTCCGTAATAATATTCTTATCATCTCGAATTAGAGTACGTCACAATCAAGCCTATGAATCTCCACTTTAACTCTCTCACAAAATTAAATTCCAACACTAAATCATAGACCTACTACCATATCATTATTCCATCAATATATTTCATCAAGGTCCCAAACACTTCCCCGATAAAATTTTAGACATTTGAGGCTTAAAAAGAAAAATCTCAAATTTTCTGGCAGATTAAACACCCTGTAGTAAAATTTCGATTTCTCCCTCTACAAAACTCCGATTGACCTGATTCCAAGTTCATTGGATAGCTAAGAGAAATAAATTTCCAGGAATATATGGTTCACACTATAATTAGAAGTAAAATTTAAATCTCAAACGTTTAAAATCACATCAAAATTCTGGTAGATTAATATGTTGACAGATCAAATACCCTGTAGTAAAATGTCAATTAATCCCTCTACAGAACTCCGATTGACCTGATTATAAATTCATTGGATAGATAAGAGAAATACCTTTCCAGGCATATATGGTTCACATTCTAATTCGAAGTAAAACTCAAATGGAATACGTTTAAAGTTATGTAAAAAATTTCGGGCAAATTGACATCTTGTGTTCATCAATTAAACCCTAAGCCATTCAAGATTCATGTTCTTCATCCAAGAACTCATAAAGATTCCATGTTAATCATCAAATATATTCAAATTTAATTTTATCTTTACTCAAATTCTTCATTCTACATGCAATCCTACCCAAACATGTGATCAATTCAAACATTTAATTCAAGGATTTTCAATAGAATGAACCAATTCTTAAAACTCCCTACACATCGGTATTATAACTTGAATTTAATTTGCAATAAACACTTGCCTTATGTCCAGTAGGTCTGATTTCATGATTGTGGTTGGTGATTGATAATCTTTCTCCTTCAATCTTTCTTCCCAATGAGTTTGTGGTGAAAGTCTCCTTTGAATCCTTCCCACTTCTTCCTTTTTACCTTGGAATTGTTTCTCTCTTCTCTCTAATGGCTATGGTATATTTTTTTTACTCCCTAACCCTAGCCTCCAACTCTTATAATCTGACTTAGAGTTATAAAATTCGTGGGTCTCCTCACCCTAAAATGTAAAAAGGCCAGAATGCCATCGTATGGGCCCGGCTTTGCCCAAAAATGCCCCGAGACCCAATTGCTACCACCGGGTACTCTTTTCTGACTATCTCGACCCATCCGAACTCAACCGCGCACTCAGAATTATCATTCGAAATACCTTTTTGACATTTCCAAATTTTGACCTGAAAATGCGACACACATTTAATTCGGACAATTAAACTTAAAAGTCGCCAAAATAATTAATTCTATTTACTTAAATAAATTCTCCAAATCATAAATTTAAGTTTCTCCAGTTTAAATATTTTTATAACTCCCAAAATAATTAAATATTAAATACTCAAAATTTCGGGGTGTTACACAAGATAGAGATTAGTTCCTAAAACTAAAGTGAAGGATATCATATATCCCCTTTTTTGTTTAGGAATAGATAAAGAAAGAATGCATAATAAACCATTTCTCCACCATAAACCATTTACGCCCCAGAAAGTAAGCGCATATGATACCAATTGAAATTAAGGAAGAAAGAATAATATCATGTAATGGTGTAAGGTGCAACAAACACAACATGGCAACACCAGTACAAATAATCCAAACAATGATCAATCATTACTAATATTAATATAATAAATGGTACCATCTCGAATACACAATGAAGCATGAGATACCAATGTAAACAAGCAACAACATATACCAATATGATCATATAGAATGCCAATACGATTGAAAAATACAGAACTTAGCAAACATAAATTAAATGCAAACACAAACTCTCAAAACAAACGATACCATATATAAATATGCACAATATACTAATGACACATAGGGACATATGCCCACAAAATGACACAAAACACAAACTTTACACACTAGCATAGTATCAATGTGTCTAAACATGTAGAACAGAGTGAAATGGTGTGAACCGGAATGAAGTGAAGGGGCGAGAACTAGAAACAAATGAATTATTACACAATCACAAATAAATGTCCAAGGAGTTATATTTGATCACAAAACTTTATCAAACCTAGATTTTTCCTCAAGTCACAGATAAAGTGAACTCAAAGAACAAATAAACCCAATGCACATAAGCCTAGAAATATTATGATTTTACATATCAATAGCGTCATGACATGCTAAGCATAACTAAGATTCATTGTGCAAACCTGTTTATTTTCAACTATAGCACCCTCGAAAACTAAACAAATATCATATCTTTTCACTCAGTTTTTTAAGATACCATTTTTTTGAAAATCAAACAAACAAACATGTTTGCCTTTAATTTTTTATTTTGGCCTCTCATTTTTAGGTTCTTTCCAACGATGGCTTTCCTGCGAATGAGATTTGATCCATTCGTAGCCTTTTCTCACATATTCAATAAGAATCAACATACTTACGGGCAACGGTTCTTACATGCACAAATTCCACATATTCAAAAGATATATAGATGATAAGATTGATGGGATAATATTTCACTTAGCTCAAATATAACATGTGATGCTCCATTCCAAAAAATCACATTCATGTCCATGTGGAGGCGTATTCAAAATGAATCCATTAAGAAAATTAAAGTCGAAAAACTCCATACAAGCATGATTAAGAACAATCTAAGCATTGAAAATCATAATCAAATGTCCTAGCCATATGAAAACATGGAATGAAGTGGATTCAAACACAATAATATGCCACACAAAATGTGTAAAACTAAACTATAGATAAACTAAAAATATTTTTGAGTTTTTTAAACATTTTTCAAAATGAAATCAATTTAACAAAAATAACTCAAAAGGTAAACAAAATCTTTTTCTATTTTTCTTAATAAGACTCAATAAAAGAAAAATCAAAATACAAAGGCTCAAACCACCTTTGGTCTTCTCAGGTGACCAAAGGTCCTCAATCAAAACACTCTTATCATTACCCAAGGAAAGTATTTTTAATCTAGCTTCCAACTTCAAGTTTGCCCTTTTAATTTCATCATTTCGGTATACAATTCACGAAAGGCAACCCGAATTTCACTCCACTCCTCCTATTTTTCTTCTTCTTCTTCTTCTTCTTCTTCTTCTTCTTCTTCTTATTCTTCTTCTTCTTCTTCTTCTTCTTCTTCTTCTTCTTCTTCTTCTTCTTCTTCTTCTTCTTCTTCTTCTTCTCCCTTAGTTTAGTCGAACAGTCAGCTTACCTATGGCCATAACCTTCACACCCAAAGCATCTATCCGACTTATCTCTCTCAAAGTTATAATTACGATTTGTAGGGAATTGATTGCCCTTGTTATATTTATTTTTCTCAAACTTCTTTACACCCTCCACTAAAATTGTCTACTTGTCACGCTAAAAAACCTTGACAAGTCAACCTTGTCACGATAAGACACCGTGACATGGATTGGGGTGACAATAAATTTTTCATGGACATGTCGCGAATAAAGTCCGTGACAAGTTTTATCTTATCACAAACATGTCACGATCAAAGACCTGACATGTTTGTGACATTGGATAAGGTGATATAATAGCTGTTACGGGCATGCCGCGCTCAAAGTTCCTCACAAGTTTGACCTTATCACGGACGTGTCATGATCTTTGATCGTGGTAAGATTTAACTTCTCACAGACTTTGACCATGTCATGTCCATAATAGATGTACCTGTTACGGGCATGTCATGGTTAAAGTTCGTGACAAGTTAAACCTTGTTACAGTCAAAGTCCATGACAAATCTAGACAACAGTATAAAAAAACTGTTGAGCAGTATGGCAACTGTCACAGATGCAAATATAACACCTATTATCACCTGTAACAACAAATATATCACATTTTTCTTAATAAGTAAAATCAACCAACATTCAAAAACCTTAATAATCAAACACTAAGCAAATATAAATAAGAAACTAGGCCATACAATATTCATTCATAATCAAACACTAAATAACATTCAATATTCATGATAATCAAACACTAAATAAATAATAATAAAATTATTACATATTGTTCATTCATTATCAACTTGAAGCAGAAAGTAAGGCCATACTACATAAGAACTGACATGACCCTCAATAGTCCGTATGTCGCACTGTTCGTTTAACCCCACGACTTCATTCTCTTTTTTGACCAACACTTCCATGACGTGAACTCGAGACTCATGTGGTCGCAACATAAGGTTATGCACCAAGGACTTTGAGCATATATTCTAGTCTCTAAACCCCTTGGATATTATATCGCCACCTTGTAATTCTACTAAATACACTCTATCCCAACCAATTGGAAATGGCCTAGTTTGGAATAGGGAGTATGGATGGAGGTGGCAAATATGTCATATGGAGATGGGGGGTATCGGTGAGGGTGAGGGTGAGAAAGACGGAGTAGTGGTTCCATCATCCACCACTTTATCCTTGACCTTCCCTGAGTTGGACCCATCTCGGCCTTGAATCATTTTTCCTGAAGGGTCGATAGATCGACCCAGGGAGTCGATCGATCGACTATGTGCAGATTTGAGTTGACAGATCTGTTTTAAAGAGTTGGAGGCTTTCCAAATTCTTTCTATTCCCATATATATAGAGGTCGTGGGTAACCATTTTTGAACCAACTTTTATCATCTCAATTATACAGTAACCCTTTATATTTTCCTCTCCCTCTATATGCAAACCCTAGCCCCTATTTTATTCAATGTTCAACCTTAGATTAGGAGGCCTATTTTGGGATATTTCATGTTGGGGCTAGAACGTGATTTGATTATTTTCGCGAGAGGAACATGATGGCGTGATCAGATTTTGAGGCTAAAATTTATGTGATGATTCATATGATGATTTTGAGGTACGGGGACTTACACAATATGCTCCAAAATTCTCTCGAGAGTATTTCGTTTGTTTTCTGTGTCGATTGCACTCATGATTGAATAGTGATATTCATTTGAAATCTTAATAACTATTGGAATCTATAATATTATGATATATTATATTGTGATTTGAGCATCGTGTCATGAGATTTTAATATGACACGGAGAATGGGCACCCACCAATAGTCCGACAAACCGATATATGGCTTTGAGATGCCTAGGGGAGGTGAGGTGATGCCTGGTGACCCATTGATATGTTGTTGAGAAATTAATATTGATATAATGCTTAAGTAATGCATTTTATTTGTATATACGATTCATATTGTTATGATTTATTCATAGTGCTAATTATTTTTGAGCATCTATTCCTATCATATTGTGTACTTACTCGCACTTTCTTTTAGTGTCAGGTTAGCGTGGATTGGGATGCTATGGACTATTTTGGAGAATTATTTTAGAGCATGGATTGGAGGATTTATTTTTTTGATATATAAATTAGTGGTGTAATTTAGTTGGAAAATTTTGTATTATGATAGATATTATTGTAATCATTATTATGGAAATAAAAGAATTCTGGATTTTTGATATTTTAAATTGTGAAAATTTAGTTGATCAATACTCATTGTTGATGGTTTTATTTTAGTTTTATCGTAGTATCACATCGCGTTTCTTTTTTCGAGTGCGCGGGGTGTTACAAATGGTATCAGAGCTTAGGTGTACGACAACCCTTGGGTCTTTATGTTTTGGGTCTCGCATGCGTGAGAGACGTATTTTCTTTGGAGATAGAATATTTTTTGAAGACGTGTTAGGCATCGAGTTTGAGATTTGTGATCTTAATATGAGAATGTGTAGAATTGATTAAGGACTTTAGTGTTGTGATTTTTTGGAGATAGGATCGAGTAGCATTTTATTTTTGTAGCGTTAAGCTACGTCGAATTTCGAGGGCAAAATTTCTTGTTAGTGGGGAAGTATGCAACAACCCAGATTTTTTGAAATGGGAAGTTTTAAATTTATTTTGGAAATCGGTGAGAAATAAAATTTTGGATTTAATAATGCTTAATAATTAAATATATTGGTTTTAATATTCAAAATTTGGAAAGCTAGATTACAAGACTCCTAATATGAGTGTATATAACTCTTGGGGTGTTTAGAAGAGTCCTCAAAACATAAAACTCTCTAGAAAAAAAATGTATAAAAATATTTGAGCATCCGATCGAGCTGAAATGTTTCGTATAGCTTCCTCTCGTCTTCAGCTACTACGCCCCAAAATTTTAGTCAATTTCAACGATCCGATTGTTCGAAATGTTTATTTTAGTGTTTGTATCCGATTAGAACTCTTTTCTTAATCAAACTCTTAATCATTTATATATCACAACAAATTCGTGGCTTGGCTTTTAAAAATCACTTTTTCATCAACTTTTCAACCAGAAGACCTCTCCAAAAATATTCCCTTTCATCTATCCCTATTTCCTTCATTATTCAACCATAGATTTGGAGGCCTATTTGGGAATATTTTTTTATTGGGTCTAGAATGTGACTTGACTATTTTTAGCAAGGGGAATATGATGGTGCAATATGGTTTTTGAAGCAAAATATATGTGATGATTCATGGGATGATTTTGAGGCACAGGACTTACACAATATGCTCCTAAATTGTCTTGAGAGTATTCCGTTTGTTTTATGTATTGATTGTACTCATTTGAATTGTGATATTCATTAGAATCCTTGAAAATTATTATAATATATTATTTGATTCATTGTGATATATTATATTATGATTTGAGCATCGTGTCATGAGATTTTAATATGGCACAAAGAATGGGCACCCACCAATAGTCCCACAGACCGATATATGGATTTGAGATGCCTAGGGGAGGTGAGGTGATGCCTGGTGACCCATTGATATGTTGTTGAGAAATTAATATTGACATAATGCTTGAGTAATGCATTTGATTTGTATATACGATTCATATTGTTATGATTTATTCATAGTTCTAATTATTTTTGAGCATCTATTCCTGTCATATTGTGTACTTCCTCGTACTTTCTTTAGTGGTAGGTTAGCGTGGATTGGGATGCTATGGACTATTTTGGAGAATTATTTTGATACTCTCCCCTAAATCAAGTAAGGATTTTTCTATTCGATTCTCTCTAATGATGTACGGGATAGTAGGTGCACCCAGATCTTTAAACTTGGGTGGGAGGTCGTTAAGTAGGTCGTAGCTCACATTTTGTGCTAGGAAGACATTCTTTTTCACCTTTAGTTTTCTTTTCACCGTCAATAAGTCCTTAAGGACTTTAGCATAGGCGGGAATTTTCTTTGTGTCATCGAGAAAATGTAAATTCAGCTTTACTTGCTTAAATACATCTAGCACAACTTTGCGGGAGGTCCCTTTTTGAGGTGGAACCAACCGTTGAGGAAAAGGTGCAGCAGTGGGTGGTTGCAGTATAACTTACGGCCCAATAGTGTTGTATTCGTTGTCACTCTCATTTAAGGGGGCATCTTCGGCCTCTTTCGTATGGGGAGAAACCTCCTTATCTTTAGGTTCGTCGTGTCGGGGAGGTGATAAATCTACTACTCTCCCACTATGTATAGTGGTGACTGCTTGACATTGCTCTTGATTTGCATCATAAGTAGAGCTAATACTAGGTTGACCTTGAGGAGGTCTTAGGCCTTGGTCCGAAAACTAACCATTTTCTTGAATACTCAAGGATCATTGCAACTTTGATATGTGTAATACCCCGTATTTCTGAATATTTTATTTAATTAAATGAGAAAATACAGCTTAATTTAAATTACGTAAGAGGAGTAATTTAATGAAATTTATTAAAAATTGTAATTTTGGAATATTAATCGAGAGATAGTTATCGATTTATATTGCCTCATTATATTTACTTAGTGCGAGTGGTAAATAGTTACTTAACGCGTGTAGACCGTGTTGGGGTGAGAACGAGTAATATTTTTTAAGTGACTCAAATGATAATTTAGAGGTCACAGATGAGTCCGGAAGGGTCAAATTAGTCAAAATAGTATACCTGAGGGTACTAGTTGAGTCTCGGGGTAATTTTGGACTAAACCGAGACAGTTCGGGGGCATTTTGGTCTTGTAACATGAGAGGGTATGGAGACCTACGAAATTGAGAGCTTTATATCAGCCGTATGATAGAGGGGTTAGGGTTAGAAAACCCATGAAAACACACCATAGCCATTAGATATAAGAGAGAAACCACTCTCAAGGCAAAAGGAAGAATTGGGAAGGATTCAAAGGATATTTTCACTATCAACTTGTTGGGGAAGAAGAATTGAAGGATGAAGATCATCAATCATCAACAACAACCACGAAATCAGACCCTACTGATCATAAGGAAAGTTGTTTATTGCAAAAATTATAAAGTTATAATACCCATGTGTAGGGTTTTGAATAGTCTTGTTTAAATCAATATCTTGATAGGAGAATGATGATATTTATACATGTTGGGATAGGAATCGCATGTAGAATGATTTAACTTATGTAGAGGATTAATATTCAGATTAGACTTGATGATTTTTCGGAATAAAATCTGGATTTTTAATGAAAATATGGGAAGAACACCATAACTAGGGTTTCAAGAAATTCTGGGTTTAATTCACTATTTCTTTAAAGGAATTGGAGTTTTGATGTATTTGACACGTTAGAAATTGTCCTAGTCTATGTGAAAACATGTTAGGATCATTGGGTCGAGGTTTGGTGGACTATAATGGAGTTTGAAGATTTGTTAGTGGAGGAAAAGCTTAACGAAGAAGACGAACTGCGTCTGTCCCTATTCAATCGATCGACTATGTCGATCGATCGAACCCAACAGTCGATCGATCGACGCAAGCTGTTCTTCCCAATTTTTTTTTGTGTTTAAGTCTTCGTTGATTTTCGAGAATGAATGAGTGTCCTAGTATTTACATTATACTTATATGGGAATGAGAATAAGACCAGTAGGTATATTATTGAGGTCCGATAAGGCCATTGGGTGTAGGGCTTGGATTACGGACCGATGAGAATAAATCTGATTTAGTAGAGTATCGGGGAATTTGGAATTAAGTTACGAGGCGAAGTAAATTCAATTTAAGTAATAAACCAGTTGGGTAAGTAATAACTACTGAAATTATATGTGAGGGGTAACTAGGACCCTTAGAGTTGCGTGAATACTCGAATAAATGCAATAGTTAAATAAATTGTAAATTAATGAGTACGGTGGATATAAGTAAAATATATTTCGTACGTTCATGATTTGATGGGTCGGGTGTGTACCTACTAAATTATATAAAAGATTGGGTTAAGAGAATTTTACCTAAATTAATTATGTTAGGGTCGATGAGACATTCCGAACTAACATAAAGTTATTATATGTTTGGGGTCGATGAGAAATGCCGAACCAAACCTTGAACTGGTGTCGCGATGAAAGAGTTCTGAACCAAAATATGTGTATATATATATTTTAAAAAATAGTTGGGGTCGATGGTTAATTCCGAACCAACTCTCACTTGGGGTCGATGTATCATTCCGAACCAAGAATCATTTACGTGTGTATATAAATAATTGGGGTCGATGTATCATTCCGAACCAATTCTTACTTGGGGTCGATGAATCATTCCGAACTAAGAGTCCTTTACGTGTATAAAAAGGGCAAAATAGTAATGACTGATATTTAGTATATATTGTGTGTGAAATATATACTTGATGATATTCTACTTACGTGTATTAATAGATTGATATATATTATATATTTAAAGATACATACTGAATTGGTAAGTTAAGTAGTGAAACTTAATTACGAAATGCACCTTTAGATAGAGAAAATCTATTTAGTAATTCAAGTAGCGAAACTTAATTACACAAGTGGGAAGTCAACAATTGTGAGAATTGTAGTAATTTTAGTAGTGAAACTAAATGAGAAGTCTTGAAAAATAACATAGATGAAATGTTGCTTGAGAATTAATTAACATACGCGAGATGTTAGTGAAACGGTTGTACTGTATGGGCGGTACTGGAACTTGGGTACAGATAAGTTCCGTTGACTACTTTGGTTTTAGTTAGCTTGGGAGGTATGGCTAGATAAAATAAGTGTTGAACGTTAGGTGTGCACAAAATATGAGGGGTGAGTTAACTCAAGAGAGTGTACGAGAACCTAACATGTGTAATCAATAACCGCATTTTATATTGTGATAAACGCTTGTTAAATATTTTCAAAATGTTTTGAGTACTAACTCTTGCTATAAAATATTTTCAAAACCTTTTAGGTGTCCAGCCACAGGGACGCCATGTATGATGATTCCATTCCAGGGACTCGGAGCTGTAGCAAAGTGGATGCTTACAGGATTTTGACTAGACGATATCTCTCATTCAGATCTAGTACAGGATCTCACACTATTCTATGTATGGACTTGTGGTCCGGTATTAGTCTCAGATGTTAGTTTCAGACTAGTGGTTATTCTATTGTTGTTTGGGATTTTTAGCCGATTGTTTATTCGGTAATACTTTTGTTCTGTTGTACTTTTACTTTGTTGATTGGGTTATAGTACAAGATTATTTTTTACTTTGTTCCGCATGGTTGATTTATCTGTTTTAAGAAAGATAAAATTTGGCACCGGTCTAATTTTACTTAGGGGATTAGTAATTAAAAAGTTTTCGACAAGTGATGCTAAGAATGAACCATTTGAGAAACCTGTTTTAATTTAATAAAGGCCTAATCTCCCGATGTTTAATTAGGCGGGGTGTCACAATATGTTATCATTTATCTCCGGAAACATTCGGGTATTTTGAGCATTCCTTACTTGTTGATCTTGTATGAATTGATTTATCAAATCCTCAAAATTTTGCCTTGATGGGGTGATATACGGCGTCGGAGGTGGTGCTGGAATATGTGCAGCTTGTTGAAAGTGTGGAGGTGATGGTGGAGGAGGGGTAACGTGTGAGTTAGGATTCAACATAGTGTTTGGTTTCCCGTAACTAAACCCAGGATGGTTCCTCCACGAAAGGTTGTAAGAATTCCCGTGAGGGGCATTGATATTTCTCTTAAATCCTCCTATAGCTTCCACTTGCTCATAGAGCATGACTTTGTTGGCGAGTATCATTGGACATTCCTTTGTTGAATGGACCGCCTCACAAATGGCACACATTTTTATTTCATATCTCGAGTGGATCCGGTTATTTCTCTTGCCCTTAACTTGAGTACGTCTTCCAATATTTTCTCAATTTGATTGACTTGAAGTTTCCACTCGGCGTCCTTGTCCACGTGATAGAGACCGAATGCAAAAGGGGTAATGGAAGTGGACGTCTATTGAACCCGATTTTGGGTGTTAGGATCGGATGTGTCCCATGATTGAGTTGTCTTGGTAACATACTTAAGGTGTGCCTCGACATCGTTTGCATCTAACCCCCAAAATTCTCCTCGCACATAGTTTCCATGAGTTGTTTGGATGCTATACTTAGCCCTTAGTGGAAGAAAGAGATAAGGCAATACTTCTCAAAACCATGGTGTGTACATGTGTTAACTAACTCTTGTAAGAGATCTCAACATCGATCAAATAACTCATTTTCTTATTGTCTAAAAGTTTGAATTTGAGCCTTGATGGAATTTGTTCTATATTGGGGGAAGAATTTCAAAAGAAACTTAACATGCATATCTCTCCATGATCTGATTGGCTTCGGTGATAAAGACCAAAGCCAGGTCTTAAATTTATCCTTTAAGGAAAAAGGAAAAAGTTTTAGGTGAACGATGTCTTGAGTGCAAGCTTGATCGCTAAATGTGTCGCATGCCTCTTCGAACTCACAGATGTGGAGGTATGACTTCTTCGAATCAAAATCATAAAAGGTGGGAAGAATCTGGATCATCCCATTTCAAAAGTGAAATTATCCCGCATTGTATGGAAGTAGAATGCATCTCGAAGTGACAGTTTGCTCGGGATATAACAGCTCTCTTATGGGACGATATGGCATCTCTCCCTCATGTGTACCATAACTAGAGTGCTTCAACATAGCTCTCTCTCGAAATGACACGAAGTCCTAACTCGATGCCCTAGAAGCGTGACTCGTGATGAAATTGGGCGGTGTAGGAGGAGGAACCCAAAATTGTGGAGAGTGTGTGGATTATCAGGGTCGTACTCAACTATAGGATTTTCATGAATGCGGGTTGGAGTAGATTGAGGAGTTTGTAGCGGATTTTTCATGAAAGTACTTGAGAGATGTTATATTTTTTTCCTTTTTACTTTTTTGAATTTTTTTGGAATTTTATTTTTTTTGCTTTTTATGAATTAGAGTCAAATTTTGGATTAAATCAACCTAACCTAAAAGTCTACCTACTCCCCGACAACGGTGCCAAAAACTTTACGCGACTTTAAAATTATTTCTAGTGTGTGCTTCTATTGACTCAAGTGTAAGACAATCACTTAAGTATAAATCTGATAAAGGGGTATCTAACATAGGGAATATGACAAAAAATCGTGATGACAGATAGGAAAGACGCTTAACCCTAGAATAACTCAGAGAAAGAAAGGACAAGGTGATGAGTTTGTGACTATACCTATTAAAAAATAAAATTTGGATTAAATTAATAACTAACTAAGCATGCAATAAGAACTAAATTAAACTTTGACTATATGAGGGAAAATGGAGTTAGGGTACACTCCCCCAAACCGTCGGTGTTCACATAGAACATAAAAACTTCAAAACGATATTTATCCATTCAAAGAGACATCAAATAATCTCTAATCATTCGACATATGAGGACTAAATGTCGCACAATATCAAATCAAAAATTATATTTAACGAGGATGAGAAGTTATCAAAACGCCAATTACACCCTTAAACATTTCGATTACCTAGGGCAAACGGAATTAAAAGTCTTACAACTTTTGTTTTGATAATGTTCAAACCTTTGGATGTGGGATTATTTTTTATTCACTTTTAAATCCATATATGGTACCTAGGTTGGGTTAATGTACCCTAACCCGCTAAATACTTAGCCAGACATGGTGTAATTACGACAAAACATGTTAACTACATTGCATGAAATCATTCCTACGTTAAAAGTGCAATTAAACTTATAACAGAGAATTTAACTAAGAAATAATGTTTCACAAACCAAAAAGATGAGATAAATTGAGATAAGTAAAGGAATTATACTTGTATTAAAGAAATACCCTTAGATTTAATGCCAAAAGATGAATAATTGGTGAACAAGATGAATCCTAGGGTCTTGCCTTAAAGAATCTCTCAAAAGTATGTAAAAACTTACTTTCTAATGTTTGGTAATACAATAATATATAACCCTCACGTCTTATTAAGTTTTTGAACCATGCACAACTCTAATTTTGAGAAATAAAAATGCAGATTTCGTCATGACGAGCGGGTCCGATTTTTTTATTCTTTATTGGGCAAACTGATTCGGATGATTCCAGGTAGGGGGACCAGTTTTGAGGCTTTTCTATCGGTTCAATCTGTCCTTTCCATTTTGCCGGTCCGGCTCTCTTGTTTCTTCATCGGTTCGATTCTTTGGAATTTTGTTTCTTCATTTCTCTTCCTTGATTTCTTCTAAACTGTGAAGCTTCATAACTTTTCACCCGGGACTCGGATTTGGATGTTGTTTCTTCCTACGTGCTTGTGGATCGAGGTCTTAAACTTTCCTTAGATTCTGCATGCGAATTCCTGGCATAAAATTAATCTTTTTCCCTTAACTTTTCTTATTTTCTTTCTTTTTAGATTTTGATTTTTCTCTTTACGCTACTTGTATAAAATACCTGCAAAATGTAAGAGAAATACCCGAAACTCGATGCACTAGATAGAAGATGTCAGTAGCAAGGATATGAGATAAATCAACTCAAATTACATCACACAAGATGATAAAAGCCTATAAATTACGGGGATAAATATGAAGAATTTATGCCTAATCTTATGTAATTATACAGAGAAGCATGAATTGATTTATACTTCATTCCCAAACCTTTTAAATTGTTCTTCATATTATGATTGATATTTGGAACATCATTTTTCTTAGATATCAAGCCCCTTATACAATTAAAAATTCATGCCATGCTATTACCAGACAAACCATATTGGGTCTTTAAACTATGCAAACCAACCATGGCACGCAAAGTTAGTTAATCTTTATCATAACCAGGGTACAACGGTTGGGTCGCTTTAAATTTCAAACTTTTATAGTCATCATCATGGTTTATCCCAATATCTTCATATGCACGTAGACCTTGTACATATTAAGTGATCTCAATTTTTTCCACTTCATGAACTCCATACGCATCATTAACTAAATCCTATATAGTATTGTGATCTACATTATCCTCCTGACCTTATACATTTATCCTACTTGATGATTGTTGTGAAGGTTGCTTGGGGATAAAGGGAACATGTAATTCCTCATGAAAAACCCACAATTGATAATTATATTGCATACCCCATCTTAACAGATGTAGTTCAACGGTTTTCACTAAAACACCTTACCATTCCTAAACCTAACACACGGACATGGGAACTCTTCATTATTACGATATCTCTTTGCAAATTTCATAAATTCATTAGCACTTCTACGAAACGCATCCCTTAGTCTATTTATCTCAGCCATCCACTCTTTGTATAGAAAATAACCTATCACAGCTACTATAAACAATCATCTATTATGCGTAAGAAACATATATTCATGGATTAGTATAAAAAAAGTCTGAAAAATTCAAGAATCCTTTTATGGGTAACAAATATAACATATTTATTTTTTAGAGAGAGAGAGAACAAATCGATCTGGTCGCCTGAATCAATAGGGTTATATTTTAGAGAGAGAGAACAAGTCGATTTGGTCTTCTGAATTGATACAACTATATTTTACTTTTGTTATCACGGTCGTGTCAGAGTCAAAGACCATGACAACAAATAATCGTTGTCATGGTCTTTTACCATGACATGACCTTGACAAATACATTTCATCTTTAGAGAATTCTAGATCAATAGTTCATAGATTAGTATAAACAAAACTATGAAAAATTGAAGACCCCTTGACGGGTAACAAATATAACATATTTATATTTGAGAGAGAGAGAGAGAGAACAAATTGATCTGGCTGTCTGAATTGATAGGGTTATATTTTAGAGAGAGAACAAATCGATCTGGTCGACTGAATTGATAGGGTTATATTTTAGAGAGAGATAACAAATCAATTTAGTCACCTGAATCGATAGGGTTATATCTGAGAGAGAGAAAGAACAAATCGTTCTAGTCGCCTGAATTGATACTATTTTGTTATCACAGTCGTGTTAGGGTCAAAGACCGTGACACCAAACAATTTTTGTCATGGTCATTGACCGTGACATGAACCTGATAAACACATTTCATCTTTCAGTAATTATAGACCAATAGTTCATGGATTAGTTTAAACAAAACTATGAAAAATTCAAGTGACAAATATAACATATTTATATTTGAGAGAGAGAGAGAGAACAAATCGATCGGTCACCTGAATCGATAGGGTTATATTTTAGAGAGAGAGAACAAATCAATTTGGTCTCCTGAATCGATAGGGTTATATTTTAGAGAGAGAACAAATCGATCTAGTCGCTTGAATCGATAGGGTTATATTTTTAGAGAGAGAGAACTAATCGATAGGGTTATATTTTCGTTTGCTAGTTTTTTATTTTTCAGTACTTGTGTTGGTTTTTTAGTTTCATTTTTTCTTACAAATATGACACCACTCCTCATAATTTTACGGACAAAACTTCCCCCGCGATTCGAAGCTAGGGTTCCTCAATTGAATTTAGTTTCATTATCAATTATGTATGAATTTAGTGGGTGCGTGCAAAATAGTTTCGATAAATATTTTCATACTAAAGGAATTGCTACCTCCAAAACATGCATAAGATTACACAATGATTTATTGTTTTACATCAATTTATTTAATTGTTCAGTTAATCTCAAGAGGAAATAACACTAACCATTGAGGCCGTCAAAAGTTGAAAAGGAAACTATTGAATGAATTCGGATTGCATGCTCGTTAAAAATCTAAACTAAACATGAATATGTTGGGATTTGAACAGAATCAAAATAGTTTTGATATTAATTCAAATGAAGTTAAGTATAATTATAAGAGTAATTATGAGATCAAAATTCCTTCACAAGCCATATAGGAGTAAATATTAAACATATCAAATTAGTAACACTAAAATCTCTTATTATTTTACTAAACAAAATGAACTGATATTATAAGAAGTTCGAATCATTATAATTTATATCCAACCCATTTACTAATCCGATTATCAAAATGCAAATAATCAAATTCATATCAAATCAAATTAATTGAATTCATATTCAGACAAAAAGGATCAGATAATAATTACTAATAAAAAAATTGGGTCACTAAATTCAAAGACATGAATTTATTCCCTAAATGCTACAAATGCCTAGGGCCAACCAACTCATTGGCCACTTAAATGTTCAAATTCACCAGTTAACAATAATTCAATAACCAAACAACAATATTTAGCAGAATCACAACCAAAACGTAAGGAAATCGCAGAAAATTATAGCAACTATCAATAGCATTTCCTTTCATCATACCTGATTGGGGATGAAATCGATTGGAAGAAAACCTTGAAACATTGAGACCCTGAAACAAATCGCCTGAGTCTGAATTGTTTGGAACTAGTCGCCTAATGAAAAATTCCAAATCATCATAAATTCCATGAATTAGCATAGGTCCAGTTCATATCTTCACGATCGAAAATTCGTATATATATATATATGTTTAACACACAAATTAAAACCCTAATTGATTAATCCAACCACATATACACACGAATTTTTAGTCTATAATGAGAACATGAATCCATACCCTAAATTCTATAAATGCCTAGGGCATAGCATAGGTCTATGATTTTCAGTCTATAAGGAAAATATATATACCCTAAGCAGGTATATGTATACACGAATTTTCAGTCTATAATGAAATGTTTTAGGGTAATATTTAGGAGAAATTTGCATTGGATTTGTTTGCATAGTTTGGATTTTTTTTATAACTGTTAATGCGACTAACTACAAAGTGCCAATATTAAAAGGCTGAATATATCTTCAATATCACCTATTCAATGTATACATTAGGTTCCGTCAAAGTTATCACTATGAATTCTAATAATCTTATTCATAATATAAACAAATCGTAATATGATCTTGGTATAACTCCATAATATTTTGATTTAATTTTAATTATAACATTTCTCCCCACTTTTATACTGTAAAAACTAAATTAAGCGACATTCACATTGGTTTTCCACATGAGTGTACTTGATCTGTTAGTAAAAATACATTGCATATGCTACCTCACAAAACTCTATGTTGGTTTAATTTATATACCCTATAAATAATAGAACCTGTTAATATTGTTATTAGTGTTGTGAAATTCCTACACACAAATGAAAACCTAATTGATTAATCAATCAAATGAGGCTGAAATCCTAAGCAAATACACAAATCAATTGATACACACACACACACACACACACACACACACACACACACACCTGATTGTTTATTGTCACACAAATAGACTGAAGTCTAAAAAATCCACGCAAATCCACACAAATCACCGTTTTGAAATCACAACACAAATTGCCCGTTTGAGAGAGAGAGAGAGGGAAAGAGTTTTATTTTATGGGAAATGGTGAACAAATCTAGTGTGGGTAAGATTTTAATTTTTTGTTATCACGAACCTTGTCAAGATCTTTGATTGTGACACGACTGTGACAACGTGTTGTCACTGTCAAAGACCTTGAAAAGGTCTTTATGTTTTTTGTCAATGTTTTTGACCATGATAACCCTTTGTCGGTGAAAAGTGACAAAAAATGATTTTTGGTGTGGTGACATCTTTTGATTGTTTTTCAAACTTGAGTTACACCCTCAATACATATCGTCAGAATGGATGTTAGAATCGACTTTCCTTGTTATGTTACACCCTCAATACATATCGTCTGAATCGATGTCAAACTCATCATTCGAAACACATGTTGCCTCCTTTCGGGCTTTAAATGCAATGCCCTTATCTTTCTTCGTCTTTTTGGAGGCAAACATGTCAAGTTCATCATGCAAGGACCTTAATATTTTCTTGACTACACGAGTTTTGGCCGCTCTCTTTCCCAAGTTAAATGACAAGTTCACAATATTAGACAATTTTGCATAGAACTCATCAAAGGATTCACTCTCCTCTATCCTAATAGTTTTAAATTGAGTGATGAGGTTTGGGTTTTTGAAAGCCTTAATACCCCGAATAACTTTATAGGTGAGTTAGAGTTATACTTTTCAAATGTCATAATATGACAGAACTCCTATGATGTAACTGCATAAAAGAGAGCATTTAAACCTCACAAATTGTGATTTGCGAACCTATACTCTTCTTCAATCCATGATTCTACGGGTTTAGGAATCTTATAATCACTAACTAACACTGTGGGTGGGGACCAATCCTTAACTACTACCCTCCATAGCAGCTCATCATTTGACTTAAGTGTTGATTCTACATGCACCTTCCAGTACATGTCAATAGACCCATCAAACAAAGGTGGTCTAGAAAATGATTGGCCCTCCAAATAAAAACTACTAGAATTCGCGCCTAAACATTGATCTAACACAAGAACATAATGTTCTAACTCTGATACCAATTTGAAGATGCGAGGGGATATACCGAGTGGTCAAAACAAAAGCTAATTTTTTTTTCAAATAACATATTAAAGTTTCACATAATTAACCCAAATTACACTTTGCAATATTTTAAACGAATGTTGTGTTAAAAAAGAACAACAAGTCTTTATCTTTATCCCAATCATGCATCTAGGGGATAGCAGGATAAAATATGTCAATCCATACAACATGCTGATGAATAAGGAAAACTCACAACGAGAAAAATCTCAGATGGCCCAGCCATGCAAATTCACTATGTATGGTATTACAAGGACCCATCAGTAGACTTACAATATAGATTCAACACCCTCATAAGCCTTGATGCTCTTCGTTACTTAACCTCTGCATAGTGATATGCAGGAGTCCACGAATGCGACTGCCATTGTGTGTGATTCCATGTGCCTCGGTATCCACCGATGAGGCTCAACAACCGTCTACAGATGTGGAACATGGACGCACCACTTCTTCACTAAAACACCACAAATATGGAGTCCATCGTGTGTAAACAACAAATTCTCCATATGAAATGTACTCAACAACAATGATGATGAGTAAAACCTTGATGCCAAACTAGATCTCAAAGCACATATTGATTGAAACTTAGATCTTTGTTGATACCAAAATTTACCATCTTACATGGACCAATTACAAGCCAACACATGTCATCCAAGGCGAAACAAGTCCAAGTCGGCATGATAGAGAAGCCCGACCAACAAGGAAGCCCGACCAAATGGGAAGCCCGAATTACAGTAAAAAATCTAATCTGTACAGCCAACCAAGCGCCAATAGTCTTACAGCCTGTATTGCCAATGAAGCGACATGATTCATATATTTAATTCTCATTATGTATTGATGTAAATGCCTAACAAATAAGGGCATCCCATCCTTTCACATGACAACAATAAAGACCCCTCTTGGGCTATAAATACATTGTATCACCCTCATTGCAAGGGGACCGAAAGAGCAAGGCAAGATAACCAATATAGAATAGTGGATGTAGGTTATTCTTTTGAGTCGAACCACTTTAAAATTTCTCGTGTCTTGTTTGTTTTACTTATTTTTATCTCTGATCGATTAATTAGGCCTAGTCTAATTTTTTGCATCAACAGATTGACGCCGTCTGTGGGAACGTATTACTAAACATTTTTATTCATTTATTATTCATCATCCATGGATGAAATTCCAAAATCAAGTACCAGAAACGAGGGAATTCTTCCTTCTCCCTCTATCCCTACAAATAATAATGATTTAATAGGAATTTTATCTAGCTTGGCCAAGGGTCAAGAAGCTATCCAGGACACTATATGATAGCTGGCTCAAACTCTGCAAGTTGGAGTGCCGGCACAAGTTAATCAAAGGAGTATGCCACCGTCGCAAACGACGAGTATTGATTTTAGCCATTCCAGAACTTTTAGGATCCTTCATACCTTCCTGGAGAAACTTCTTTTATTAGGATCACTCATTCCACTGATGTACAATCCCTCATCCAAAAAATATTGAGTATCTTAGAAAGGCTAAGTAGGGACTCTCATTTCGATCGTTTGGGACCCTAGGGAAATTACCTACGGGTTATGTCAAAAAATACTCGACGACCAAGTAATCTACGGGAAGGTTCAGCCCAATCCAGATTAAATACCCGACGAACTGATAGGTCCAGTCAGAGAGAAGGTTCGCAGGAAGAAGATTCAGCACGATTTGCTGGTCGGCATAAGAAAGTTGCCATCCATGGTGCTAGCAGTGATGCTTAGAAAGGTTCCATTCAACATTTGGAAGACAGATTGGGTGAAATGGACAAGGCTAAGAATCCCCTCCAATGAAGTTTTATTAAGTTATCCCCCTTTGTGCAAACCATCGTAGATTTCCCTACGGCGAATAAGTTTAAAGCTCCAGTGGTCACTCCCAAATATGATGGGAGGACTGATCCAGTTCTTCATATAGAACAATACCAAGCAACTACTGATATCTACACTATTCCTGATGAGATGAGATGTCAGTCATTCTCAGGAATAATCACTGGATCTTCTCAAATCTGGTATAATAGCTTTCCTCGGGGGCAAATTTCTTGCTTTTAATAACTTGCCGAGCTATTTATTGGTAATTTTTGCTTTGGAGCAAAACCAGTGAAACGAGTATCTCATCTGCGCAGTGTAAGACACAAGAAAGGAAAATGTACCAGTGATTACATCACTCATTTCAACAACGAGCAATTAAAAGTCATTGATTATGAAGAGAAAACCGCAATCACTGCCCTCATGAGTGGTTTTCTCCCTAATAAATTTTATTATACTTTGGGAAAAGATCCACCAAAGATGATGACAGAATTGATGGCCAAAGCAGTGAAGATTATGAGCCCCAAGGAAGCTATGGTCGCTAAAAAGAATTCAGATGCAAAGGCGGAAGTAAAAATAGAAGTTAAGTGAGATAAGAAGGAGCAGAAGAATCATAATGAGTGTAGGAGTTTGAAGGTAAAGGAAGGCTTAGGAAATTCACTAATTACACTCCCTTAATGGTGAATATACATCATGTGTTGGAGGAAATCAAGAACAATAATGATTTGAGTTGTCCTCAAAAGTTGAGGTCACCTGCTGATAAGAGGGATAAGTCCAAGTATTGTGAGTTTAACAAAGATCATGGTCCCACTACCAACGTTATATTGCCATCCAGAATGAGATATAAGCGCTCATCCGAAGAGGAAAGTTGGATAAATTTGTTGATAGACAGAATGGGGGAAGAAATGGAGGTAGAGGCCGACAGAAATCTAAATCGTTAGTTAGGCCCAGGGAATAGAAGAAGAGGACCCACGATGATAATCTAGTAGATGATCCTGATCTTCCCAAGAAACCTAGACAACCGAAATGTGAGGTATTCACACTCAATTTTAGATATTTTGATTGTCACATGATTACAGGTGGATATACCGGAGGAGGAGATCATACAGTTGAAAGGAAAGCTTACCTCAATGAGGCTCAAGCTTGTTCCTATATCTAGCGGATCAACCTCACCGAGGAAGATCGACCAAGAAAAGTTGGCAATGATTAGCTCATAATTGGATTTTCTAAAAAAGATTTATCGGGACTGTTGTATCCTCATGATGATCCTTTAGTGATCAAATTCAGGATGAAAGAAGTATTGGTAGCAAGAACATTAGTGGATGATGACAGTTCGATAAAACATCATGTTCTATCCCTGTTTTGATAGTTTGGGTTTAAAATTGAGTCAACCGGAGCCTTATCACAGGCCACTCATTGGGTTCTCAGGCGAGAAAGTGTTTCCTTTGGAGACTATTAAGCTAGACGTGTTGATCGGGACATGGCCGACGAGCAGGACAGAGAAGGTTAGATTCTTTTTAATTGATAAAATTATTCATTCTGCTTATAATATGATTATGGGAAGAGTTGGTCTGAAGAAATTCAAAGTTGTACCCTCTACTGTTCATCAATGCCTAAAATTCTCGACCAATTTTAGAGTTAGAGTAGTGAAAGGAGACCAAAAAGTAGCTTTAGAGTGATACTATTCCTCTATTAAGGAAGAAGATATGTTGGAGACCAAGAGAAAAATAACCACTTATCAAGTGTATGTATCTGAGCCGAACAACGAGTCTGAGGTTGAAACGTTAGATCCACGAGTTGAATCTGAGCTTGTAAAAAGCCAAGTGATGGTGTCATGAAGATATCACATGCATAGACCCAAATTTCCTATGCCAAGAGATTAATGTGAATAAGGAAGTTAAACCTATAATGCAGCGAAGAAGTGTTTTTAGCTCAAAGAAGAACCAGGCTATATAGGAAGAAGTGAAGAAGCTTAAAAAATCTTCCTTTATTAAAGATGTGAAGTACCCAGATTGGTTGGCCAATGTAGTTATGGTCAAGAAAAAGAACAACAAGTGGAGGATGTGTGTGAATTTTACTGACTTGAACAAAGCGTGCCTGAAGGATCACTTTCCTTTGCCACGAATTGATCATTTGGTAAATGTTACTTAAGGGCATGAGCTGCTGAGTTTCATGGATGCATATTCTGGTTATAACCAGATCAAAATAAAGCCAGAAGATAGAGAAAGTACTTCTTTTATCACTCCTCGAGGAAATTATTACTATAATGTTATGTCGTTTGGTCTGAAAAATGCAGCTGCTACTTATCAGAGACTGTTGAACAAAGTATTTGAGGGGAAGATAGGGAAAAACATGAAAGTGTATGTTAATGATATGCTCACAAAGAGCAAAATAGTTATTGATCATATTACCGACCTCAGCCAGAAGTTTGATCAATTGAAAAAGCACCAAATGAATTTAAACCCCACTAAATGCGTCTTCGGAGTGCAAGAGGGATTGTTCCTCGGGTATATAGTGAATCAAATGGGAATTGAAGCTAATATAGATAAGATTAAAGATCAGATCAAAATGAAGTTCCCAACCTGTAAAAAAGATGTTCAAAGGCTAACTGGGTGCGTAGTAGCACTCAATAGGTTTGTGTCACAAGCAACGGACAAGTGTTTGCCATTTTGCAAGTTACTCGGAGAAATCTTTGAATGAAACGATGAATATGAAAAATCCTTCTTGGTGTTGAAAAAAATACCTGCGAGCACCACCACTACTCTCCCGACCAATGATGGGAGAAAAGATGTATTTATGTCTAGCTGTATCTGAGTTAGGAGTTAGCTCTGCCTTGATCGGGAGGAAAATGGAGCTCAAAAGCCTGTTTATTACACGAGCTAAACTTTTCGATGATCAAAAGTGAGATATCCCAAACTGGAAAAATTAACATTGGCCTTAATTGAGGCTAGTAGATGAATGAAACCATATTTTCAAGCCCACACCATAGTGGTTTACACTGACATGCATCTAAGGTAGGCTTTGCATAAGCCGAAGAAATCTGGAAGATTAATGTATTGGGCTGTGGAGTTGGGGGAATATGACCTTGTATATGAACCAAAGGCTGCTTTAAAAGGTCAAGCTATGGCTAATTTTATTACAGAATTCACTTACCCAGCGGTCCCCGAGCAACAAGGGACTCTAGTCGAGCAATATGCAGGAGTCAGCAAACCTACTGGAAATACACCCGACCAACTCCAAACAGGGGAAACTGTACAAAAAGATCAACCAGAATCGTACAGTGGAGTACAAAAGCTGAAGAGGAAATATAAGGAGGTAAAGGATTAGACCTTCCATCAAGAGATTCTGACAAACCAAGCGTTTGACATCGATATCCCCTTATGGAGTTTGTATATTGACGGGTCATCTTGTGCAATCGGATGTGGTGCTGGAATCAATCTCAATACTCCACATGAGCTTAACATAGAGTACGCTATACGATTCCAATTTCAAGCCTCCAATAATGAGGCAGAGTATGAAGTTGTGATTGTTGGTTTAAATCTAGCTAAATCACTGAACGCCGAGCAAGTTGTGGTGTACAGTGATTTGCAGTTAGTTGTAAATCAGGTGTTAAGCTTATATGTAGCGAAAGGAGAAGTGATGAACAAATATTTGGCCAAAAATTTAGAAATAATTACCACTTTTCTAGCTGTCCAGATGGTCAGAATTCCAAGATTAAAAAATATTCGAGCAGATGCACTTGCTCGGTTAGCTTCAGCAACCAGAACAGAGATATGAAGAACTATTCCTATTGAGCTACTGGATAACAGGAGCATTGATGAAGATCTAATGGTTAACTTTATTATAGTTGATATGGGGCCATCTTGGATGGATCCTATAAGAGAATATATTGAAGATGGGATTCTTCCAGCCGATTTATTTAAAGCTAAGAGGCTGAAATACAAAGATGCATGATATGTACTAGATGGTGGTGTGTTATACAGGAAAGGATGAGCTGCTGGTCTACCACGGTGTGTGCTTCTAGCTGAGGTAAAGGATCTGATTGAAGAAGTCTATGAAGGGTCATGTGGAGCCCATGTAGTAGGAAGAACATTATTGTAAAGAGTTCACACACAAGGATACTACTGGGCAACTATGCGAGCAAATTGTGCAAATTTTGACAAGAAGTGTGATAAGTGCCAAAGGTTTTCCAGCATACGCAAGGCTCCACAAGCTCTCCTAACACCAATCACATCCCTTAGGCCCTTTGCTATGTGGGGGATTGACTTGGTCTGGCCTCTACCGACCACCTGAGGAAGGTTCAAATACCTGGTTGTAGTTGTTGATTAATTTACTAAATGGGTAGAAGCTGAACCGTTGATCATTATGTCCTATGAAAAGGTTTATCAGTTTATTTAGAAGAGTATTTTACGCATGTATGACTTACCCTATGCCTTTATAACTGATCATGACACATAGCGTGACAACGACGAATTCGCTGCTTATTGTGCCCATTCCATTGTCCAAAAAATCCACTCTACTCTTGACCATCCTCAAAGCAACGGCCAAACAGAGGTAACTAATAAAACTTTGCTGAATGGGCTAAAGAAAAGGTTGGAAAATCCAAAAGGAAATTGGATCAATGAGCTGCATTCAGTTTTGTGGGCTTACCGAACAACTTTCAGAACAGCTACTGGAGAAACTCCCTACCTATTAGCGTTTGGCACTGAAGCTATAATTCCTGTTTAGCCAGGTTTACCTATGCATAGAGTTATTAACTTCAATACCCCAATCAGTGATTTGATGAGAAGGCTGGATTTGGACATGCTGAAAGAAGTCCATTAAGATGCAGCTTTAAGGAATGCAGCCTATAAAAAAAGAACTGAAAGTTTCTAAAACAAAAGGGTCATGCCTAACAACTTAAAAGAGGGTGATTATGTTTTAAAGAAAGTGATTCAGAAGATCAATAAACTAGAATCGAATTGGCATAGGCCTTATCATATTACTACAGTTATCCGACCAGGCATATATCGGATTGAGACTTTGGAAGGGGAAGAATTCAAGAACCCATGGAATGCAAAACATTTGAAGAAGTATTATTAGTAAATGTAGTTATGTTGTACTCTGTTCACTTCAAATTTAATGAGTACATGACTTTCCCAAAATTGTTATTTTTTTTCGGAGTAATAGTGCTATGCACTTACAAACAAAATAAAGGCCACCAACGAAGTTGGTTAGTATCAATGAAGGACACCAACAAAGTTGGTCGGTAACAACAAAGGGACACCAACAAAGTTAGTCGGCATCAATAAAACCACCAACAAAGTTTGTTGGTATTAATAAATCCCCCCAACAAAGTTGGTCGGTAACAACAAAGGCCACCAACAAAGTTGGTCGGCATCAATAAAACCACCAAAAAAGTTGGTCGGCATCAATAAAACAACCAACAAAGTTGGTTGGTTTCAACAGCAACCACCAATAAAGTTGGTAGGCATCAATAACGACACCAACAAAGTCGGTTGTCAACTATATAAAACCACGCAAGGCAAAATAGTAAGTCCCAAATGCTTGGTTAACGAAGACCCGAATGAATAATTTTCATCTAAACTGGTCTAAAATATTGACAAATGTTTCACTCACGCCTGGCAAACAAGGTAACTAATGCAATTACCAGAAAATTCAGGTGCATTAGTAGAACTATGGTGAAACATTGGTAATTGTTAGAAAACTTAGGATAATCCTAAGGATATCAATAGAACCAATGAAAAACTAGAGATTAACTAAAAAAGTTGATCTATTCATAGTCAATGACTAAGAAAACACTCAGAGATTAATTAAAAGTTGATCCATTGATAAAATAAACTTTTCATTAAAATTAAATGATTACATATTGTTTCTTCACACATGGAAAAACAAAATACAAAAGTTTATTTTATAGGACGCTTTCCTTCAGCCTTAGAGACATGATCCATGCCAGCTGCAGCAATCCCGGATCATACCAATCCCATAGAGAGTCATTCCCATCCACCTTCATCACAGTAAAAGCATTTATCCAACCCTATTTGTAGGACACATTTTGGTCCTGTTGATGTCTATCGTCATAATTCCCCAAAGATTCATTATACCTATCAATCCAAAATTCTCTGGACTGTTTATGGAATTAAAAAGTTAATTTATCAACTTATGATTGCAACTTATTCAGTACCCCGTCCTTAACATCTAATTGGGAAGATTGAGTGGATAGTTGTTTAGATAAGGTCTGCAGCTTTTGGGACATCTCAGCAATAGCTCGAACTTTTGCTTTTAATTGTGTAGCTTGATTGGCAAGGGCCTATTGGGTTCTAATTTCCTCTGTGGTTCCTCGTCCAGGACTATTTCTAGCTCGGGAAGAAGAAGAAGACTTAATATTTTTTAAGGCCTCCAATTCATCTCTCAATGTTGCATTCTCAGCTTCTAAAAAGGAAAAACCTTCATTTGTAGTAGTAACAACAACTCCAGAAGTAGAATTCAGAAGATTTACTTCATCCCTTAAATTATTATTCTCCTCTTCCTGGAGTTTGGTAATAATACTAGTTTCTTCAACTTCAACCTTAAGTAAAGCTTCCTTTTTATTATAAACAGAGATAAATTTGTCAAAGCCCCGAACTACATTTAAGCTTTGATATTTCTTCTCATAGCTCTGGTGCAACAGCGTAGTGGATTCTTTATACTGTTCTTGAAGTTCTTATATCATTTCATCATAGGCAATATTATTTGCTACCGCCTGATCAAGTAAGTACTTTAAATACTTGTAGTATTCTTTAACTTGCTCTAAGGCATCAACACCGAGCAACTGAGTGATTTCTTCTTCGGACAAGTCCATATGACCATCTTTGAAAAAAGCATTGCATTTCCTTAGTAGATCGGTATCATGAGAAGACAGTTATTCCATCTTCTCAATAAACTAGTAAGAAGAAATAACCATCAATCAACAACAAGGATGGAGAACAGGTATAATCAATAGGAGATAAAAAATGAACAATAAAAGGTTCTTTTATTGATAACAAAGAGTTCAAGTACAATCAAAATAAAGGAAAAAGAAACAACAAAAGTAAAAGGGAAAAATGTCGAACAACTTTACACCTTCTCCCTACCACTTTCAACCTTCTTGTTTTGCTCAGAAGAAGGGGCTACATGCTGGAATTGCTCGATTTTCTCGGCTAGAGGAATAGAAGACTCAGGGACTTAAGGTTCTTTGGCAGAAGATTCAACCACAAATGAAGCCTCTTCAAAAGCAGCTTCATCTTCAACCTCATCCTCTATGAATGTAGGAGGACCATGAATATACCTCTAAAAAGTTTTAGAATCTTCAATTGTGTTCAACTCTTGAAGGGCAGTAGCCTAACCATCTCTGAATTTTTTTTGCTTCACATACTCAATTTGAGAAGAAGCAATTGAAATGGCTTTGTTCCTGCCCTTGTCCCAACCAGTACTGAAGGAAGCTTTCACAGCAGACTTTCTCTTAATTCTGGCAGAGGATACAAGCTCTTCAGCAGCCTTTTCCCTGTGCTCAGCTTCCTCTGCCTTACGCTCAACTTCCTCTTTTTGGGGATTAACCTCCTCTTTCTTGCGCACATCTTTTTCTTTCTGGAACCTAATTTCCTTAGCCCCGCGCTCTGCTTCAAGGGTCTTTGTATCAGACGTTTGATGAGCAGTTTCAGCTATCTTCAGTTTCTCAGCCCAAGTTCTCTTCTCAGTTTCCAAGGCCTGCTGAGACTCAAGTAGAGACTTCTTCAAACCAGACAAGGCTTCCTCCACCTCATTTAAAGAAGAATAAACCTTAATTACATTATCCTTCTCCATTATATTATTTAAGTGTAACAAGAACTATAAAAGATGAAGATCAAAGTGAGCATATGAGGAATATAAATGACAACCAAACCAAAATAATGGAAATTACTTACTAATACAAGGTTCTGTGTAGCCAATTCAGATACCCTCCTTCTAGGGAGCTTGACATCCACCCCCTGTTGTCTGGAAGAGTACCAGACTTGATC
The DNA here is from genome assembly GCA_949130495.1 of Sambucus nigra. Classification (NCBI taxonomy): domain Eukaryota; kingdom Viridiplantae; phylum Streptophyta; class Magnoliopsida; order Dipsacales; family Adoxaceae; genus Sambucus; species Sambucus nigra. The sequence goes on from OX422208.1 coordinate 342,510,055, forward strand.
AACCTCCTAGCCAAACCAAGAGTAATAGATATTGGAGGAACAACATCAGAGGAGGGTAAATCAACCAAGGACAATTGATCGATCACTTGGTCGACTTGCTTCTCTACAAGCTCTCTCCTAAGTCTCCTCAAAGGAACTTCAACCTCTTTGGGAGCTCCATCCTTAGGATCCAGGTCTTTGGGAGATGGATCTTTAGGGATTGGACCCTTGGGTGTTGGGGGCTTCATAACATCCCCTATTTTATTCTTGGCTCCTTCAACAGATGATTGGGAGCCAGAAGCACTACCGCTGTAAACGTTAGGAAACTTCCTCTTATTAATAATTTTAGGCAGAGGAGTATCATAATCAACAGCATCCTCTTATTCAAGATCAATTATCAGAGCAGGAGAGGTAGCAAGTCTGGCAATAAAAGAAGATACAGTGTTTTTGTACTGGAGTAAATATAAATCAGACCTAACGTGCTCTTCAACAACTACCTTATGAAGACAATAGTAATTCCTCTTATTAACTCTTTCAAATTTCCTTCACTCTCTTTAAGTAACTTTCTTTTTTTTCTCAACTGCAAATAAATTTATAAAACAATAGTTAGTATGACATTTTATCAAACATAAACAAGGCAAATTTACTAAAATATAAAACAACCTATTCCATTGCTAAAGAGCAAACATCTAGGTCCTTGGTATTTAGCACCTCCAACTAAAGGGGCGTGATGCCAATTTTTTACAACGACCCCATGATCAAAATAATCCCTATTAGGATAAGGGTGATTAACTACCAAAGCTTTACTAATAGCCCTAGTTTTCAAATAAAAGGTGGTGTCACTAGTTACCCATTTATAACAAAACATAATTTCTGAAATCCCTAGATGGGTTCCATAAATTTGATTTAACCTATAAACTCCATTTATAACTCTCCATGTATTAGGAGACACTCTTGCAGGTACAATGCCAAAATATTGACAAAACTTTAAACACTGGGGATTGGGAGGAAATGTGAAACCACATTCAACAATAAAGATAGAAGGAAACCAATGACCCTCAGCAAGAGAGAAAAAATCAGAAGAAAAAGTGGGATGTTCTAATATAACCCAAGATGGAATATTAAAATTGGTTTTGAACTTATCAAGTGACTCGATAGAATAAACCATGATGAAGAAAACAAAGAAGAAGAGAAGAAATATTCTTACAAAGATTTAAGGATTCAGCAAGAATTGAAGACAAAAAAGAAAACGATCGCACGAAAACAAAGAATACAGCAGCAGAATCAGAAGTAAGAGATAAAAAATGATCGAAGTTTTTATTGCCCTTTTTATAAGATGCATCGAAAACTTGACAAAGTAATGATTAAAGCGAATGACATTTGGGTTTACGATGGATGACAAATGAAAAGACGAAGATACCCCATAAAAGTTTGCTAAAATTTGAAATATTTATGAAATGGCCATTCACGCTCAAAAATCAACAATCAAATGGATAAATTTCACAAGTCTACAACTAAACTAAATAGCCCGAACTACTGGTGAAACATAATGTTCCACATTTTAACATCAACTCTAAGTATGAAACATTGGGGGCTTCTATTGATAACAAAATTTTTCATCCTACGTGGACTAATTACAAGTCAGCACGTTCCATCCAAGGTGGAACAAGTCCAAGTTAGCATGATAGAGAAGCCTGACCAACAAGGAAGCCCGACCAACATAGTTACCCGACCAACAGTTCGAAATCCAATCTGTACAGCCAACTAAGCGCCAACAGTCTTACACCATGTATTGTAAATGAAGTGACAACATTCATATATTTAATTCTCATTATGTATTAATGTAAATGCCTAACAAATAAAGGCATCCCATACTTTCACATGACAATGATAAAGACCCCTATTAGGTTATAAATACATTGTATCACCCTCATTGAAAGGGGATCGGGAGAGCAAGGCAAGACAACCAATATATAATAGTGGATGTAGGCTATTCTTTTGAGCCGAACCACCTTAAAATTTCTCGTGTCTTATTTTCTTTACTATATGTGATCGATTAATTAGACCTAGTCTAGTTTTTTGCATCAACAATCTCAAAAAGTTTTGATGAAACTAAGGTTTGAGAGCTTCTGGATATGTATATGAAAATGATTTTCCCCAAAATTTACTTTAAAAACTGATGCCAAGACCCACTTGTATAGAAAATATGTTTTTTTGAGGCAACACATTTTTTGAGGACTCGTTCGAATGAAAATTGGTGTTCGTTTGAATGAAAGTATATATCTCATCCGAACATAATCCAAATTCGTTCGAAGGAACATCTCATCTTGTTAGAGACAACATCTAACTAGCTTAAAATAAAATTTGTTATGATAATAGAGAAACTTCATTTGATGTTCATTTGAAGGTCATTTGAAATTTGAACGAATAACACATTCTCGTTCAAATGAAGAGTATAAAGTCAATTGAATGACTTAAAATTAAAAAAATATTTTTATTTGAAAATCTTTTTAAAAAACAGCCCTCAAAATTTTTATAAATAAAAACTAATACCCAAGTATTAAGTTCTAAGGATCAAAATATATACACATTCATACCTGAGAGATCCTCGAAACGTGAAGACGAAACAGGAATGAAACATGATATGATGAATGCAATCTCTAAAACTTCTCCGCTACATCTTCGTATAAACACGTCATAAGCTTGAAAGTCCAACACACTTGAGTCCTAAACTATGACTCAATGGTTTTGTTCAAACTCGAAATAAGTCAAAATACATACAAATTGACTATAACAATTTTTTTTCCTTACACTCATATTTTGATCTCATGGGTTATTCCCATGAAACTCATGGTCATTCATTTTATGTGAATGATGTTCTTGAATTTGTCCGGTTGCCCTCAGTTTTGGTTAGGAAGAGTATTTGGGGGTTGCTCCATTCCTCTCGAATGAACATGTATCCACGATTTTATCGTGGTCGTTCATAACTCTATTTTTTTACCAGATCCAACATGTGCAGGTAAGACTGAATATCATAGTTGCCCCCCGATTTTAGGTAAGATTTTACGCATACATATATTGGTGACTTTCTCCATTTAGGAAATATTTTATGCTTATATATCCTAGTGACTCGTCTAAATCATAATGAGATTGTGAAAAATACATCTGCTTGGTGACTTAGCTCAACTCTAGCTAAGATTTTCCAAAAAATGTACTTTGAAGGTGACCTAACACAACTCTTGCTAAGATTTAAAAAAAAACACTTTGTAAAGTGTCTTAGAACAAATCTTGCTAAAATTTTATCTCATATTTACACTTGGTAAATTAACTCTTAGTACAAATCTTGCTAAGGTTTTCTCAAATTTACACTTTGTAAGTCATCTTAGCACAAATCTTGCCAAGGTTTATCTCATATTTACACTTTGTAAGGCAATTTAGCACAAATCTCGCTAAGGTTTTCTCAAATTTACACTTTATAAGTCAATTTAGCAGTTGACTACTAAGTTTTTCTCAAATTTTACACTTTGTAAGTCAAGTTAGTAGCTGATTGCTAAGGTTTTCCCAAATTTACAATTTGTAAGTCAACTTTGCAGCTGACTGCTAAGGTTTTCTTGAATTTTATACTTTGTAAGTCAACTTAGCAACTGACTACTAAGTTTTCTCAAAAGTACACTTTGTAAGTCAAGTTAGCAGTTGACTGTTAAGGTTTTCTCAGATTTACACTTTGTAAGTCAACTTAGCAACTAACATCTAAGGTTTGTTCAAATTTACACTTTGTAAGTCAACTTAGCACAAATCTCGCTAAGGTTGTCTTAAATGTACACTTTGTTAGTCAACTTAGCAGCTCATTACTAAGGTTTTCTTAAAGTTTACACTTTGTAAGTCAACTTAGTAGCTAACTGATAAGGTTTATTTTTCTAAAAAATAACATCTTCTTAGTGACTCGTCTAGATCGTGATGAGATTTTTCTTAAAAATATAGCGCCTGCTTAGCGACTCGTCTAAATCATGATGAGATTTTTATAAAAAATAATGCCTGCTTGACGACTTTTGTAATATAAGGCACCATTGAGATTACCATGATATTGGTAAGGTTTTTGTAATATAGTGCACCACTGAGGGACTCTTACCATAATATTTTGGTAAGATTTTTGTAATATTATGCACCATTATAGGTGACTTACCACAATATTGGTAAGGTTTTTGTAATGTAATGTAGCACCGAGGGTGACTTACCACAATATTGGTAAGTTTTTTTAATAATATAATGCAGTATAAATATTGATAAGATTTTTTTAATATAGTGCACCGATGAGGGTGACTTACCACGATATTGGTAAAGTTTTTGTAATATAATGCACCGATGAGGGCGACTTATCACAATATTGGTAAGGTTTTTACAATATAATGCACCATATATGAAGGATGGTGCTTCGATTAGCTGTGTCAAGATTAATCGATGAGTTATCCAACTGATGGCTCTGATTTCAACTCTTTATAAGTTGAAAAAGTTTCATGGGGGGTCGTCTGCCCCTTGTCGCTTAATCAATTGAATATAGTGGTGCTTAAACTGGCACTTGTATTTAAGGTAAATTGGTTTTATATTGCGTCTTCGCTAAGTTGATTCTAAACTTTCTTTGATAATGCTTTATCGAGCATGAATCATTGGGAACATAATCAAGGTTCTTCAGCGATCTCTACTGCCTTAACTCTGAAGGTTCATCAATCTAACCTTGTCGTGGAGGGTGTTAAAGAATCTTTAATCTAAAAAGCTATGTTACATCATAATATCCATTTGCCCCCTTTATTTTATTTTATCACAAGATAAAATAAAATAAATTACATATACCATTTTACAATGCCCACTGGAAAAATAAAAGCAACATTATCGTTACATTTCACGAGTACGTCTCAAACTGTCATATCTTTGAACAATGATTTGGTATTTGCGTGGCTCAATACCTAACTCATTTATAGGCCTCTGTAAAATATAACATTTCTAAAAAATAATATAATATTGCAAATGGTTAGTAATTATAAGGAAATATCTAAGTGCAATTCTCATCATAACCCCTTTATTTTATTTTATTTGATGTAATAAAATAAAAATAAATTTAAGTGCGACGATATTTTTATAATGAATTATAGTAACCCCTAATAGTATGTGTATAGTGCACAATTTAAGGTCGTTTAAGCAAACGTCATATCAAATTTGAGAGTGTGTAAAATCTCAAAGTAAATTCTGAATTATGAAACATACTCAAGCTTTGTTTTTTGTAAATGATTCATAATTTATTAATATGATATACGCACATAGAATAGTATTTGCAAATGTCATAAAATACTCAAAAGAAGCTTCATTATGCTTCCTCCATCTTATTTAAAATAATATATATATATATATATACACACACACACACACACACACACATACGGGTTTAATGCTTTTATAAAGCTTCCTGAGTATTACCATATGAAAGTGGTAAATATATCAAAATAAATACTTTCTCACGATGAAAGAAGATCAAGTATGCACACACTCTTGCATGTTTGGAATGTTAAAATAAAAGATAGAATACCGCCACAAGAAAATGTATATCTGATTCATCAAATGTATATTCGATTCATCTTACACGTTTACTCGGTTAGTTATGATTACCATGATATATCATATCATCTTCAAGAGCAAACACTCATAACTGTCAATATATAACCCCCCATGAATGGCCATTTTAAAAAGGACATGCCTAATTAATTTGAGCATTTTTTGAAGAATCAGTCTAATAATTTCTTATAATCCGAGAATATACATTCCTATGATGATGTGGTTTTAAAATTGTGGATATAGCAAAATATTCATACGCCGGTGTATGTAAATGTACATCTAGTATAATAAGTATTTGATTTCTCATAATGCCAACCATTTTAAAATTGTTATAAATATGCATAGGGCCACTTAGATCTATGTGAAGAAGCTTTAGAATATATTCAAGGGTCCATTTGATAGAAAACTGGAAAAATGCAAATAATTCCAGGACAAACAATTCCAAGGCAAATGAATATTTTTCAACTTGTGTCTGTTTGATACAAGTTGGAAAATCATCAATTTTCCACAATTTCTATCAAACGCAAAAGTTAGAAAATAGATATAAATGGGGAAAATTTGTTTACGAATATATATATATATATATATATATATATATATTCCGTCAATAATATAACATATAATAATATATATTTAGTATATATAATAATTATTATGTTATTTATGAATATATATATATATATACTAAATATATATTATTAAATGTACAAAATCTATGAAAATATAATATATTATTTACGAAATATATGAATATATATTATATTATATACTGAATATACTAAATATATATAATATATATATTGTATATACGAAATATATGAGTATATGACATATATTAAATGTACGAAATCTATAAATATAAGGAATATATTAAATATACGAAATATACAAAATATACGAAATATAAATATATATTAAAATATATGAATTATATAAATTATATAAATGTACGAAATATATAAATATATGAAATATATATAAATATACGCAATATGCATATATGTGCTAAAATATATAAAATATACGAATATATATATTTACATATTTATTAACAATATATTTATATATTTATGAAATATATATAGTTTAAAAAAATTGGTTTTGAGTGATTTGCCACCCAAAGGTGGCAAACAAAAACCTGCCCCCCAAAGAATTGAATTCCACCCTAAGGTGGCAAATTGTGCTTAAGGGGTGTTGTACATAGAAAACAAATTCCAAGGCAAATTAAGGCTATCAAATAGCCTAAAAGCTGAAAAAGACAAATGTAGTTCGTAAGAATCTAAATATGTAATAACAAATAATTATTTATGGCCATTAAATGCTTCCTAAGAACTTTATTTGTTTGTAGGGATTCCTACGAACAAATGAAGTTCGTAGGAAAAATTTACAAATTCAGTAACCGTTCCGTAAATTTGGAGACCCACTACCATTTGTCATGCAAATTTTGTAGACTCAAGTCCACCGCTGCAGACGTTTGAGTTTGTAAATTTGTCGATTCGTGTGTCTTTTAGCTCCACCATTTTGGATGCTTTAAGGTCATTCACCAAAACATAGGCGATAAATAAAAAATACTATCCTTAATCAATTTGAAAAACCTACACATAAGAGTAAACAAGACCCCTAACTCTTACGGTGAAGGAGACTCATGGTGGGCGTGACACCCCGCCCAATGAAATATTAGGTAATGAGTACTTTATAAAATTTATAACAGAATGTTCGGTTGATTCATTCTTAGCATCACTGTCGAAAACTTAAATCCAATTAATTACCTAACATTGAATTAAGCTAGTGTCAAAATATTTTCCAATTAAACTTGAAACCAATTAATTCATTTAATAAATTTCTGAACATGTAATTCTATACCATACACAAGAATTTATTGCTGACTGAATCAATTACTGAATAATTAAGACTGGATAAAAACCTCCAGTTCAAAGTCACAAACCAAACCATAATAAATACTCAATCCAACTGAAATGAACTACAAAGGAAACTGAGTATAACTACGCTAATGAGAATGGGCGACACATGCCCGAACTGAGATATCTAAACTAGGAACTGAATGAACTGAGATAAGCGTGTAATCTCAATGACTCGTAACTTCCACAACAGTTGCAGCTCAGAAAATCATCCAAGTATCTAGAACCGGTGTCCCTGTGGCTGGGCATCTGTACTAATACATATATATATAGCAAAAGAGAGAAGAAATGTAAGAGACTAGTCAGAGCCCGATATTTTAAAAAGATTTATTAGCAAGTATTTAAAACTGCATTAAAGCAAGTATCATATGCATGTTAGTTCGAACTCTCAAATGAGATTCTCACCTCTCAACTAGTGTGCACGCCTAATCTACATCTAATCCAACCTAGCCATCTGACACACTCTTAACTAGGAAAAGGCTTATCATACTAGTTACCCCTCGTAGTAGTATCCCGTATTTGATCTCGACATTTATCATTTTAAATAAGGGTTATCACACTAAAGTTAAGTATTTACTATTTACGTTACTGAAGATTTCACTATCTTAATAATCTGATATTATCTCATTTTAGGTATACCAAAAGCATACATATATATCTTTCACTATTATATATGTATTAACCCAATCTTAATAGCTTACAAATATCACATTGTAAGTATAACACAAGTATATATAAATATCCACCACTATTATTATATACTAACACATCACCCATAGGATATACCTATAGTGCATTGCATACTCTGCTATCATGTCGCGGTACATCTCGTACTCAAACAAGGTCTATCAGTTCAGAAATCTCCCACGAACCATATAAACAAATCACACGTATTGGCGGCGAACATAGTTCACATACCTATAGGTCACGCACATACCTACGCTCCTATAGTCAGTGACTTATTAACTCATAAATAAATCTTCACAGTCCTATGTTTTGAGATACAAGTCAAATATCCCCCTAAGGTCACTCAAGATAAGACTGTTTCTACACAACCCCCCGCGATAGTAAGCAACTAGGTAAGTCATACACATAATATCAAATATAGGTATACCCATGACCCATAAAATCAAACGGTATACACACAACCAAATGTCATATTCCATACGTAGTATTACCATCACTAAATACTATCAACGTATTTTTAAATCAAGATATTCCCTCTCTCATAATATATATAAGGATAATATGTCACCCAAAAATCCTTAATAAAAAATCATAAGGAGTCCCACAAGTACCCACTAATTATTATTCTTATAAGTTCCATATCTTCAGAATTAATATCGTAAGTATTTATCACTTAATACTCTCGACGCATTTATAATTACGATTATCTCTCTCCCGTAATCTTCAAGGTAAATTCATCGTTCCAAATATTTGAATCATTACACCTAAACAACTCCTAATAATTATGCACTATTTTGGGTTCATCGAACACTAAATTTTCCTCACTCAAATTGACTATTTCCCAAATAGGGGGGAAATAGGAAAAATCTCTAAAAATTAGAAATATCACTTGAACCAGAAAGCCAAGTCGTTTGAACGACTTACACATGTCGCTCGAACCAGTCTTCGCACGACTTCACGTGACATCTCTATGTCGCTCGATCCACTTCTCGCGAGATTCAATATCGTTTGAACGACTACTTCGCGCGACATCGCGCGAGATGGTGCTGTTTCATCTTCAACCTTTGACAGCTCCATTTTTCATCACTTTTACTCCTAAAGATCTCTAAAGATCAAGCCCAAACTTCCAACAATCAATAGCAAACATTATTCTGACATATATATGCGATTTCCCATAACCTAACATCATTAAATCATCACTAATCATCCATATATTCGAAATTCCCAATTTATTATCAAGAACCCTAGTTCTTACATTGATATGCATAACTTATAAATTAAACCCAGATTTGTTCATAGAAATCATCATAAATTTGTTGGCATCATCCTATCTACATATGGGATTCAAATTCTTATCAAATCAGCCCTAGTTTATGATATAGTTCTCCAATTTCACCCAAATTAACTTCCATATCAAAGGTTTATTAACCTAGACTAACATGATCACAATTATCGCTAAAGAAAGCAAGCAATAAACACTTGCCTCGATTTTGAAGGTCTGATCCGTTGGTGTTGTTGGTATGGATGCGTTCCTCGTGTTTCGATATACACGATGGTGGTGGTGGTTGTGCAAGGTGGTGAACATAGCTTCTCCTCCTTTGGAATTTGCTCTCCCTCACCCACTGTGGCTCTCTCTTGATTTTGGTGTAACCTAACCCTAATTGTCCCCAATTAGCTGATATATTATTTCTCCAATTTTCGTCCATTTAATTCCTCTAAAAATCCAAATTACAAAACTACCCCTACCGGGTGCCGACTTGGCCTAAAAATATCCCAGAGTCCAAATAAAATACCCGGGTAGAGTTTTCTAACTATCTCAACCCCTACGTACTCAATGGCAACTCGAAATGATCATACGAGTTACTTAAAATAATTTACCATTTTATTCCACTTGATTAGTCCTGACACAACTCACACGAACGTCCCCGACTTAATATACCAAACTGTCGTATTTTCCTCTCACGACAAGTTATATAAAATCGTCATTGCGTATTACTTATTCTCACAGTAATATTAATGATTACTAACTTCTCGTCACGCTAGTAAATATTTAAATTTAAATCCGAATTAATAATTAATTCTCACATTTGAATTTAATTAATCCCCCAATAATAATAAATCACATAATTATTTAAATCTTCGAAAATACGGGGTATTACATACTTCCCCCCTAATAACGGAATTTTGTCCTGAAATTCGGAAAATAAGGTATTTCTGGTAAGGACAACTCCGGGTATTAACCTCACATCTCATGTAATCTACGCATTACCGCCCATACAGTACATTACCGAATACCCTTAATAATGAACACCTTATTGATGTTGTAATTTACTCTCCAAGACTTACCATTTAAGTTTCACCACTTAACTTTTAGATAGTTACTATCTAGACTCCTACTACTCGCACTAGTAGGTTAATTGATATTTAGTTATATTCAAATTTGTCTTACTACTATGTTTCATCAGTAGTCTATTCTTGCTTGTACGGTATATACTTCACACATAATATATACTATAGATGTTAACACATTTTTACCATACTTTCTCCGTAAAGGACTATGGAACCTAAGCATGTACGCTATCGGCTCAAACTTAACAATAATAGGAAAAGATCCCATGATATGACGCAAATATTGCGTATTTCACCCGTTAACCTATGCGCTATTAGCCCCCTCGGGCATCTTAATCCCTATATTTATCCTCGTTAATCAGACAACCTCAGATTTCTATGTTAACATGTTTTGAAGGGGCTAATTGTGCTTTTTTAGGTATTTGGATGCTTAGTATGAAGTTTGGATGCATTCCGGCAAAGTTTCGTACACAACCGCATGCGCAAGGGCAATTTAGTCATTTCACAATTTGGGAAACTGGCCCAATGTCTTCATGGAAGTTGAATCTCTCTGAACAAGCTTCGTGTGGACGTAAACAGTGTGCGAATCGGAGCTATATCGAAGAAGTTACGGGCTTTTAAACGGAAGGGAATTTTAAACCAACCAAAAACAGGGGAAGGATTCAAGACCTGTAGGTCCGAATCGATTCGCCCCTTGAGAATTGATTCGGGTTGAGACAGAGTGCCAGTTCCTCCATTCTGAATCAATTCGTATTTCATCCGAATTGATTCGCCCACCATTCCGAATCGATTCTGTCCACCCGAATCGATTCGCCACTTTGGCAGTCTCGAGATATTTTTCCTGTCGAATCGATTCGGCCTAATTCCGAATCGATTAGGCCCTGAAGATATTTGTTTTTCTTCCTTTTACTTACAAGTTTTTCATGGTATTTTTTGTATATAACTCATTTCTCTCCTTTGGGAAAGGAAAAAGTAATCATTTTTAGGATAGTTTTAGGCTAGGATTTGTGGATTTTGAGAGCTTGGCTTCATTTCTCTTTCGGTTGACAACCATTTGGGGTGTGTATGTTGAAATTTTCATCTCATTTACCATTAATATAGTTTTATTTACTTAATTCTTGATTTGTTAATTAGGTTTACATGTTTTCATAATTAGGTTTACTTGATTTATTTCTTGTTTTCCTAGTTTAATTAGTGTAATTTGGTTTAATTATGTTAAGCCCTTAGATAAATAGAGTCGGGATTTCGTTCCGCCATTTACGGGTTTGGACCTCGAAGTTTAGGGTTTCATGTAGAATTGCATTTAATTGAAACCTCGCGTATTAAAGTCGGATTATTATGCGTTTAACTCTCTTTGTCATGCAACGTTAGTGTTTATAGCGATATTCCGAATTTAATCCGCGTGTGACCATTTTCCGTTAAATGTTTAATCTCGCAACATTGGATTAAATTCCTTATTGTGTGATGTTTATGCTTAATTGAAAATGCTCGATTAAATTGCTTTCGAGACGGAATCCTAATTAGTAGGTGTTTCGATCCGTGTAGTAGGATGCGATCCCGATCCTCGCTTTACTTTTGTGTAGCGTAACTTCTCTTTTTCTTTTTCCACCATAACAACCCATCACCTTTTCTTCTATTTATTTTACACTTTTAATCCTAAAGTTTTAAAACAATTAAAATCTAAAATTCAATCACTCCCTGTGCATTTCTTGCGATACCCGACTTACCGCTGTGCTTGCTTGTCAAGTGTAGTTGTAGTTTAGGTTTTTGCATCGCGGCGGCGAAACACACAACGATTGTGTCCTCACACGAACACACTTTTACCGCTCGATCAAAATGGCGTCGTTGCCAGGGACTGTTTTTTAGATTGTTATTGTTTTATTATTTCGTAATATTTCTTTCATTCATATTTGTATTCTTTATTTCCCCTTTCTTTTTGACTTGTGCTAGATTGTTTCGAGAAATTGAAATTTTGGTGCTTGTTACTTTTGTTGAATAGCTTATTTTAAAATGTCTCGCTATTACGCTTTAGATAACCTTAATTGTTATGAGAATTATTTTCCAAGTTATACTCCCAAAATAATGAGAGAATGCGTACAAATTCTTGAAGATGAGAGCATTGAGCGTGAAATTAAAGAGTATGTAAGTAATCCCTCATAGCCTTGTGAGGATAATTTGGAATGCGGGGAATCCATTAGCTATGAGCAACCCCCACAAAAAGATGTTATGTCTTCTTGTGAGTTTGATTATGAGTTAATGACTAAGGAAATGAATGACCAATCCGAAAGTTCTCAAGCTTGGTTTCTAGAAAATGATGCCATGCTCGATGAGATTATTTCTTTACAAAATCGGGTCGAGGTTGAAACTTGCGTTTCATCTCCACCCCTTTTTATTGAAGAAATCATTTAGAGTGAGCCAAGATTTAGCACTTTCGATTTTCAACCTCTTATTAATTATTCTGATTGTATTGAGGTTGATGGTCCTTCTTTTCCTTTAATCCCTACTATTCCCGCACAATTAAATTTATCATAAGAATTGGTTGAAAGTCTTGAGAACTTTGACCCGATTCTTGAACGAGTATATTATTTTGAGATGCTTCATCTCATGGTTTTTTCACTTGCACTTGCCCCACCTCCCCTTCCAATTGAAGAATCTCGGGGATGTGATTTTGATTTTTCTAAGACTAATGTAGTCTTGTCCCCCGTGGTATCCAAATCCCCCATCGTCCCCCCAAAATTTATAATTGACGATGGTTCATTTCTTAAGCCTTGCATGTGCCTTCCCTTTTTCAAACGAAATTATTATTTTTCGTGAGGCATGTTCACTTTGAAGGGTCCACCGTTGATCTTTCAAAGTCAAATCCCTTTTTGGGTTGACCCTCAACTATTTAGACTTCTAGTGTATAGTTAGCGTGTAGTCTAAATAGTAAGTTGTAAATAGTTAGCTTTTCATTTTTTTTCTTTCCTTTTTATTTAGTTTAGTGTAATTAGTTAACTTTTTGTTATTTGTTTTTGCTATACTCGGTACTAACTTGTTTTGTAGATTTGTTTGGACTTGTGCTTATGGAGATCGCTCTAATTTTAGGTAATATCGTTCTTTTCCTCTCTTTGTGTTGTGTTCTTAATGCGCATTGAGGACAATGCAACATTTAAGTTAGGGGGTGTAAGATATTCTATCCATTTTATGTGTAGTCCATTGACTTGCTTACTTTTTAGTTACTTAGTATGCCTTTTTGTGAAAATTTTGAAAAAAATTGAAAAATATTTTCTTTCTTTTTTCTCCTTTGTTGGGCATTTAGCCTTGTATCCGATGATAAATTTTAATAATTGCCTGATCCAATAGACAACTCAATGATGCATGTTCTCGATTTTAGAAGTTATTAGACTTTAGTCCTCAAATCATTGATATTATGAATAACTTCATGAATTAAACTTTATCCCATGAGCACATGCACTTTTCTTGTTATATTGATTTGGTTTAAGATTTTTATAACTCGGTAATCTTTTGTTGCATTGCATATACTTACACCGAGTAAGCTTTGTACCTTTCGTCATTTGTGAGTGTATACACTATTCTTTACTCTTTGAAAACGTTGAATTCATCGGTAATCTCTCTATTCTTTCATTGATCGTTCATTAATTGAGGGTATATCTTGAAATGTGCTACTCGAGCATGATTTTCATATATCATTTTGACTTGAGAATTGCGTAAACTTTATGAAATGATCATAGGCAATCTTTGTTATATCACCCATATTAGCCTTAACCTCACCTTATATATTTCCCTAGTCAACCCCTTTGAGCCTAAATATAGCCTTTTTTTTCATAACCCAAAATCCCATAACCAACTCCAAATTGGAGTTATAAACCATACATATCACCTTCCATACCTTTGTTTGGAATGCTACTTGGGATTGAATGTTGTTGTTGTGTTGCGGTTGCAATATTAGGCATATGAGAGTATGAAAAGTAAAGAAAAGAGTGAGAAAAGAAGAAAGTGTAGCGAAAAAGAAAAGAAAAAGCAAAAAGCAAAAGAAAACAAAAGAGAAAATTGAGAAAAATAAGGAAAGAAAAGAAAAAGAAAGTTGTAAATGTTGTATATATGTTCAATAAGCTTTGATTACTCTCCAATTGTTACATTTAATGCTTGTTTGGAAGTTAATTTCCATTTTTGGAATTGCCCGTATTCTTCCAATTATCCCGAGTTTTCATCTTCGAACACTTTGAATCCGTACATACATCCCTTTCATTTCGTACCCTAGCCTAGCCTACATTATAACCCTATCAAAGCCCTATGTGATCTTAGGGTGAATTTAATTTAAAATTCATAATAGTTTTGATAATCTGTGAAAATGCATTCCGCCTCTTTTAATGTGCGATATCTTTCATTGCGATTACAAAAAATTTCAGTTTATATATAGTGTTCTTCATTTGTGACATGTGTGCGGCCTAGTTTCCCTTTACATTTACTCTTTATGCCCGCATGTTTCGTGTGTTACCTCCCTGTTTCATAGTGAATTCATTTTATGAGCGTAATACCCGCGAGGATTGAATATATGCATGCTTTAATGATAATTATTCGGTTTATTTAAGTTTTTGCCAAATCATGTCATGCATGTGCTCTCCCCGCTCCCAATTTTAAAGTTTCAATTCTATGAGGTGCATTCAACCTGTTAATAACAACGGACTTTAGCTTGAATTAGTTCAATATGCTAATAACACGTTTGAAATCTTTTTCGTTGTTGTTGAGCTTGTCACTTGTTGGGTTGGGCATATTTTGAGGAAACTGTATGATGTTTGTGGGTTTCATCCCTGAAAACCCTCACGAGACAACACTCGTCCACTAGGGTAACCTAGGAGTTTAACGGCTTATTGCATATGCTAAATGCAATCGTTCGCCCACGAAAGTGGCCTTATCTTTTTATTGTTTTTTCATCCCATTTTTTACTTGTATCCTGCTTTTGGTTTACTTGTAGTTCTTATTGTTTCTTATTTCATTGCTAGGGACTAGCAATTTGTAAGTTAGGGGGTGTGATACGACGCAAATATTGCGTATTTCACCCGTTAACCTATGCATTATTAGCCCCCTCGGGTGTCTTAATCCCTATATTTATGCTCTTTAACTATACAACCTCGGATTTCTAGGTTAACATGTTTTGCAGGGGTTAATTGAGCTTTTTTAGGTATTTGGATGCTTAGTATGAAGTTTGGATGCATTTCGGCAAATTTTCGTACACAACCATACGCGCAAGGGTAATTTAGTCATTCCATAATTTGGGTAACTGGCCCAATGTCTTCACGGAAGTTGAATCCCTCTGAACAAGCTTCGTGTGTCCCCAAATGGTGAACCAATCGGAGCTATATCGAAGAAGTTACGGGCTTTTGAGCGGAAGGGAATTTCAAACCAACAAAAACAGGGGAAGGATTCAAAACCTGTAGGTCCGAATCGATTCTCCCCTTGCGAATCGATTCGGGTTGAAACAGAGTGCCAATTCCTCCATTATGAATCGATTCGGATTTCAGCCGAATCGATTCGCCCACCATTCCGAATCAATTCTATCCACCCAAATTGATTCGCCCCTTTGGCAGTGTCGAGATATTTTCCTGCCGAATCGATTCGGCCTAATTCCAAATCGATTTGGCCCTGCAAATATTTGTTTTTCTTCCTTTTATTTACAAGTTTTCCATGGGATATTTTGTATATAACTCATTTCTCTCATTTGGGATAAGAAAAAATAATCATTTTTAGGATAGTTTTAGGCTAGGGTTTGTGGGTTTTGAGAGCTTGGCTTCATTTCTCTTTGGGTTGACAACCATTTGGGGTGTGTATGTTGAACTTTTCATCTCATTTACCATTAATATAGTTGTATTTACTTAATTCTTGCTTTGTTAATTAGGTTTACATGCTTTCATAATTAGGTTTACTTGCTTTATTTCTTGTTTTCCTAGTTTAATTAGTGTAATTTAGTTTAATTATGTTGAGCCCTTAGATAAATAGGGTCGGGATTTCGTTTCGCCATTTACGATTTTGGACATCGAAAGTTAGGGTTTCGTGTAGAATTTCATTTAATTGAAACCTCGCGTATTAAAGTCATATTATTATGCGTTTAACTCTCTTTGTCACGCAACGTTAGTGTTTATAGCGATATTCCGAATTTAATCCGCTTGTGACCATTTTCCGTTGAATGTTTAATCTCGCAACTTTGGATTAAATTCCTTATTGTGTGATGTTTATGCTTAATTGAAAATGCTCGATTAAATTTCTTTCGAGTCGAAATCCTAGTGAGGACCTGTGGAGGGGACGACCCCACCACTGTTCTCAAAAAAGACGAGGGTGGACTTTATCTAAAAACCATTTGGGTTATTATGATCCTCGACTATGATGAGACCATATGAGGGGATGACCTCACATTTGCCTTCAGAAAGACGAGGGAGGGGTTAGCATCATCAACAGAGCAAAGCAACAAGGAGCAAACCATAAAAGAATTAAGTATGGAAGACAGCAATTATGGAAGGGAAGAGACTGGTATTAATAAAACACAAAATATTAAGTGTTTTACAAGGCCGTTGAACAAAAATACACTTGAAGGGTATGGGCTACAGGCAGCCACCCTATGGGACGACATCAGAGGGCTGTGCCTCAACATCAATGGGAATGGTCTCCTCAGTTACCAGCACTGGATGATCTTCAGATGTACCGACCCCCTCGATTTGGACTTGGGACTCCACTTGGTTGAGGGCCTCGGAAATTAGGGGGTCGTCCAGTTGAACACCCTCCAGTGAAGGACGAACAGAGGAGACGACATCTCCAAATTTGAGGATGACCCATCGGCAGGCCGTCCTAATCCCCCTTTCTAGATATTCAAGGCCAAAGCCCTGAAATTCATCTGAAGTCTTGTATGCCTCAACAGCATCAGCCTCAGCTTTCTTGATGGCTGCTTCCAGATCAGTCTTATGCTGGGCCTCCAGGTTGATCAGAGCCTCATCCCTATCCTTGATGATCAAGTCCTTGGCTTGCAGGTCGGCATCGTGCTGCCTCATCAGCTCATCTAGGACCCTAGCATGCTCGGTCCTAGCACTCTCAAGCTCAGCCCTCGCAGTATCAAGCTCAGTCTTTGCTGTATCAAGCTCTGCCTGCAACTCAGCCTCATGTTGAATGGCCCTCTCAGCTTCGTGAAACTTTTGTTGATTCTCGGCCATCCACTTGGTGGCTGAGGTCAAGGCACAAACAGACTGCAAGAAAAAATGAACAAACATCAAGATGGGCCGAGGCAACAGTTTGTAAAAGTAAAATTAAAAGGTCAAGACCAATACCTGAGCAAGGGAGTGCATACCATAGTCGTACACTTTGGCAGGGGGCATCTTCGCCAAGAACTCGAAGTCAGAGGCCGACGGTGCAGAGAACATCGAGGCCTTGGCTGCCCTCAAGTTTGTGATCAGCGACGAGGGGTCGGCCCTCAGATGGGCCATATTTTGAGACCAGAAGGCCCCCATGCTCGACGAAGAGGTTGCCCCCTCAGAGGCCTCGACCCTGGTCCTTGTCTTAGGGTCAGGCCGATGCTCAACTGGAGCCTCAGGATCCTTCCTTTTGTGGCTATCGGCTGTCGGCTCAACAACCGTCGGCCCTGAGGCCCTCGTCTTCTTTGGAGCTTGCTGTGGCTCCTTCCCCTTCTTCTTTGACAAACCAGCGAGTAGGCTTGGATCAGTCATTTCCCAGAGGTAATCTGACACACCTACAGGATGACCTGAAAAGGGTACCATGCATCAGAAAAATACAGAGATAAACAGGAAACACTTCAAAAAAGTAAAGAATGGAAAACGTGCTGTATAACTCACATAGTTCCGTCAGAGGGCCGACCCTCAGACCAGCTTCTTTGAGGTACCGAGGGGTCATCAAATCTTCGAACTTTGGGATCTCACCCCCTCTCCCTCGTCCCCTCAGATACTCAACAATATCCCTTTCCTCCAGGCTAAGTCCGGGGTCTGACCTAGCTTTCATTGAGGGATTAGACCATTTGTTAGGGACCCTCGGACCATCGGCAGAAGGGGACGCCTCGGTGGAGCACTCCCACGCCCCAGATATGAAGAAGAATCTCTTTTTCCAATCATGATTGGAAGTTTGAGCCACGTGGAGAAGTTTCTTCTCAGACCTTCTCTCCCCTAGATGATAGTAACCGGGCTGTTTAGATGAAGAGGTGATGTTGTAACAAGCCAAGAATACGTCGAACGAGGGATCATCAGTGAAAGCGTTTTTCCACAAGGAAATGTAACCCAGAATCGTCCTCCAAGAATTGGGTGGAAGTTGAGAGGGGGAGACGCCTAAAGCCGACAGAATATCTACAATGGCAGGGTGGAATGGAAGTCTGACACCTACCTTGAACATCTGCTCATAAACTGCAACCTCTCCCTCTTGACAGTCAAAAACCCTCTCAGTATCAGAGGGAACCCTCATAGTTACCCCAGAGGGCACTCCGTAAATATGCCTCCATATCAGAAGGTCTCTATCCCTAATGGAGGAGATAAAGGACGAGGCGTGGGAGGTGTCAACCTCATCATCTGTATCATCGTCCTCGTCATCATCTCCTTCCCCCTCATCACCTGCAGGAGGACCCTGGGGAAAAGCCACTTGGAAAGCATTGGGAGATAGGGTTGTCACAGGGACAACCTCAGAGGGGATCGTACCTTCGGCCTCTTGGGGAGGGCTAAGGTCAGACGTGTCCCTTCTACCAGACGTTCCAGCACCAGTTGGCGAGGAAGCTCTCTCATCCATTTCACTTGATTTGGGTGTCTCATCCGGATGAGATGACGACCCACAAGACTCAGAGGGTTCAGATGGTCTTATGGTGGCAAGAGGAACGGGAAAGATGGGTCGTACCCAATTAGGGTCGGCCCCTCGTCTCCTCTCTTCCTCCTCCTCTATTCGTCTGATCTCAGTAAATAGTTTCTCTCTCAAAGATGGGAATTCAGACACTAAGTTGTAAATCCTCCTAAGCATTAAAGGGAAGACTCTACACTTGGAGAAATTACACTAGACTGGATTAAACCAAAGAACTGAAACGTTTTTCGTCAAGAATGTTCAAGAACCTTTAACCGGAGAAGACACCGGAAAAGGCTATGGGGGAACTCTAAGAAAGTGCCGACCTACGACCCTAAAAAATACACAGAAATGAAGACAAAAGAAGACGTGGGGAGAAAAAGGTTACCTGATGAGGAGAGAACAAGAACGCTGCGAGGCCTGAAGGATTGAAGGCTGCAAATGGCGACTGGTTCTAGAGAGAGAATGCTTAGGCGCGAAGAAGAAGAAGAAGAAGGAGAGAGAGAGTTTGAAAATCTATTAAATACTTTGGTAATGAGTGGAGCCATTTACCAAGAAAGGTATAATTAGGGCACAAGGCCCCAAGTGCACTGCGCAGCCGCCATGCCTTGGAAACTGACACAACAATGAGTATCTGCCCAGGTGTCACTCATCTAACTGATCATACATGCATCTCATTTAATACACTATCCCTCAGCCATCTCAGCAGCACCTATGGCTAAGGGCTGGGGGGTGATTGATATACCCGTTTATACCCTCAGCCTGGATGAGGATTACCTCCTATACGGATGACCCTACGAGGGGCCGACCCTTCACCAGGCCCCAGCTGGCCACCACCAGGTCCAGACGACCCTACGAGGGGCCGACCCTCCACCAGGCTCTGGACGACCCTACGAGGGGCCGACCCTTCCCCAGGCTCCGGACGACCCTACGAGGGTACGACCCTTCCCCAGTCTCTGGACGACCCTACGATGGTACGACAGTACGAGGCCAGAATCAAGCCAGACTCCCTACCGGATGAAACTTTGCCCTCGGCCTCGGCTCATAGGCCGAGGGTGACATCATGACAGCGCGTGGTTTGGGACACGCGTGGAACAGTGCGCGTCATGCTCATATGACACGTGGCAGACCGTTATAACCGAATCAAACCCTCACGTGAGGGAATATTATGTCATCATTTGGCATCTACAGGTGTCAATAGGGAATTGGTTAGATCATCATTCATATGCACCATGCTTACTTGGGGGGGGGGGGTACACTACACCCCCCAAGACCTATATATACTTGTCACCTACAACCCTACAGGGGATCGATCCATGAATAGTAGCCCTAGCTAAAACTCTGCTTGTACACACACAGTAGAGAGAGAGAGAGAGGGTTATGTGCATTGTATCCAAGGCCATTAGTGCCCATACTTAGTGGATCACACACTCACAGTGGATGTAGGCCAATTTGGCTGAACCACTATACATCATTGTCTAATTTCCTCTTATACTCATCCCCTTCTACACACATGCTTATACACTTATACATCTCTATGACTGCCATGGCTACTACTGTTTGAGCTCACTGTCACTTACCTGGTGGTGCTAACTCCCAACATCATCAGTTTGGCGCCGTCTGTGGGAACGAGAAGACATCTCTTCCTTTATACAGCTTGACCTCACTGGGCACTCTGGTGGTGAACCAACACTCCCCCTGAGAGGAGGTGTTTCACCATTGAAAGAGACCCATTAAGGTTCCCAAGCTCACCATACTTCAGCTGTTCTAGCTCAAACGCATGGCACCTGAGATGCCACCACCACCACTTCCCCCACCGGATGAGGGGGGAAGACCCAGTTCCAGTCAGCCGCCACCTCAGTCTGAGATGGCTGAGGTGGCGGCAGCCTTAAAATCTCTGGCAGCAAGCCAACGGATGATGCAGGAGCAATTCACAGCTCTGAGCCAGAACATACTGAGACCACCAGGGGTCTCACCTGAGATGATTACTCCGGCAGCAGCCCCAGGACAACATGAGGCCAGGGGACCACCCCAGGCACCACGCAAAGACCTGCCACCCCCTCAGCGGCGTAGAGATGTTGCTGACCCCAGGCGTTTACGCCTGGGGAGGCAAGGAAACCCTTGCCCTGAAGATAGGTATGACGATCTGGAAGGGGAGAAGGCCCCAATAGAATGCTGGGAACCGTATGAGGTCTCCAACAACACTGTGCGACCTCTCCAGGATAGTAGAGGAAAGGGCGTGAGACCAAACCCTAATGATCGCCCGAGAGGCTCTGCTTTTGATCGCTTGAGCAGAGGGTCGGCCTTTGAGAGGCTAGGCCCAGTAAATGACCTGCGGGATAAGTTGTCCAGGTCAAGAAGTGCCGTGAGGACCAGGCAGGAGGCAGCAGATGGCCGACCCCAGAGGCGGGATGACGGCCAAAGGGAAGTGAACAGCCGACACAGGCCTGCTGCAGCAGAACCCTCCGTCCACCTTCAAGAGGCGGCTGGGGATAACATCGGCCGTGCTGACCCTGTGAGGCCCTGGAATGACTCAATCCAGCGGCTAGAGGATAAGATAGGTGATATATTGAAGAGCCGAGATCCCCTTCAGAAGGGATATACCATAGGCTCACCCTTCGTGGCGAAGATAGTCGACTTCCCTACGCCATCAAGGTTCAAGCCACCTGTGGTCACCCCAAGATACGATGGGAGCACCAACCCTGTCCACCATGTTGAGATGTATCAATCGGCAGCAGACATATACTCTATCTCAGATGAGATGAGATGTCGTGCCTTCTCCGGAACCCTGACAGGGGTTGCACACATTTGGTACACGTCTCTTCCAAAAAATTCCATTGAAAACTTTAAGCAGTTAGCAGACCGGTTCATCCACAACTTTTGCTTCGGAGTAAGGCCCCAGAAGAAGACCACCCACCTCCTCTATGTCAAGCAGGGGAAGAACGAGAGTCTGAGGGACTACATAGCCAGATTCAATAAAGAGAAGCTGGAGGTAGAAGACTAGAAGGAAAGCATAGCTATGACAACCCTGATTGGAGGACTCCAAAAGGGGAAGCTGTTATGGAAGCTTGCTGAAGACCCTCCGAGGACGATGGCCGAATTGCTGTCGACAGCAGGAAAGGTGATGAATGCCGAAGAGGCGATGGCCGAAAAATATGAAGACGAGAAGGGAGGTACTGGTGGGGGTAAGTACCCTAAGAAGAACAAAGAGGGGAAGAAGAGGTCCACAGACGACAAGTTTGCTGGTTACACCCCTCTGACGGTCAGCTGTGAGCAAATTCTCAATGAGATAAAGAGTGACCGATCCCTGAAGTGGCCTGAGAAGCTAAGGGCAGCACCTGGAAAGAGAAATAAGAACTTGAGGTGTGAATTTCATCAAGACCACGGTCACATGACAGACAAATTCTTTGCTCTGAAAGATGAGATTGAGAAGATGCTGAAAGAAGGGAAGTTCAGAAAGTACGTCGACAGAGGCGCCTTCAAGAAGGGCCGAGGGGACGACCCCAGAAAGAAGCGAGTCGATGCATGTAGAGAGGGTCCTCAAAAAAGAGGGGATGACCCTTCTGATGATGAGGACGACCCTGACCTCCCGCCGAGAGACGATCAGGGCCCCGTCAAGAGGATTAATATGATCTCGTTCGGGGTGGGAATGATCTCTGGGGGGTTTGGCAGGAGGAGGGTCAGAAGTCGCAGATAGGAAGGCCCACGTGGCAGAAGCCAGGGCAGTGATGAAGGTTGTCCTCTCGACATCTTTGGAGGCCAAGCCAGAAAAGAGAAAGAAGGTGGACATGGACACACTGATAGTAGGGTTCTCACGAATGGACTTAAAAGGCCTCTTAGCCCCGCATGATGACCCACTCGTCATCACGACCAGGGTGCATGGGTGTGAGGTGCCGAGGATCCTGGTGGATGGGGGCTCATCTGCAGATGTAATGTTTTGGCCATGCTTCAAGGCCTTAGGTCTCAGCCGTGCTAGACTCGTCCCATACCATCATCCGTTGATTTGATTCAGTGGGGAAAAAGTTCACCCCCTTGGAGTGTATGAGGCCGACGTTAGGATGGGGGACGAGTGGCCGAGATGGCTCACAAGGAAGGTCAGTTTCTTTGTGATGGATGAGCATGTGTTTTCAGCCTATAATATCATATTGGGGCGGGTGTCCCTCAAAGGGTTCGAGGCCGTGCCGTCTACGGTCCACCAGATGATTAAATTCCCTACCCCATACGGGGTGGGGGAGGTTCAGGGAGACCAGACGACAGCGAGAGAATGCTACTACAACTCCGCTGAAGAAAGGGAAGCACACAAGAGGGCTACAACCACTTACAACATTGATACCCTAGACCCCAGGGACGAGACGAAGCTCAAAAAAGGAGAGGCTGCTGAGGAGGTAGAACCCATCATCCTCGATGAGGATGACCCGGGAAAAACCGTCCAAGTTGGCAAGTCTCTGAAGCCCAGTATCAAGGAAGACCTCATTAAACTATTGAGGAGAAGGCGAAGCGTCTTCGCCTGTAGTCATGTAGATATGCCAGGGATTGACCCTGAAGTCATGTGCCACAAGCTCAATGTGGTAGAGGGAGTGAAGCCGGTGAAACAGAAGAGGAGGATTTACTCTAGAGAGAAGTATGAGGTCATCAGGGATGAGGTTAAAAAATTGCAAGACGCCGAGTTTATCAGGGAGGTCACTACCCTGAATGGCTGTCGACCGCAGTCATTGTCCCAAAGGCCAACGGGAAGTGGCGGATGTGTGTGGACTTCACAGACCTCAACAAGCACTGCCCCAAAGACAACTTCCCTCTCCCTCACATTGACCAGATGGTAGACGCTACTCCAGGCCATGAGCTCATGAGTTTTATGGATGCCTACTCAGGGTACAACCAGATCTTCATGAACCCTGAAGACTCGGAGAGGACTGCCTTCATCACTGACAAAGGGACATACTGCTACAGGGTCATGCCCTTTGGCCTAAAGAACGCGGGGGCAACGTACCAGCGCCTCGTAAATAAAATGTTCGAAGATCAAATTGGGAAGTCTATGGAGGTCTACGTGGATGCCATGCTGACCAAGAGTTTGAAAGCAGAGGATCATGTGGCAGACCTGGAGAGGACCTTTAATACGATGGACAAGTACCAGATGAAGCTTAATCCGGCCAAGTGTGTTTTTAGGGTCGGAGTGGGGAAGTTCCTGGGGTTCATTGTCAATCAAAGAGGCATCGAGGCGAATCCTGAAAAGATAAAGGCCCTTATTGAAATGAAGACCCCCAAGTCCATTAAAGACGTTCAGAGGCTCACAGGGAGAGTGGCTGCCTTGAACAGATTTGTGTCAAGGGCCACAGACAGGTGTCTACCATTCTTCAAGATCCTCAGGAAGGCCTTTGAATGGAACGAAGAGTGTGATGAGGCTTTCAAGGAGCTAAAATCATACTTAGGGTCTCTCTTGCTGCTGTCATGACCCGTGCAGGGTGAACGACTTTACGTGCACCTCGCCGTCTCAAAGTCTGCCATCAGCGCAGCCATTGTGAGAGACGAGGACGGTATACAGAAGCCTGTATATTTTAACAACAAGGCACTCCAGGGGGCAGAGCAAAGATACCCGAGGATGGAAAAGTTGGCCTACGCCTTGATCCATGCCTCGAGGAAGATGAAACCGTACTTCTAGTCCCATACTATGGTCATCCTTACTGACTCTCCTCTTAGGCAGGTCCTACACAAGCCTGAAAAATCAGGAAGGCTAATGACCTGGGCTATAGAGCTGGGGGAGTTCGATATTGTGTATCAGCCTAAGACAGCCATTAAGGGGAAGGCATTGGAAGATTTCATGGCTGAATTTACTTGGGAGAGTGACGAGGCCGAGGGTGAGGGTCTAAGCCAGATAGATACCCAGTAAGGTAGGCTCACCGACCCTCCTGTAGATAAGGCTGAGACAAGCACCGCTAGAAGAAAGGTGGCTGAAAATGAAGAGGGAAGATACCTTTTTAGACAAGGGTCACTCACCGAGGTAAATTTCTCGGAGGAACATGCTGTGTGGAGTCTCTTCGTCGACGGGTCCTCTTGCGAAAGCGGGAGCGGAGCTGGATTGATAGTATCAGCACCCGACGGCACAGACATCGAGTACGCCCTGAGGTTCAATTTCAAAGCCTCCAACAATGAGGCTGAGTATGAGGCCTTGATAGCTGGCCTTTCCTTGGCCAAATCTCTTAGTGTCGGCCAAATTTTGGTTCACAGTGATTCAAGGCTGGTGGTGAATCAGATACTAGGAGCCTATGAGGCCAAAGACGAGAGGACGGCTAGGTATCTTGAGAAGGTGAGGTCATTGCTGAAAAACTTTAAAGAAGTGAAATTCAAGAGGATACCTAGGCTCGACAATGGCCGTGCTGACGCCCTTGCAAGGTTGGCTTCAGCTACTAGGACAGACATATGGAGGACAATCCCGGTAGAAATCTTGCTTCGACCAACTATCGAAGACGTCGAGGGAACACTTGGCATTTGCATGAATGTTTCTCAAGAACCTTCATGGATGGATCCTCTGATCAGATACATTAAAGGGGGAGAGATGCCAGAAGCAAACCAAGAGAGGAAGAAGCTGAGATACAGGGCTGCAAAGTTCACCGTCATTGGAGACACGCTGTACAAAAAGGGGTTTCTGCTCCCCTTACTTAGGTGTGTGCATCCCTCAGAAGTCCCTTCTATTTTGCAAGATGTGCATGAAGGGTCGTGCTCAAGCCACATTGGGGGTAGATCCTTGGCAAAGAGGGTGATCACCCAAGGCTACTGGTGGCCGACCTTGGGGAAAGATGCTGTCGCATATGTTAAAAAGTGTGATAAATGCCAAAGATTTGCTACCATCCCTCACCAACCTCATCAGCCTCTTACCTCCATTACATCCCCATGGTCGTTTGCAGTGTGGGGGATTGACCTGGTAAGACCCTTACCGAGGGCAGTCAATAACTATCGGTTCCTCATCGTAGCAATTGACTACTTTTCAAAGTGGGTAGAGGCCGAACCAATGGTCACGATCACGGAGCAGAAGACCTTCCAGTTCATCTGGAAGAATGTGATATGCAGATATGGTCTACCCAACACCCTCATCTCGAATAACGGGACCCAGTTCAAGAATGCCTCTCTGCAGAAGTACTGTGAGAGGGTAAGTATCAAATAATTTTTCTCCACCCCAGGCCGACCTCAGGCCAATGGGCAAACCGAAGTTACGAACAAGACAATCCTAGATGGGATTAAGAAGAGGCTTGAGGAGGCAAAAGGAAGATGGGCCGAGGAGTTATATGCAGTGTTGTGGGCGTACAGGACGGCAGTAAGGACCTTTACTGGGGAGACCCCATTCATGTTAGCTTATGGATCAGAAGCAGTCATCCCCACCGAAGTCGAGTTTCCCACTCATAGGGTCCAAATGTACGACCCCCAGGGAAATACGGAAGAGAGGAGACTTGACTTGGAATTAATTGAGGAAATAAGGGAGGATGCTGAGATAAGGCAGGCTTCCTACCAGCAGAGGACCGCAAGGTTTTACCATCAGAGGGTGAAACAGAGGCCTATCGCAGTAGGAGACTTGGTTCTCAAAAAGACTTGGCAAAAACCCAATAAACTCCATCCTAATTGGCACGTCCCCTATAGGATCACCAACGAAGTTGTCCCTGGGACCTATAGACTAGAAAACCTAGAAGGGGATCCTTTTTCCAACCCCTGGAACGCAGATCATTTGAAGAAATACTATCAGTAGTGTTATAAGGTCTTGATAGACCATAATTGTAATGAGAGTTGCTCCAACAGAACACTTGGAAAATTAATGAGAAATATCAGTGTTTCCCTCATCCTGTTGTCAGTCCTAGCACGCATGGAAACATCTACAGAAATCTATTAATTTTAAAGTTGATCCCTTGGCTATAATGGGGACCAGTGGAGGGGACGACCCCACCACTGTCCTCAAGAAAGACGAGGGAAGACTTAAAAATCATTAAATTGGAAAGTTGATCCCTCGGCTATAATGGGGACCAGTGGAGGGGACGACCCCACCACTGTCCTCAAGAAAGACGAGGGAAGACTTAAAAATCATTAAATTGGAAAGTTTATCCCTCGGCTATAATGGGGACCAGTGGAGGGGACGACCCCATCACTGTCCTCAAGAAAGACGAGGGAAGACTTAAAATCCATTAAATTGGAAAGTTGATCCCTCGGCTATAATGGGGACCAGTGGAGGGGACGACCCCATCACTGTCCTCAAGAAAGACGAGGGAAGACTTAAAATCCATTAAATTGGAAAGTTGATCCCTCGGCTATAATGGGGACCAGTGGAGGGGACGACCCCACCACTGTCCTAAAAAAGACGAGGGAAGACTTGAAAATCCATTAAATTGGAAATTTGATCCCTCGGCTATAATGGGGACCAGTGGAGGGGACGACCCCATCACTGTCCTCAAGAAAGACGAGGGAAGACTTAAAATCCATTAAATTGGAAAGTTGATCCCTCGGCTATAATGGGGACCAGTGGAGGGGACGACCCCACCACTGTCCTCAAAAAAGACGAGGGAAGACTTTAAAATCCATTAAATACGAGGAGGTAATCCCTCGGCTATAATGGGGACCAGTGGAGGGGACGACCCCATCACTGTCCTCAAGAAAGACGAGGGAAGACTTCAAAACCATTAATTTGGTAAGTGAATCCCTCGGCTATAAATGGGGACCAGTGGAGGGAATGACCCCACCACTGTCCTCAAAAAAGACGAGGGTAGACTTTATTTAAAAACCATTAAGTTGGTGATTAACCCTCTTCTATAATGAGGGCCAGTGGAGGGGACGACCCCACCACTGCCCTCAAGAAAGACGAGGGAAGATTATATTTAAAACCATTAATTTGGTTACTTGAACCCTCGGCTATAATGAGGACCTGTGGAGGGGACGACCCCACCACTGTTCTCAAAAAAGACGAGGGTGGACTTTATCTAAAAACCATTTGGGTTATTATGATCCTCGACTATGATGAGACCATATAAGGGGATGACCTCACATTTGCCCTCAGAAAGACGAGGGAGGGGTTAGTAGCATCAACAGAGCAAAGGAACAAGGAGAAAACCATAAAAGAATTAAGTATGGAAGACAGCAATTATGGAAGGGAAGAGACTGGTATTAATAAAACACAAAATATTAAGTGTTTTACAAGGCCGTTGAATAAAAATACACTTGAAGGGTATGGGCTACAGGCAGCCACTCTATGGGACGACATCAGAGGGCTGGGCCTCAACATCAATGGGAATGGTCTCCTCAGTTACCAGCACTGGATGATCTTTAGATGTACCGACCCCCTCGATTTGGACTTGGGACTCCACTTGGTTGAGGGCATCGGCAATTAGGGGGTCGTCCAGTTGAACACCCTCCAGTGAAGGACGAACAGAGGAGACGACATCGCCAAATTTGAGGACGACCCATCGGCAGGCCGTCCTAATCCCCCTTTCTAGATATTCAAGGCCAAAGCCCTGAAATTCATCTGAAGTCTTGTATGCCTCAACAGCATCAGCCTCAGCTTTCTTGATTGCTGCTTCCAGATCAGTCTTATGCTGGGCCTCCAGGTTGATCAGAGCCTCATCCCTATCCTTGATGATCAAGTCCTTGGCTTGCAGGTTGGCATCGTGCTGCCTCATCAACTCATCTAGGACCCTAGCATGCTCGGTCCTAGCACTCTCAAGCTCAGCCCTCGCAGTATCAAGCTCAGTCTTTGCTGTATCAAGCTCTGCCTGCAACTCAGCCTCATGTTGAATGGCCCTCTCAGCTTCGTGAAACTTTTGTTGATTCTCGGCCATCCACTTGGTGGCTGAGGTCAAGGCACAAACAGACTGCAAGAAAAAATGAACAAACATCAAGATGGGCCGAGGCAACAGTTTATAAGAGTAAAATTAAAAGGTCAAGACCAATACCTGAGCAAGGGAGTGCAGACCATAGTCGTACACTTTGGCAGGGGGCATCTTTGCCAAGAACTCGAAGTCAGAGGCCGACGGTGCAGAGAACATTGAGGCCTTGGCTGCCCTCAAGTTTGTGATCAGCGACGAGGGGTCGGCCCTCAGATGGGCCATATTTTGAGACCAGAAGTCCCCCATGCTCGACGAAGAGGTTGCCCCCTCAGAGGCCTCGACCCTGGCCCTTGTCTTAGGGTCAGGCCGATGCTCAACTGGAGCCTCAGGCTCCTTCCTTTTGTGGCTATCGGCTGTCGGCTCAACAACCGTCGGCCCTGAGGCCCTCGTCTTCTTTGGAGCTTGCTGTGGCTCCTTCCCCTTCTTCTTTGACAAACCAGCGAGTAGGCTTGGAGCAGTCATTTCCCAGAGGTAATCTGACACACCTACAGGACGACCTGAAAAGGGTACCATGCATCAGAAAAATACAGAGATAAACAGGAAACACTTCAAAAAAGTAAAGAATGGAAAACGTGCTGTATAACTCATATAGTTCCGTCAGAGGGCCGACCCTCAGACCAGCTTCTTTGAGGTACCGAGGGGTCATTAAATCTTCGAACTTTGGGATCTCACCCCCTCTCCCTCGTCCCCTCAGATACTCAATAATATCCCTTTCCTCCAGGCTAAGTACGGGGTCTGACCTAGCTTTCATTGAGGGATTAGACCATTTGTTAGGGACCCTCGGACCATCGGCAGAAGGGGACGCCTCGGTGGATCACTCCCACGCCCCAGATATGAAGAAGAATCTCTTTTTCCAATCATGATTGGAAGTTTGAGCCACATGGAGAAGTTTCTTCTCAGACCTTCTCGCCCCTAGATGATAGTAACCGGGCTGTTTAGATGAAGAGGTGATGTTGTAACAAGCCAAGAATACGTCAGACGAGGGCTCATCAGTGAAAGCATTTTTCCACAAGGAAATGTAACCCAGAATCGTCCTCCAAGAATTGCGTGGAAGTTGAGAGGGGGAGACGCCTAGAGCCGACAGAATATCTACAATGGCAGGGTGGAATGGAAGTCTGACACCTACCTTGAACATCTGCTCATAAACTGCAACCTCTCCCTCTTGACAGTCAAAAACCCTCTCAGTATCAGAGGGAACCCTCATAGTTACCCCAGAGGGCACTCCGTAAATATGCCTCCATATCAGAAGGTCTCTATCCCTAACGGAGGAGATAAAGGACGAGGCGTGGGAGGTGTCAACCTCATCATCTGTATCATCGTCCTCGTCATCATCTCCTTCCCCCTCATCACCTGCAGGAGGACCCTGGGGAAAATCCACTTGGAAAGAATTGGGAGATAGGGTTGTCACGGGGACAGCCTCAGAGGGGATCGTACCTTCGGCCTCTTGGGGAGGGCTAAGGTCAGACGTGTCCCTTCTACCGGACGTTCCAGCACCAGATGGCGAGGAAGCTCTCTCATCCATTTCACTTGATTTGGGTGTCTCGTCCGGACGAGATGACGACCCACAAGACTCAGAGGGTTCAGATGGTATTATGGTGGCAAGCGGAACGGGAAAGATGGGTCGTACCCAATTAGGGTCGGCCCCTCGTCTCCTCTCTTCCTCCTCCTCTATTCGTCTGATCTTAGTAAATAGTATCTCTCTCAAAGATGGGAATTCAGACACTAAGTTGTAAATCCTCCTAAGCATTAAAGGGAAGACTCTACACTTGGAGAAATTACACTAGACTGGATTAAACCAAAGAACTGAAACGTTTTTCGTCAAGAATGTTCAAGAACCTTTAACCGGAGAAGACACCAGAAAAGGCTATGGGGGAACTCTAAGAAAGTGCCGACCTACGACCCTAAAAAATACACAGAAATGAAGACAAAAGAAGACGCGGGGAGAAAAAGGTTACCTGATGAGGAGAGAACAAGAACGCTGCGAGGCCTGAAGGATTGAAGGCTGCAAATGGCGACTGGTTCTAGAGAGAGAATGCTTAGGCGCGAAGAAGAAGAAGAAGGAGAGAGAGAGTTTGAAAATCTCTTAAATACTTTGGTAATGAGTGGACCCATTTACCAAGAAAGGTATAATTAGGGCACAAGGCCCCAAGTACACTGCGCAGCCGCCATGCCTTGGAAACTGACACAGCAATGAGTATCTGCCCAGGTGTCACTCATCTAACTGATCATACATGCATCTCATTTAATACACTATCCCTCAGCCATCTCATCAGCACCTATGGCTAAGGGCTGGGGGGTGATTGATATACCCGTTTATACCCTCAGCCTGGATGAGGATTATCTCCTATACGGACGACCCTACGAGGGGCCGACCCTTCACCAGGCCCCAGCTGGCCACCATCAGGTCCAGACGACCCTACGAGGGGCCGACCCTCCACCAGGCTCTGGACGACCCTACGAGGGGCCGACCCTTCCCCAGGCTCCGGACGACCCTACGAGGGTACGACCCTTCCCCAGTCTCTGGACGACCCTACGATGGTACGACAGTGCGAGGCCAGAATTAAGCCAGACTCCCTACCGGATGAAACTTTGCCCTCGGCCTCGGCTCATAGGCCGAGGGTGACATCATGACAGCGCGTGGTTTGGGACACGCGTGGAACAGTGCGCGTCATGCTCATATGACACATGGCAGACCGTTATAACCGAATCACACCCTCACGTGAGGGAATATTATGTCATCATTTGGCATCTACAGGTGTCAACAGGGAATTGGTTAGATCATCATTCATATGCACCATGCTTACTTGGGGGGGGGGGGTACACTACACCCCCCAAGGCCTATATGTACTTGTCACCTTCAACCCTACAGGGGATCGATCCATGAACAGTAGCCCTAGCTAAAACTCTGCTTGTACACACACAGTAGAGAGAGAGAGAGGGTTATGTGCATTGTATCCAAGGCCATTAGTGCCCATACTTAGTGGATCACACACTCACAGTGGATGTAGGCCAATTTGGCTGAACCACTATACATCATTGTCTAATTTCCTCTTATACTCATCCCCTTCTACACACATGCTTATACACTTATACATCTCTATGACTGCCATGGCTACTACTGTTTGAGCTCACTGTCACTTACATGGTGGTGCTAACTCCCAGCATCATCAGTCATCACTGCATGTCGCAAGTCCTTCCCCTTCTCTCTAAGCTTCAGATTCTCATGAAACATGCTCTCTCCATGTCCTATCAAGTAAGTTTCAACTTCCCCGAGTTAAACTTGATCGGATTCTTCCTATACTATCCTCGGGGAAAATTTGGGGATTAACGGTCCGAACTGATCTAAACTATCAAACAACTAAGTTCTAAAGTCACACTCTTCTACATTCAGTTACCTCTCGTAATACGCATTGTGCCACAATTCTCAATTATGGAAAATACTATAATTCAACTATCTAGGGCGCCCATGTTTTGTGCATTGTAGCACCACCGTACTAGACGTTTTATATAAATATTAAATTATGCCCCACATAGTTGGCATGACTATATGGTAAGGTCCTACTCAGCCACCCTACCTTTTCCACCTAATAATATCTTAGGTTGGCCCATCGGTCTGCTCGAGGTGTCAACGATTGGTAACATTATCACGTTATTCTTATACAGCTCCATCGGCCATAATCTGTAATATAACCATTCTCTCGTAGTTATAACTACGTATACGGGTAATCATTACGATACTAAATCTATGTACTAAAGGTAAACTTCTCCCAACTTTCAACGTCCACTAAGTTTCATGCCTGGGATGTCTCGCAAAGATAAATCCTAACAAGGAACCCCCCGATACACACTACTACCTAACACTGCTGTTCGTCGAGATCTGTTAAGTCCTTACTCCATAACATATATCCATGAATTCCCATCTACGAACATAAAAGTCTACTCATCTACTTTCATGTCACTAAAGACGGCATATAATGCGGCGCTCTCCCAATCACAAGTTATTAGAGCTATATAATTAAGGAGCTATATCTCTCCTCTCTATAATAAGTCAATATACTCTGAATCACATCAGTAGAACATCCCTGATCACCGAGATCAACATAGTAAGACAACATACTCGTTGAAGTCTACAATACAATACAACACATATGCAGTCTCATCCGTCTTTCGGGTGATGCCTCGCTAAAACCATTTATTTGAAATTAATATTTTTTAGTACGATAGTCTTATCACACAATTTACTACCATTCAAACCCTCGGTAACCAGTAATCGTACAATATAATCATAATATGCTCTACTATCATAACGTTCAAAGGAGCACGAAACGTTACATAATACCATATACAAATTTCTCTTAGTGTCCACACTTGATCCTCCCCGCAGGTAGCACAAAAATCTTGCTACCAAATGGTAGTCATTTACATAATAAGTCTCTCGTCACCAGCGTACCCACTAAACCAAATGCACACTCAAATTCTTAGTGTTAACTATTCACATATGTTGTGACACACCCATGTCACTTGAACTCATCATTTATTCACAAGGATGAAATAAAACTCCATTAGTCTATCCTGATCGTAGGGTCCCCGTACGCACATTTTGCGACCCATAATTATTATAATCATTATACCTTTCAGATTCCATTCATTAGATTTTCCCTTCCTTTTTGGTGGGTAAATTATTCTATTTTTACGGCTCACCCGCCCTACATCGATACATTGGCCCCATATCTCTATGCCTCAATTATGGCCTTACTGACCTTCCCTTGATTTCCTGTGCCCCGTCGACCCTAAAATACATTATGCTACAGTTACTGAGGACTACATTGGTCCTGACTAGACCCACTACTCTCGAGTTATTAGTTCCTGGGCCCAATTCTCTTGACCCAATTCCCACACTGCACATTTTACTTCTCCAACTGGTATGCCTTACAAACACAGTTTATTATTCCCGATACTATCAATTTCACTTCTCAAGTGATCACATTCAATATTGGTAACCCTTATCTCTACATACAGTGTAATTTCCCTTTCACTGGTCCTCCTGGCCTTGTTGGGATGTCCTTCTCTCCGACCTGGCAGTCTTAACTCCTAATTGTTATTTTCGTTGTTCCTTGCGCTCTACAGGGCATATGAACACATGGTCGACCCACTGGTCTTGAATGAATCCATCACCATCTCGTTAAGATTTAATCATAACATTTAAATAGGTTTCCCCCACTGGGCATATGTTCTGATGATATTCTACTAACACTATTGAATTCTACTTTGCCCTTCGGCTAGGTATCATAACTCTATTGGCTCCCTTTCTTCTGGGGCATAGACATATTCTAATAAACATATACTTTGACGGCATTGATACTAGTCACTTTAGTCTTACCTCCCATTCACGCTAGGGCATTCCACCCACGAGTCCATTTCAACATACAGACCCTTTTTATCTTCCGTGACTCCTACATCGGTTACGAAGTTCGCTTACCAAGTTAACTCATCCTTTACGGTCGGTCCTTACCCGACCAACTGGTGGAAGATTAAATGATCAACCTGCACCCATTATCTCGATTTGATTTTCTATTGATACTCTTTGCCGTTTCTCTGAGCTAGCAAAATTTCTTATGAATTTAAAATTCTGAGTGTTACTGCACTCTACTTTACATTATTAACTTTGGATTAGCTCCCTCCATTGGACCATCACCCTTAGATATTACTATTGGTGACTTCTATCGCGATCACTGTTCCCCTAATGCTTCACAACTTTCAATTTCTTTCCTCCTCCTACAGTCCCGCTAACAACCTTCATTAGTCGTCCCACATTGTTCGGAGTTCGAAGTCCAATCACTCTTGCATTTGAATTGGATTCACCAAACTAAATCGCAGGAGAGCGTAAATCGCATACACAATGGAATACAACAATCCTAGTATATGGATCTACATCAAAGAACGTGAAGCTGAAATGTAATAAGCCATACAGATCCCAAAGGACACTAGAACCTGATGCTCTGATATCACCTGTGACACCCCACCCAATTAAATATCGGGTGATCAGTCCTTTATAAAATTTATAACAGAATGTTCACTGTCGAAAACTTAAATCCAATTAATTACCTAACATTTAATTAAGCTAGTGTCAAAATATTTTCCAATTAAACTTGAAACCAATTAATTCATTTAATAAATTTCTGAAATGTAATTATATACCATACACAAGAATTTAATGCTGACTGAATCAATTACTGAATAATTAAGACTAGATAAAAACCAAACCATAATAAATACTCAATCCAACTGAAACGAACTACAAAGGAAATCGAGTACAACTTCGCTAATGAGAATGGGCAACACATGCCCGAACTGAGATATCTTAACTAGGAACTGAATGAACTGAGAGAAGCGTCCAATCTCAATGACCCTCAACTTCCACAACAACTGCAGCTCGACAAACCATCCAAGTATCTAGAACTGGTGTCCCTGTGGCTGGGCACCTGTACTAATACATACATGTATAGCAAAAGAGAGAAGAAATGCGAGAGACGGGTCAGAGCCCGATGTTTTAAAAAGATTTATTAGCAAGTATTTAAAACTGCATTAAATAAAGTATCATATGCATGTTAGTTAGAACTCTCACATGAGATTCTCACCTCTTGACTAGTGTGCACGCCTAACGTACATCTAATCCAACCTAGCCATCTGACACACTCTTAACTAGGAAAAGGCTTATCCTACTAGTTACCCCTCGTAGTAGTATCCCGTATTTGATCTCGACATTTATCATTTTAAATAAGTGTTATCACACTAAAGTTAAGTATTTACTATTTACGTTACTGAAGATTTCACTATCTTAATAATCTGATACTATCTTATTTTGGTATACCAAAAGCATACATATATATCTTTCACTATTATATATGTATTAACCCAATCTTAATAGCTTACAAATATCACATTGTAAGTACAACACAAGTATATATAAATATCAACGACTATTATATATATACTAACAGAGCACCCTAAGGATATACCTGCAGTGCATACTCTGTTATCATGTCCAAGTAAATCTCGTACTCAAACAAGGAATATTGGTTCGAAAATCTCCCACGAACCATATAAACAAATCACACGTATTGGCGGCGAACATAGTTCACATACCTATAGGTCACGCACATACCTACGCTCCCATAGTCAGCGACTTATCAACTCACAAATAAGTATTCACAGTCCTATGTTCAGAGATACAAGTCAAATATCCCCCCGAATGTCACTCAGGATAAGACTGTTTCTACACAACCCCCTGCGATAGCAAGCATCTTGGTATGTCATACACATAATATCAAATATAGTTATACCCACAACCCATCAAATCAAACGGTATACACACAACCAAATGTCATATTCCATACGTAGTATTACCATCACTAAATACTATAAATGTATTTTTAAATCACGATATTCCCTCTCTCGTAATATATATAAGGATAATATGTCACCCAAAAATCCTTAATACAAAATCATAAGGAGTCCCACAAGTACCCACTAATTTTTATTCTTATAAGTTCCATATCTTCAGAATTAATATCGTAAGTATTTATCACTTAATACTCTCGACGTATTTACAATTACGATTATCTCTCTCCCGCAATCTTCAAGGTAAATCCATCATTCCAAATATTTGAATCATTACACCTAAACAACTCCCAATAATTCTATACTATTTTGGGTTCATCGAACACTAAATTTTCCTCACTCAAATTGACTATTTCCCAAATAGGGGCGAAATAGGAAAAATCTCTAAAAATTAGAAATCTCGCTCGAACCAGAAAGCCAAGTCGTTTGAATGACTTACACATGTCGCTCGAACCAGTCTTCGCATGACTTCACGTGACATCTTTATGTTGCTTGATCCACTTCTCGCGAGATTCAATCTTGTTTGAACGACTACTTTGCGCGAGATCGTGCGAGATGGTGCTGTTTCGTCTTCAACCTCTGACAGCTCCGTTTTTCATCACTTTTACTCCTAAAAACCTCTAAAAATCAAGCCCAAACATTCCAACAATCAATACCAAATATTATTCTGACATATATATGTGGTTTTCGATAACCTAACATCAAGAAATCATCACCAATCATCCATATAATTCGAAATCCCCAATTTATTATCAAGAACCCTAGTTCTTACATTGATATGCATAAGTTCTAAATTAAACCCAGATTTGTTCATAGAAATCATCATAAATTCGTTGGCATCATCCTATCTACATATGGGATTCAAATTCTTATCAAATCAGCCCTACTTTATGATATAGTTCTCCAATTTCACCCAAATTAACTTCCATAACAAAGGTTTATTAACCTAGACTAACATGAACACAATTATCACTAAAGAAAGAAAGCAATAAACACTTGCCTCGATTTCAAAAGTTTGATCCGTTGGTGTTGTTGATATGGATGCGTTCCTCGCATTCCGATATACACGATGGTGGTGGTGGTTGTGCAAGGTGGTGAACATAGCTTCTCCTCCTTTGAAATTTGCTCTCCCTCACCCACTGTGACTCTCTCTTGATTTTGGTGTAAACTAACTCTAATTGTCCCTAATTGACTGATATATTATTTCTCCAATTTTCGTCCATTTAATTCCCAAAAAAATCCAAATTACAAAACTACTCCTACTAGGTGCCGGTTTGGCCTAAAAATATCCCGGAGTCCAAATAAAATACCCGGGTAGAGTTTTCTGACTATCTCAACCCCTACGGACACAATGGCGCACTCAAAATTATCATACGAGTTACTTAAAATAATTTTCCTTTTTATTCCACTTAATTAGTCCTGACATGACTCACACGCGCGTCCCCGACTTAATATACCAAACTGTCGCATTTCTCTCGCACGACAAGTTATATAAAATCATCCTTCCATATTACTTATTCTCACAGTAATGTTAATGATTACTAACTTCTCATCACGCTAGTAAATATTCAAATTTAAATTCGAATTAATAATTAATTCTCACATTTTAATTTAATTAATCCCACAATAATAATAATTCACATAATTATTTAAATCTTCAAAAATACGGGGTATTACAGTAGGCTAGTTTTTAAACTCTTACGATCGACTGAGATTTTTTACCTTCGTGGAACCTCAATCTAAATGGTGCGTCATTTTGTTTTTGTTATATGCTCCGTCGAATTTTAAGTAGGTTCATCGGATTTCAAGCTCCCATGGTGGTTCGTTTATACCCACTGAAATCTGTGGTGACTCGGCTTGGAATGCTCTTGGTCATTCAGTTTGGTATATGAGTAGGTTAGTGGTGAATCAATATTGATGGAGGGTCAATTTGTATAAAATGATACTTGAACTCAATGGAGCTCTTTTTTCGGTTGTATAACATGAAGACGATTGTATTTATTTACTCTCAGGTATATCAATTTCTCAAATTCTCATGGTTGGTTGATTTATACTAACTGCCTAATCGATTTAATGGTTGGTCGATGTAACCATTTCTCATGGTGGCTCAATTTGTAGAAAACACATGGTGTGTCGATCTTTGGTTGAATGACCGTGTTGAATCGATTCCAAAAATCACTATTGAATCAGTTTTATACTCGATTTCGGTGGAGCTCCGGGGTTGTCGACTAGGCGGAGGTGTTTATAAGAAGACACGTCAAGGTTTGAAAGGGGTCAAGTCGAGGAAGTAAGTCATCTGTCTTGTAATTATAAAACTATACTTAGTGGACTTAAGGCTAGGACCGTCCGAGGTTTTTTCCCGTTGTGGGTTTTTCCTCGTACATCGCGACGTAGTGATTTATTATTTATTTCATCTTTCGCAAAATTCACCTAAAATGTAAGCTTAGGTAAAAAAGATAAAATTTGGTTTAATCACTACTTATGTTTAATTTGGTGCTACATAATTAATTGGGTAAATATTAATTTAATTCAAGTCATCACTTAATTTGATAAAATTGGTTTGGCCTAATTTGGTAATATTGAAAATATGACTTAGGAAAATTTCTAGGACTTGGGTTAAATTAATTGTGTTTAAGTGAAATTAAAATTATGTGTGTGTTTTACTTTAATTTCACGTTGTTTAATTTTAATTTAGAAGAAATTAAAATTTTTTGTTTAATTGAACCATCTCACGCTTTCGCATTTTAAAAAATACATGTATAAATATCACTTCTTTTAAAATACCGTGATATTTATAAATTACACACTTGAATTGGTTTAAATATCAGTGGTACTTTGAAAGTATAAGTGATATTACAACCATGGTAATTGTAATACTACTAAGGTTCATTTGTACTTTGTAAATATCACGTGTACTTTGTACAAATCACGTGTACTTTTGATGCAAAAATCTAGACTAGGCCTAATTATTTTATCATAGATAAAAATGAGTAAAACAAACAAGGCACAAGAGATTTTTAGAGTGGTTCGGCTCAAAGTAATAGCCTACGTCCACTATTGTGTATTGACTGCATTGGCTTGTTTTTCGGTCCCTTGCAATGAGGGTGATACAAAGTATTTATAACCCAAGAGGGGTGTTATCGTTGTCATGTGAATGGATGGAATACCTTTATTTATTAGGCATTTGCATCAATACGTAATGAGCATTAATTATATGAATGTTGTCGCTTCATAGGCAATACAGGCTGTAAGACTGTTGTCGATTGGTTGGCTGTACAAAATGGATTTTTGGCTGTTGGCCAGGCTTCCCAGTTGGTCGGACAACTATGTTAGTTGGGCTTCCTTTTGGTTGGATAAACATTATGGCCGAGCTTCCTTGCTGGTCGAGTCTTTCTTATAATGCTATCTTAGACTTGTCACATATAGGATATCATGTGTCATCTTGTAATTGTTCCACGTAGGATGGTAAACTTTGGTATCAATAGAAGCCCCCAATGTTTCATACTTGCAGTTGATGCGAAAGTGTGGAATATTATGCTTTTTAAATAGCTCGAACTGTTTGGTGCAGCTGCAGACCTTCCATACTTGTGAATTTTATTACTTAATTGCCGACTTTGGGTACGAATGGTAATTTTTGTAAATATTTCAAATTTCAACAAACCTTTACAGGGTATCTTCGTCTTTTCCATTATTATCCGTCGTAAACCCAAAATTTGTTCTCTTTAATCATTATTTTTCCCAATTTTCTATGTGTCTTATAAAAAGGGCGATAAAAATTTGATTATCTTCTACCTCTTTCTTCTGATTCTGCCGCTGGGGTTTTTGCTTTCGTGCGATCGTTTTCTTTCCTGTCTTCAGTTCTCGTTGAATCCTTAAATCTTTGTAAGAATCTTTCTTCTTTTATACTTTGTTTTCTTCATTATGGTTTACTCTATCGAGTCACTTGATAAGTTCAGAACCGATTTTAATATTCCGTCTTGGGTTGTATTAGAAAACCCCACTTTTTCTTCTAATTTCTTTTCTCTTACCGAGGGTCATTGGTTTCCCTCCATTTTTATTGCTGAATGTGGTTTCACGTTTCCTCCCAATCCCTTATGTTTGTAGTTTTGTCAATATGTTGACTTTGCACCTGTAAGAGTGGCTCCCAACACATGGAGAGTTGTAAATGGAGTTTATAGATTAAATCAAATTTATGGAACCCATTTAGGGATTTTAGAAATCATGTATTGTTGTAAGTGGGTAACTAGTGATACCACGTTTTATTTGAAAAGTAGGGTTATTAGTAAAGCTTTGGTAGTTAATCTCCCTGATTCTAATAGGGATTATTTTGATCATGGGGTAGTTGTAAAAAGTTGGAAACATGCCCCTTTAGTTGGAGGTACTAAATACCAAGGACCAATATGTCCTCTCTTTGGCAATAGAATAGGTTGTTTTATGTTTTAGTAAATTTTCCCTATTTATGTTTGATAAAATGTCTTGCTGATTATTGTTTTATAAATTGATTTGCACTTGAGAAAAAAAGAAAGTTCCCCAAAGAGAGCGAAGTATATTTGAGAGAGTTGAAGTTTATCGAGGGACTTCACAAAGTATTTTCCGAGGAGCACGTGAGGTCTGCCTCTTATCTTCTCCAGTACAAGAACATTGTTTCCTTTTTTATTACTAGACCAACTGCTTCTCCCGCTCTGGTAATTGATCTTGATGCAGAGACTGATGTTGATTCTGATACTCCTCTATATGAAGTTATGAAGAAGAGGAAGTTTCCTGACCTCTACAGTGGCGCTACTTCTGACTCCCAATCTTCTGTTGAAGGAGCCAAGAAAATTGGGGATGTTATGAAGCCCCCAATCCCTAGGGATACTATAAATCCCCCAGCTCCCAAGGGACCAACCCTTAAGGTTCCAACTCCCAAGGATCCAACTTCTAATGACATGGCTTCCAAGGATGGAGCTCCTATAGTGGTTGATGTTCCTCTGAGGAGGCTTAGGGGAGGGGTTAGAGAGAAACACATTGACCAGATGACCGATCAACTGTCATTGGTCAATTTTCCTTCTTTTAATGATGCTCCTCCATCAGTCCTTACTCTTGGTTTAGCCAGGAAGTTAATCGAATTTGGTACTCTTCCAACCCATAGGGTTATGGATACCAAGCTCCCCAAAACAAGGGTTTATGAACTGGCTACTTTGAACCTTGCATTGTTAAGAAATTTTCCTTTTCTTGGATTGATTGTCTTTCATATCTTTTATTTATACTAATTTTTATCTTCATCTTTTGCAGTTCTTGGTAAACTTTAATAATATGCTGGAGAAGGATGATACAATTAAGGATTCTTCTTCTTTAAATGAGGTGGAGGAAGCTTTGTCTAGTTTGAAGAAATCTCTGCTTGAATCTCAGCAGGCCTTGGAGACTAAGAAGAGCGCTTAGGCTGACAAATTTAAGACAACTGAAACTGTTCGTCTAACTTCTGATACAACTGACCTTCAAGCTGAGTGCAAGGCTAAGGAAGCTGGGTCCCATAAAGATTAAGTTGTGAGAAAGAATGAGGACGCTGAGTGCCAGAAAGAGGAAGCTAAGCGCAGGGCAAAGGAAGTTGAACGCAGGGCAAATGCTGCTGAGGAGCTTGTGTCCTCTGCTAGAGCTAAAAAAAATCTACTGTGAAGGCCTCCTTCAGTGCTGGTTGGGATAAGGGATGGAACAAAGACATTTATGCTGCTTCTACTCAGATTGAGTATGTGAAACAAAAATGCTTTAGAGATGGTTGGGTTACTGCTCTTCAAGAGTTGAACACAAATGGAGATTCTAAACTTTTTTAAAGGTATATTCGTGGTCCTCCTCCCGTAATAGAAGATGACGTTGAAGATGAAGATGCTTCTGAAGAGTCTTCAGTTGTGGTTGATTCTGCTACCAAATAACCTCAAGTCGATGAGCCTTCTATCCCTCTAACTAAACAAACTGAGCAACTCCAGCCTGCAGAGCCTCCTTCTAAGCAGAGAAAGAAGGTTGAAAGTGATAGGGAGAAGGTGTAATGTTGTTCGGCATTTTTCTCTTTTAATTTTATTGTTTATTTTTCCTTTGTTTTGATTGTAATTGAACTCGTTATTATCAATAAAAGAACCTCGTGTTACTTTTACTTATCTTCTATTGATTGCATCTGTTGTCCATACTTGTTAATTGGAGGTTATTTCTTCTTGCTAGTTTATTACAAAGATGGAACAACTGTCTTCTCATGATACCGAGCTACCAAGGAAGTGCAATGCCTTTTTAAAAAAAAGGTCATATGGAATTATTCCAAGAAGAAATTACTAAGTTTCTCGGTGATAATGCCTCAGCGAAGGTTAAGGAGGCTTACTAATACTTGAAGTACGTATTTAATCGGGCTGTGGAAAATAATGTTACTTATTATGAGACGATAGAGGAGCTTTAAGAATAATATAAAGAATCTCTAGCATTATTGCACCAGAGTTATGAGCATAAGTATCAAAGCTTAAGTCCAGGTCGGGTCTTTGATAAGTTTGTCTCCATTTATAATAAAAAGGAAGCTTTACTTAAGCTTGAAATTGAAAAAACTAGGACCATTGCCAAACTCCTGGAAGAGGAGAATAGTAATTTGAGGAATGAATTGAATCTTCTGAAGTCTTCCCATGGAGATGTTGTTACTACTATAGATGAAGGTTATTCCCTTTTAGAATCTGAGAACTCCACATTGAGAGATGAATTGGAGGCCTTGAAAAACATTAAGTCCACTTCTTCTTCCTGAGCTAGAGATCGGGCTAGCCGAGGAACTATAGAGGAACTTAGGACCCAACAGGCCTTTGCCAACCAAACTGCACAGTTAAAAGTAAAGGACCGAGCTATTACTGAGATGTCTTAAAAGCTGCAAACTTTATCTGAGCTATTATCTACCAGTCTTCCCAATTGTAGGCTAAGGATGGGGTATTGAAGAATTTTCAATCACAAGTTGATAGGTTGACTTTTCAATTCCATAAGAAGCCTAGAGGATTTTGGATGGGTGGGTATAATGAAGCTTTGGGACATTATGATGATAGACTTCAACAGGCCCAGAATGAGTCCTACAAATGGGGCTGGATAAATGCTTTAACTGTGCTGAAGGTGGATAGGAATAATTCTCTGTGGGATTAGTAAAATCCGGGATTGCTGCAACTTGACAATCCTCTATTTAAGTTGGATGTTAATTGAGTACCTGTTCACCGTGTTCCCCAATGTTTGATTTCTAAGTACTTGGGGGACTACCAGGATTGTAACACCAGGATGCTTTGGGATCATAACTTTATCAACTTTCATTTTACTTTGGATGATCCTTTAGTTGGCATGGGTCCTGTTTC
This sequence comes from Sambucus nigra, assembly GCA_949130495.1. NCBI lineage: Eukaryota > Viridiplantae > Streptophyta > Magnoliopsida > Dipsacales > Adoxaceae > Sambucus > Sambucus nigra. The sequence continues at coordinate 342,554,002 of OX422208.1, forward strand.
TAAAGCTGAAGGAAAGCGTCCTGTAGAATAAATTTTTGTATTTTATTTCTCCACATTTGAGAAACAATATGTAATCATTTAATTTTAATCAAAATCTTATTTTATGAATGGATCAACTTTTTGTTAATCTTTGAATGTCTGTGAATGATTTTCTAGTCTTTGACTATGAGTGGATCAACTGTTTTAGTTAATCTCTAGTTTTTCATCGATTCTATTGATATTCTTAGGATTATCCTAAACTTCATACCAATTACCAATGCTTCACCATTATTATACTAATGTACCTAAATTTTATGGTAATTGCACTAGTTACCTTAGTTCCCAGGCATGAGTGGAACATTTGTCCATCTTTTAGCCCAGTTTAGATGAACATTTGTCATTCGGGTCTTCATTAACCAAGCATTTGGGACTTATGATTTTGCCTTGCATGGTTTTATAAGTTTGATACCGACCAACTTTGTTGGTGGTTTTATTGATGCCGACCAACTTTGTTGGTAGTCTTCATTGATGTCAACCAACTTTGTTGGTGATTTTTATTGATACCGACCAACTTTATTGATGTCTTCATAATGTTACTCACCAAATTTGTTGGTGACCCTTGTGGATACCGACCAACTTTGTTGGTGGTATTTATTTATACAGACCAACTTTATTGGTGTCTTCATAATGTTACCAACTAACTTTGTTGGTGGCCTTTGTGGATACCGATAAACTTTGTTGGTGGTATTTGTTGATGCATACCAACTTTGTTAGTGTCTTCATAATGTTATTGATCAAATTTTTTGGTGGCCTTTATGGATTCCCGCCAACTTTGTTGGTGTCATAATGTTACAAGTGCATAGCACTACTACTCTGAAAAAGAAAACAACAAAATAATAATTTTTCAGAAAGTCATGTTTTCAGTAATATTGAAGTGAACTGAGTAAAACACAATTATGTTTACTGATAGTATTTCTCCAAGTGTTCTTCGTTCCACGGGTTCTTGAATTCTTCCCCTTCCAAAGTCTCAATCCGATATGTGCCTGGTTGGATAATTGCAGTAATACGATATGACCCATGCCAATTGGCTTCCAGCTTATTATTCTTATGAATCACCTTCTTCAAAACATAATCTCCCTCTTTTAAGTTGCTCAGCATGACCCTCTTGTTGTAGAAACGTGTAGTCCTTTGTTGATAAGCTGCATTTCTCAGAGCTTCATCTTCACAGACTTCTTTCAGCATATCTAAATCCAATCTTCTCATCAAATCGCTGACTGGGGTATTGAAGTTAATAACTATATGCGTAGGTAAACCTAGTTCAATGGGGATTACAACTTCAGTACCAAACACCAATAGATAGGGAGTTTCTCCAGTAGCAGTTCTGGAAATTGTTCGGTAAGCCCACAAGACCGAATGTAGCTCATTGATCCAATTTCCTTTTGTATTTTCCAACCTTTTCTTTAGCCCATTCAGCAATGTTCTATTAGTTACCTCTATTTGGCCGTTGATTTGAGGATGACCAGGATCAAAGTGGATTTTCTTAACATTAGATTGGTCGCAATAAGCAGCGAACTCATCATTATCAAACTGTGTGCCATGATCAGTTATAATGGAATAAGGTAAGCCACACCTGCATATGATACTTTTCCAGATGAACTGATAAACCTTTTCATAAGACATATTAATTAATGGTTCAATTTCCACCCATTTCATAAAATAATCAACAGCTATAACCAAGTACTTGAACCTTCCTCGGGTGGTTGGTAGGGGTTCGACTAAGTCAATTACCCATATAACAAAAGGCCAAGGAGAAGTGATTGGTGTTAAGAGAGCCTATGGAGCCTTGCATATACTGGAAAACCACTAGCACTTATCACATCTCTTGGTAAAATTTGCACAATCTGCTCGCATGGTTGGCCAGTAGTACCCTAGCCTATTTATTTTTTGTAATAACGTTCTTTATGCTACATAGGCTCCACATGACCCTTCATAGACTTATTCAATCAGATCCTTTACCTCTACTAGACCACCAGCTCATCATTTTCTGTATAACACACCACCATCCAGTACATATCTTGCATCTTTGCATTTCAACCTCTTAGCTTCAAGTAGATCGACTGAAAGAATCTCATTTCAATATATGCTCTTATGGGGTCCATCCAGGATGGCCCCATATGAATAGAAATGAAGTTAACCATCATATTTTCATCAATGCTCCTATTAGCAAGTATCTCAATAGGAATAGTTCTTCATATCTCCGTTCTGGTTACTGAAGCTAATCGAGAAAGTGCATCTGCTCGGGCGTTCTTTAATCTTGGAATCCTAACCATCTGAACTGCTAGCAAGGTGGCAATTACTTCCAAAGTTTTAGCCAAATATCTAGTCATCAGTTCTCCTTTCACAACATATAAACTCAACACTTGATTTACAACTAACTATGAATCACTGTACACCATAACTTGCTCGACCTTCAATGATTTGGCTAGATTTAAGCCAATAATCACAACTTCATACTCTGCTTCATTATTGGAGGCCTAAAATTTTAAACGTAGAGCGTGCTCTATGTCTATCTTGTCTGGAGTATTGAGAATGATTACATCTCCACATCATGTTATACAAGATGATCCATCAACATACAGACTCCATAGGGTGATATCGTTGTCAAATGCTTGGTTTGTCAGAATCCCTTGATGGAAACTTTTATCTTTCGCCTCCTCATATTTCATCTTCATCTCTTGTACTCCACTAGGTGGTCTTTTTCTACAATTTCCTTTATTTGGAGTTGGTCGGGCACATCTCCAACAAATTTGCTATTTCCTGCATGTTACTCGGCTAAAGTCCCTTGTTGCTCGGGAACCTTTGGATAAGTGAATTCTGCTATAAAATCATCCACAACCTGGTCTTTTAAAGAAGTCCTTGGTTCATACACAAGGTCATATTCTCCCAACCCCATAGCCCAATACATCAATCTTCCAGATTTCTTCGATTTATGCAAAACTTGCCTTAATGGCATGTCAGTGTAGATCACTCTGGTGTTGGCTTGAAAGTATGGCTTCATTCATCTACTAGCTTCAATTAAATCCGGTGCCAATTTCTCTAGTATGGGATCTCTTACTTCTACTCCTTGAAAATGCTGGTGTAATAAATTAGCTTTTGAAGTCCATTTTCCTCCCTGATCAAGGCAGAGCTAACTGCTGACTCAGATAGTGCCTGATACAGATACAACCTTTCTCCCAACATTGGACAAGAAAGTAATAGCAGTGATCCCCGGTAATTTTTTTAGCTCTAAAAATTCCCTCTCATATTTATCGTTCCATTCAAAGGTTTTTCTCAGTACCTTGAAGAATGGCAAACATTAATTCGTTGCTTAGGATACAAACCTATTGAGTGTTATTATGTGCTCAGTTTGCCTTTGGACATCCTTTTTGCAGGTCAGAGACTTGACTTGATCAGATCTTTAATCTTGTATAGATTAGCTTCTATACCTATTTGATTCACTATATACCCGAGGAACATTCCTTCCTGTACTCCAAAGACGCATTTGGTGGGGTTTAATTTCATCTGGTGCTTTTCCAATTTATCAAATGTCTGGCTGAGGTCTACAATATGATTAGCAACTTTTTATCTCTTAGTGAGCATATCATCCACGTATACCTTTATATTCTTGCCTATCTTCTCTTCAAATACTTTGTTTACCAATATCTGATAGGTAGCACCTGCATTTTTCAAACCAAAAGGCATAACATTATATCAATAAGTTCCTCGGGGAGTGATAAAAGAAGTATTTTCTTTGTCTTTGGGCTTCATTTTAATATGGTTATAACCAGAGTATGTGTCCATGAAACTCAACAACTCATGCCCTGAAGTAGTATCCACCAACTGATTAATTTGTGGCAAAGGAAAGTGATCCTTTGGACAGGCTTTATTCAAGTCAGTAAAATCTACACACGTCCTCCACTTGTTGTTCTTCTTATTGACCATAACTACATTGGCCAACCAATCCGAGTACTTCACATCTTCAATAAAGGAAGCTTTTTAAAGCTTCTCCAATTCTTCCTGTATAGCTTGGTTCTTCTCCGAGCTAAAAACTCTTCTTCGCTGGTTCACAGTTTTGACTTCCCTATTGACATTATGTTCATCACACAAAAATTTTGGATCTATGCCTGGCATATCTTCATGACTCCAAGCAAACACCTATTTTCTTTGCCTCAAGAAATTTGTCAACTCCTACCTAAGAATTGGTTCCAACAATGCTACTATTTGAGTTATTCGTTCTGGTTTATCATCATCCAAAACAATGCTTCCTGTTACCTCCATCACTTGACCTTTTACAAGCTTAGATTCATCTCGTGGATCTAAGGTTTCAACCTCACACTCGCTATTCGGCTCAGATGTATCCACTTGATTAGCAGTTGTTTTTCGTTTGGCCTCCAACATATCTTCTTCCTTAGTATAGGAATAGTAGCACTTCCGAGCTACTTTCTGGTCTCCTTTCACTACTCCAACTCCAAAGTTGGTCGAGAACTTTAATCATTGAATGATAGTGGAGGGTACAACTTTGAACTTTTTTAGACCAACTCTCTTCATGATCATATTATAAGCAGAATGAATATTTTTGTCCATTACAAAGAATCTGACCTTCTCTGTCCTACTCCCCGTCCATGTCTTGGTCAACATGTCTAATTTGATTGTCCCAAATGGAAATACTATCTCGCCAGAAAAACCAATGAGTGGTCTATGATACTGCTCCAGTTGGTTGAGTTTTAATCCCAAACTATTAAAATAGGGATAAAATATGATGTCTGCCGAATTGTCGTTATCCACCAAAGTCCTTGCCACCAGTACTTCTTTCATCCTGACTCTGATCACTAAAGGATAATTATGAGGATATAATACTCCAGATAGATCATTTTTGGAAAAGTCAATCATAATCTTATCCTTGTTAACCTTTCTCGGTCTTTCTTCCTCGGCGAGGTTGATTCGTTGAATATAGGAACAAGCTTGAGCCTCATTGAGGTAAGCTTTCCTTTATGCTGTATGATCTCCTCCTCCGGGTCTCCACCTATAATCACGTGACAATCAAAAGCTCTAAAACTGAGTGTGAATACCTCTCGTTTAGGTTGTCTAGGCTTCTTGGGAAGATCAGGATCATCTTTTGAATCATCGTCGTGGTTACTCTTCTTCTCTTCCATGGGTTTAACTAGAGATTTAGATCTCTGTCGATATCTGCCTCCATTTATTCCCCCGTCTTGCCGATCAACATATATGTCCAACTTACCTCTTCCAATTTGGGCTTCTATTTCATTCTGAAGGGCAATACAACAGTTGGTAATATGTCCGTGATCCTTGTGAAGCTCAAAATACTTGGACTTGTCCCTTTTGTCAACAGGTGACCTCAGCTTTTCAGGCCAACTTAAATCATCGTTGTGCTTGATTTCTTCCAACACATGATTTATATCTACTACTAAGTACACGCATATTGGACTGAGAATTTCAATGTGCGTATACTCTGTGAATTTTTTGTGTACTTTTTAAAAGTACATGCAAAATATACAGAGTACACACAATATAATAGGGCTTGTACATGTACATATTCCAATCATGTATATATTCATAGTCATCGATAAATGATGTATACAGGAGGAAATGTACAATGATGAAGAGGAATGTGATTTCAAAAAATGTGTTTTGCAAAAAATGTGTTTTGCATTTAAAATCAGGGCAAAAAATGTATTTTTTCATATAATGATGAAGAAGAATGTGATTTCATCAGTCCATGTGTAATATCTACAAATTTATACATATGAGAACACAAAAAAGATAAGGACAAACAAGTGATATCAGAAATTAAATGCTAAGAACACAACATATACATAGTGTATGGTATAATCTTAAGTACAAAACTTAAGAACATATATGTTAGAATGTATCCAAACTTGTTAGTGGTGTTTGGAAGAATTTGATTGAGAGTGTGAAATGCTCGGTAGAACTTTAACGATTTCGGTTTGATCCCTTTAATCAATGTGAAGTGTGTTTGTATTAGAATTCGGGGTATTTATATGTAATTGTTGACCAAATTTTGATTGAGAATCAAAATTATTTTGATGTTTTGATCGAATAGACAGTACGGTTAGGGTTTTGATCGAAGAGACAGTACGGTTCGAGTTTTGATCGAAAAGTGTTTTTGGCACTTCAATTTCTGAAAAGTGCATTTTTGTTTTAATTTCAGGGTATTTGTACGTTGGACCTAATTGTTTAAAATTTGTTGGGCCCGATTTTTTGGTCAAAAATCATTAGTCCAAGGATTAGACTGTAAAAGCCCCAATACTTTATTCATGTACGTAAGTTAAGGTACCATAACTTTCTTGCACATTGTCAGTGAGGCCTTTAATGGGTACACAAGAAAAAGTATAATGACACCTCTCAAAAGTAACTTTAGTACCACTTTGTATTTTCAAACTTTTGATAGTTCTAAGGGAAAAGTTTTGAGTGCTTTATACTTTTTCATATATAATGGGTTAGGTATTATGATTTTGATAAGTAGTACTTTTGCACATATGTAAAGTAAACTAATACAATATAACTGGATGGCACAAGGACAGTGAGGCTTTTAATGAGTATTGAGCAAAACATACTACAAAAATCACAAAAGTAACTTTAGTACCTTGATAATACCATATCATATCTCAATGGGTGATCCTGATATGTATGAGCATATAACATATATGCAAAACTGAGTCATGATTCTTAAATTGTATACAAAGCGTACATGATTCAACTTTTGACCAAGAACATCAGTTTTGATGCCAGTTTTGGGTATTTTAATCAGTTCTTTAAAGAAAAAAGCAAAAGGTATGTGAATTTATCATTAAAACAAATCCCTTTTAGTTATTTTTTTTTTATTTCGAGAATAAGACATCTTAATTGATGATTATATACGCATATATCATACAATTTTGATATAGGGTAGAAAGAAATGACAACACAAAGTGAGTGTTCTTATCTGAAATAATGCCACCGAGCATGAGCTGACTATTTTCCCTCATCAATATTGGAGTAGAGATTTGATCTATCACCACACTGTTTCCTTTTCCATCGAGTTTTCTTTTCGCGAATGTGGTGTTACATGATTAAAATCATGAATAGTTCCACAATAGAGTTGCCAAAAGTAGGAGAGTAGTTTAATCTAGATAAAATACCAAATTTCAATACGTATTTTTCTTGAGCAAATTCAGTTGCGCCTACCTATCCGTCATAATCGGAATCAAAGTCAGCGTAGTTCGTAGGTTCATACTATCTGTCGAAAAACTCATTGCGGTGATTCTTAGAGAGTTGAGAGGTGGTGAAACTCTTGTCTAAACTCTTTTAAAGACGATTCTGAACAAACTCCTCTCAAAAGTCTCTTAGGAGAGACACTCTTCTCTTCCCAAAAGCTTTCCTCAAATTTAAGGAAGTAAGGCTTATTTATAACAAAAACCAAGCCAAGTGGGCTGCCACATGTCAAATATATAATGGAGACACGTGTCATAAAACCTGTGGTGAGACATGTCCTAATTTGGATGACATGTGTCCCATAACATATGTTACACCCTCAATACTAGAATATTATATAGTTGATGTGTAAATAATATACACATACGTGCGATATGATGGACGCGCATAATAATATTCGGGCCTCATAAACACATGAGGTATTATGGACTTTTATTAAGATTAATCATTTGTAATTCGATTTAATAATTTAAATGGGAGGTTTGTCGTTATGACCCTCCTACAAAGTCCATCTGTGTTTTGAATTTAACTTAATTGTATTAGATATTCATAGTCTTTAAACTGATATGTAAATCAAATAGTTACATAATTCATTGGTGTTGAGATAAACATAATCATCAAAATAATATATTATAATATTTAAATTAAACTTGTACTGTAGACAAACAATGTGGTTGAGGATTATACCTTACTCAATGGGAATATGTATTAAATCTAACAGGAAAATAACGAAAGAGGTAGTAAAGGCAAGATAAACTAGTGACACGTACTAGAGCCTGAAAGTCAACATTATGGAGGCATTAAATTCTAAAAGATTGAGAATATTAAACTTTAGGATTTAAATTACAAAAAGAAAAAGAAATAAAATATTGATAACTAAAAATGACCTCTGCTTTCCATATTCAGTTTTAATGTAGTTCAACCCACAGTTTAAATTGAAACAATAATGAAATGCAAAGGTTTAAACTGAAACAACTAGGGACACACTAACATTAACCCTAACTTTAGGGAAAACTTTGCACTTGTAACGACATTGTCTGTCACCATTTAGTATGTCATATACTGATACAACCATCAAAGATGTTCAAGATCAAATATGCAACAAGACGGGTCCGAATATCAAGTTTCGTCAATAATCATGCCTCCACGAAATGAATATAGTGAAGTTGTGTTTTTTAATTTCTTAATAATTCACTTAGGATTTTGGGATATTTTTAACAAAATATTTTCTAAGTGTTGGTGCGGAGGTTTAAATATTTTCCGTCAAAAAATATATTTTTCGGAGTGCTTGAGGCGGTGCAATTATTGAGACAAAGAAGGAAAAAATATTAGTCTCATTCGAACGACACTGTATATCGTTCAAATGGCATCGTCTGTCGCGCGATACTTCAAACGACATCATGTCTCGCTCGAACAACATGCCGCCTTAAGTTTTCTATTTAAAGGACTCTTCAACTCCATTTTTTAGAAGAAGTCTGTATGTTTTTCATTCTGCAAAACAGTGTAAAATCGATAGAAATATTTTTGCCTTTTTCTTATAGAGTTTAATCTCTTGTCTTCAATACACAAAACATCCCAATTTGTTAGTGAATTATTTTGAAGTTTGAGAACACATCTTGCTGGCATTCATACTTTTGTGGAGAAGATTTATGCTTCATATGGCTGCGTGTCATTGAGGTTCGTTGCGTGTGAATCTTTACTAAAGATATGATTACGGTTCTTGTGGATTGCTGCGCGTAATTCATTGCTACCGACGCCGACCGACGCCTTTGGGTATTTGTGTGTCAAACAACTGTATTTCATTGTAATCCGTGTAAGTTGCGATTTACAAATTATAGTGAAATAAAAAGATTTTTTCCCTGAGAGAATTTTTTCTGAACTTTGTGTCACATATTTAATTTATGTTGGTTTGACACATGAACACACGTAGCTAGTTAATTTTGAGGGCTGAATTAATTTGATTCATAAATTGACACTAATTAAATAAGTTTGTGATTAGAATTTGTGCATCTATTCAAATCAGTATCGCACACGAGATTATCCCCTTTTACAAATTGGTATCAAAGCAAGTCACGGTAATTTATTACGTATTCCTATTTTTTGCAAAATTGTGTGATATTAATTTTCGAGAAAAATCTATTTTGTGAAAAATCATAATTTTCCAATGGAACACTTACGTAATTGGATGCCCCCTCCTATTGACAAAAGTAAAAGTTTGAATGATTTAAATAGTTTGAATTTGAAGTTTGCGAAACGAATTGAAGTTTTGGAAAAAGAAAATTCTCATTTTAAATCCACCATGGATCTTTTGCAAACGGTTCAAAATAAAAGAGATTTTTATCGCGAAAAATTTGTTTCTTTGGACCGAGGCTTTAATGCTTTAAAATTTTCCAAAAAGTAGAGTGATGATAGAGTCTTATTTTTAGAAAAAGAATTGGAGGACTTTAAAAATTCCAGGGTTCTTATTTGTGCCGCTGAGGATATAATTTAATTAAAGATTTTGCGACACATGAAAAGACTCTTAGGGATCATTTTGTTTTAATTGAGAGTGTGTGAGATAACCTTTTAGGTTTGATTGATGATTTGAAAAAGGAGTCCCTCAAATGGGAAGAGTCTAATTCTTTGATTGAGTCTAAAATTTTGAAGTTTAAAGATGATTTGAAAGACTCGAGAAGTTTGTGTAGTGATGGTAATGGCTCGTCTTGTTATCATGCTTCGAGTGTTGAAGCCAAAACCGTAGTTTGTTTTAGAAGGTCAACAATTTCTAAGGACGTGAGAAAAGGTCAACCCATAGGTGTCGTTCTACCCGTTTACAAGTGTTCACATTGTGGTAGGAAAGGGCACCTTAGGCATTTTTATTTTGATCTTTGAAAAGGTCTTAGGAAGTTCAAGTCTAGTATTTCCTTGGTTTCCATAATCTCCATGCGTCATTGCACACCTATTTGGGTTAGGAAAGCTCTTTTATAGGAACTAGGTATTAGACTTGTTGATTCTCGGTTACTAGCACATGATTCTTCTCTTGCCATATCATACAGATGATTATATTTGCTTGTTTGTCATACACTAGTTTTGCTTCATGATATATGTTTGCTAGTGTTATGACATGTATATTTTTTGTATGTCCATTCATATATTTTTAGGAATCATATTTGAAAAAATACAAAAGGATTTTTTTTCATAAATTTTTTAAAAAAATCCACAAAGATTTTTGTATTTTTTTTAGCACTGTTTATGAATGCACATTTAGGATTATCGAGTCACAACATCATTTCATATCCATATGACTATTTGATAGTGTTTTGAGACAATATGTTGTGTCATTCACGTGCTTTACAAAGTTTGGATCCTTTATGATGATATATAGTGTTGCTACCTACATGTTTGACTCATATATCCTTTATTGCACACATGCACGGATTTTTTTTACTTTTATGATTGTCTATCATATGTTGGTTGAGTATATCCATCTCAATTTTGTCTGTACAATGAACCAAATGCGATAAAACTTGGCAATAAAGTAGTGCATGTTATAAAATTTTTGTAAGATTATGTGATTTATTTTGAAAAACGGAAAAGGGTTGCAAAAGGTATTTTATTTTTTTCTTTGCAATAAAGCTACCGTTTAAATGGACCTAAAAAAGCGAGGAATTGAAAATTATTCGGGGTCCAATGAGGTTTAAAAGAGCCCAAAAAAATTGAAAGGCAATAAAAAGAAAATTATGCCAAAAATGGGCCAATAGGTTTTAGTTTCATCACCTCACAAGAAAAAAATAAAAAGTATTATTTTTTAAGAAGGGAGTTTGGATGGAATTTAAAGCAGTTTCTACGTCCTTGAAAGTCATAAAAAAAGCATTATATAGTTTTGGACGTTATTGGTGTGGAAATCATTCATACTTTGATTTGTTGATATGATTAAGAAGATGTCATCTAAATTCAACAATTTTACACCTAAGGACTATTTTGATGTTCATTCGTTATGAGTACACTTATGCATCGTGCACACATGTCATGATTGAGTCAATTTTTCTATCGAATTTGTTCACACCCCTTCATTCCGTTTCCACGATTTGGTTATCTTAGTGAAAATTCATGGTGTGTAATTTTTGTAACATCATTTATTTTCTTTTTTTTTGTATGAAAAATCAAAAATAGTTTGTTTGCCTTGTTTACCATGACATCCCGATTTAATTTATGTGGTTTATTCTTTTCCTTGTCTATTTCGGTCAAATAAAAAGGGGGAGATTAAATCAAATTATGATTTTATGGGGGAGTTTCAGTATGGGGGAGAATTGATTATGCTTCATGTTTATGCCTATATCATTTCAAACTCGATAAGTCATGCGGCATTTGGTTTGTCTCATTTGTGTAGGTACAATTAAAGATCATTATGTTACACATCCTGATGAGAAAATCTTGAAGTTTTGAAGATTTGATTGTTGAAGCAAAGTTTGAAGACTTGACAGTTTATCTTTCCACTTTTTGAGTTCATGGGAGGGTAGATTTGTATAGGTCATTTTTTAGATTGATAATTCAGATGTTTTTATTTTGTACCAGCATAGACATGGGGGGAGATTTGTAAGGACATTGTTCATCACCATTTAGTATGTTGTATACTGCTATAACCGTCAAAGATGTTCAAGAACAAATACGCAACAAGACGGGTCCGAATATTATGTTTCGTCATCAATCAAGCCTCCGTGAAATGAATATGGTAAAGTTTTGTTTTTTAATTTCTTAATAAATCACTTAGGATTTAGGGATACTTTTCACAAAATATTTTCTAAGTGTTGGAGCGGAGGTTTAAATGTTTTTCATCAAAATATATATTTTTCAGAATGATTGAGGCGGAGCAATTACCTAGACAAAGAAAAAGAAAAAAATATTAGTCTCACTCGAACGTCACCATATATAATTCAAACGATATCGTGTGTCGCGCAATACTTAAAATGAAATCATGTCTCACTCCAATGACATGCCGCCTTAAGTTTTCTATTTAAAGGACTCTTCAACTCCGTTTTCCAGAAGAAGTCTGTACGTTTTTCATTCTGCAAAATAGTGTAAAATTGGCAAAAAAATATTTGGCTTGTTCCTTTAGAGTTTAATCTCTTGCTTTCAATTCACAAAACATCCAAATTTGTTAGTGAATTGTTTTGACGTTTGAGAACAAATATTACGGGTGTTCATACTTTTGTGGAGAAGATTTATGCATCATATGGCTACGTGTCATTGAGATTCGTTGTGTGTAAATATTTACTGAAGATAGGACTACGGTTCTTGTGAATTGTTGCACGTAATTCATTGCTGACAACGCCGACCGATGCCAGTGGGTATTCGTGTGTCAAACAATTGTATTTCCTTATAATCCATGTAAGTTGCAAACCACAAATTATAGTGAAATAAAAAGGTTTTTCCCAGGGTTTTTTCCTGAACTTTGTGTCACATATTTTATTTATGTTGGTTTGATACATGCATGCACGTAACTAGTTGATTTTGAGGGCTGAATTAATTTAATTCATAAATTGACACTAATTAAATAAGTTTGTGCTTGGAGTTTGTGCATCTATTCAAATTAGTATTGCACACGACATTAGCACCTTTTACAACGCTTTACACTGATAAGATTGCATAGCAATGTAAATGCCACAAATTGGCTGGTTTAAGACTAATTTGGCATCCCCGAAGCATGACCATGCTACTACAAGCTATCTTCTATTGGAAAGTTTTTTAAGAAAATTGGCTCACTTTCACTGTAAATATTCTGAATCATATGAGAAGATTATGACAACCTACAGATTTTGACATTGGATGTGGCCAGTCCCTGCCGCCAATTTACATCGGGCGTCATAATTAAAATATCATTCTTCTCATGTGACAGAAATATGAGACATTAAACACTTTTTACACAAGATATAATCTGAAATTCAACCCAATGAATATAAAAACATCCATTTAATCATGTAATAACTGAGTACTTCAAAATAGTCACATAAGTTATGAAATTCCATAATTTCGATACGAGTGATATTTTAGCAATCAAACACATAATTCATATCAAGTATGCATATTAACAATATTACATAAAAATAAATTACGTTCTAAAATATGCTCACCAATAATGAAATTCTATGAGTCAAAACATTATTCTAACTTCATATTTAATTCTAACATACGATTCATCCCACAAATCTACCATACATCCATACACTATTATAAACATGTTATGTTCCTAGCCTTAAATCATATTTTTAGAGTTAATAAAAACAACCACGAATTTACTTTCACTTTTCCTAATTAATCTTCCTAATTATTTTTAAGAAAACATGATTAAGCAAGGTTTAGGAAATATTTAAAATATATAACACATAAGGGAAACAATAGAAGTATTCAAGACTGATGAGAAGTCGCCTCAATAATTAGATTACACAGTTGCGATCCTCTCACGAAAATAAGAAAGACTCATTCTTGGTTGTTCTTGAGAAAACTTGATTTGAAAATTCAAAACTTGAGTTGAAACTTGTTTCTAATGAGGATAGTTTTTGTAAAAGAAAGAAAGTAAAACTTGGGAGGATACTACTTGAAATGAGTTTAAGGTATTAGAAAAAGTCTAAACTCGAGCCTTTTTAATATAGGAAAACAAAAGAGTTTGAAACCAACTCAAACATGTAAATACAAACTAACTCGCCAAATCTGCCCGGACCGAATCGATTCCCCCTAGGGCTGAATCAATTCCTCCCTGGAAAAATCGATTCCCCCCGGGGCCGAATCTGTCACCCTTGTTCAGCCAACAGAGAAGAAAAGTTGAAAAAAATCCAGTTTTATTCCGGATTTCAAAACCAATTAAAATCTTATTTCTTATATATTAAAACCAACATTTTTAAATACTAAAAATAATCAAGTTCTATAAAAATATTTTTTCGATTTTTGATTTATATGAAAACATTTTACGGTCAAAAAATCACAGGGTATTACATTCCCCCCACTAGCACAAGAATTTCGTCATGGAAATTTGGTGAAGCGTAAACGTAAAAAGTAAACTCGCGCAAATAAAATAAGGCTCACATATGCCTACTCGTAGAATGTTATGATTGGGCACCCATACACCTAATCTTACACGCACCTACCCCAAGAACAAAAGTACAATATATATCTTAACTATATATATAAGCATAGCCAAGGTTCTAAAAAACGCGGGGCGTGGAGGTCAAGCCTTAGAAGCCTAAGCGGGCCTTGGCGTAAAAAGGCGTGAAAAGGCGTTTAGGTCTTTTTAATATATTTTAATATTTTTTAACCATAACAAGGCTATTAAAATACTAAAATTGTACATATCATAAAAATATGTCTGAATATTTGCAAATAAAAATACTATTTGATTATTTTGGATGAGATAATGGTTCGGTTTGTAAAAAAATCTTTAAAATGGGATATCGTTTCACTAAAACATTGTTGTTTTTAGAGAAAAAGTACGCCTTAAGGGTTTTACCAAGCATAAGGCGTCAAAATCTTAAGGCGGGGCATTTCTCCCAAGTCTCAAGCCTAGGCGTGCCTAGGCGGGTTTTTTAGAACAGTGAGCATAACTATGAAAATAAAACGCACTACGCTATCCCCGGAATCAACACTCGTAATATCTCGAAAAGCTATTATAATGCTTAACTCCTCAAATAAAATCGCATCACCACATCGATACTAGAGATACCTAACCTTGGTACTAACGATCTACAAAATAAGTATTGTTTTTAAAATCAACTCTAATGATCCTCACGTCAAGATTACTACTTCTAACATTAATGCCTACAATGACCTTGACACAAATCTCCATATCTTCAAGAAACACAACTAATACGTATATTAGACTCAGTATCTTAGAGAGTACGAATCAAAAAAGTGAATCAAAGATCGGTAACGCAAAAGCTAAATGGACTCATAACCTACAAGACGTAAGATCATACTCTGATACTAACTGAGACATCCCTCATATTTTGACATTAGATGTGGCCGGTCCCCACTGCCAACCTACATCGGGCATCATAATTAAAATATCATTCTTAGCGTGTGATAGAAATATGAGACATTATTTTTTTCCACAATATATAATCAAAAATTTAATTCAATGAATATAAACATCCATTTAATCATGTAATATCCGAGTTCTTCAAAATAGTCACACAAGTTATCAAATTCTATAATTCTGGTATGAGTGATATTTTAACATTCAAACACATAATCCAAGTCAAGTACGCATATTAACAAGATTACACGCCAATAAATTATGTTCTACAATATGCACATCAATAACGAAATTCTACGAGTCAAACCATTATTTGAACTTCATATTTTAATTCTAACATACGATCTGCCTCAAAAATCTACCATAACCCCATACACTATTCTAACCATCGATGTTCCTCATTTTAAATAATATTTTTAGAGTTAATAAAAATAACCCAGAATTTACTTCCACTTTTCATAATTAATCTTCCTAATTATTTTAAGAAAACATAATTAATTAAAGTTTAGGCAATATTTAAAGCATATAACACTTAAGGGAAACAATAAAAGTATTCATGCCTGATGAGAAGTCATCTTAAAAATCTGATTACACAGTGTGATCCTCTCGCGAAGATAACAAAGACTCGTTCTTGGTTGTTCGTGAGAAAACTTGATTTGAATCATCAAAACTTAAGTTCAAAATTATTTTTAACGGGGTTTGGATTTTGTATAAGAGAGAAAATAAAACTTGGGAGGCTACTGCTTTTTTAGATGAGTTAAAAGTGTTAGAAAAAGTCTAAACCCGAGCCTTTTTAGTATGAAAAAACAAAAGAGTTTGAAACCAACCCAAACACTTGAAAACAAGATAATTCGCCAAATCTTCTACGAACCTAATCGATTTCTCCCTATGGCCTAGGGGAAACTATTCCCCCCGATCCGAATATGTTCTCCCTTGTTCATCCACCAGATAAGAAAAGATAAAAAAAATCCAATTTTATTTTTGATTTCAAATCCAGTTAGAACCTTATTTCTTATATATCAAAATAAACATTTTTAAATACTAAAAATAATTAATTCCATTAAAATTATTTGTTTGATTTTCAATTCATATAAAAACATTTTATTGTCCAAAAATCATGGGATATTACACATGTATGCTAAAAGTCCAACAAGGCTCTATTTAGTTAGGGGGAATTTTCACGAAGAGTAGTTTTTTTTACTTTAGCCCCTAAGATAATTGGATAATTAGACTTGCCCTTTACAAGTTCAATACTTAGACTAAACCCTACGTAGGTATCAGATAAGTCATATGATATATTGGGTTGATGCACATGGGGAGGTGGGGGAGGGGGGAAGGTCTAGTTATGCAATTATCTCATGGGCAAAGTGATAATATCCCAATAAGTAAAAATTCACCCTATTTGTTGCTAATGTTTTATTTACTAATTTATCCAAACTCACATAATGAAAGATTTTTCATTTACTTTCACCATGTTAAAATTATTTAGTCATAATCCAAATGTAGATCAAAGTTATCACAAAATGAAGAATTAATTATGAATGAGCATACTCGCGAATTTTTTTCATAAGAGAGCAATTTTTGAAGAAGTAAAAGGAGGATTATTCCTTCTTATCCCTCCTAAAGTACTTAATCTACAACAGAGGATGAAGTTACTCAATGAAAATAAAAATGGGTTCCTATTGATAAAGGTAAAGAACATTACAGAGTAGTCCATATCGCATAGTTATTATGGCAATATATTTTATTATCCCCTCTTTTTGTGCGACCGTATTCATCTCCCATATATATCATGGGTACACTGTGTCAAAGAAAGATGATACACGTAAATGTGTATGTGTGAGAGAGAGAAGAAGAAGAAGAAGAAGAAGAAGAAGAAGAAGAAAGTATGTCTAATAAAATTAATTCGTCCAAGATTAAAAATGAATGAACTGAAACAATAAAGTACAAATGTGGTGCAAGGTGTGGGTGAACCACAATGCAAATTCGAAAACTTCAAAAATCCACAAATTTTTATTGATAATGCATTAACTTGAATATATAAATTAATATTCATTAATCACCAAATTTGTTACACTTTAACTAAGATAAAGTACTAAAAAGCTAAAGTCCTAAACAACCCCAAACTAACAAAATTACCTAGAGTCCAACTCAAAAAGGAAAGGATCATAACAAAGAGTATAATTGTTAAATGACTGAAAGAACATGTTTTGGATACATGTATTTAAAGGCAACTTATACTTGTAATTTTTTTGCTAGGGTATATTATACATAGTGTTAAAAAATCTAGGGGTGCTATTTGGATAGAAAAAAAGTTAAAGTACAAAATATGCAATACATTAAAACCCCTTTCTAAATCTCGAAAACTCAACCATAAGCTAAGTCCTTGATATTTCTACTCTTTTCTTTCTAACCCAGCTAAACTCAATTACTTCTTTCTTCTCTCACCGGTGAGTTGGTGACCTTCCACCTTCACCATCCCATACAATTTGAAAACTCATAAACAATAAATATTTATAACTAGTTGAACCAGATTTTTTCTAAGATTAGAACTCCGTTGGTTTACAACTGCAATAAAAAATTTTATGTTCTTTTTTCCTTCGAAAAGTAAACAAGATGTAATAGTGTTTCAAATGGCTTCAAATTTTTTTTCTAGAAATCAATTAGGAACATTATTAAGAAGGTGGGGGAATCATGCTACTAAGTAAAAATCACATCGACTAGATAGGTCATTATGGTGTAACTCCCGTATTTAAAACTATGGAATAAATAGCCTTACTTGAAAAATCAGGAGACAGAGAAAAAAACTCTCATTTGTTGTTTCCTCAATTTCTTTATAGAGATTCATGCAAGCTTACCCTGTTAAATCATCAATTAGATGGATCAAAAAGAAATTTACAATCTACACATGCTATAAGGCCAACCAATGAAACTAAAAAATAAAAGGATATGAGGCATGTAAAAATACATACTGAAAATAAAATATATAACCCACGTTTGAGCACTCAACAACAACCAAAATTCTTTACATTAAAGCAGGAGACCTTAACATGTAGAGACATTAATGAATCAAAATAAAGTTCACTCTATCTTGATCATCTTCAATTACTCATCAAATAATTCTTCACTATTAATTTATTGAGACATATTTGGCTGCAATTCAAATAGTTCATAGTAGTCTTAATATATTTAAATTTAATGCAGACTTGAACGTATAAAGGAATTATTATGTCTTTGTCAAACATCCACTGCGAAAACTATAAATATTTTCTAAGAAAAAACTTAACAATAGAATATTAACAAAGTATAGGAATCCTATACAAGGATACGTAGAGGTATTCTCATCTTACAATTCTAATAACTGCTTTTACTTTTATCTTTTACTAAATTAGTTTCCATTATTGGTAACAAATCCTTCATATAAGTCCAAGTGCATCCTTTGATCTCACAAAATTCGCCTACCTCGTTCAAACGAGAAGGCATTCTCGTTCAAACGAGATGTCAAGTCGTTCGAAGGTCATTCGATATATTTATTTAATGAGCATATAATGAGGGCATACTAGCGTACTTTTTGGCATCATTTGAAGATCGTTTGAATCTAGTTCAAATGAGATGGCAAATTCGTTCAAACGAGATTCATTTTTATTCTAACAAACTAATATTATCGTTTGAACGAGCCTCATTTTGTTCAAACAATTTATGCTACCTTGAAATTTGTGTTCGCCTTATAAATACCTATTTGGTGTTTATTTTTATCAAGACATTTTCCAAAACTATTTTTGTATACACTTTGCAAAAGTTTTCAACCTTTTGAGTTTAGAAAACTCTTTTGATTCACAAAACACATCCCCAAAATATATTTGTGTAAATAAGTTTAAACCCTAGATAGTTGTATATCCTTGCATACACTACTCTTATGGAGAGACCATGTTCAGTGGTAATCATTATGATTCTCGAGGGGATCATTGGTAAAGACAAAAGCTAATCGGTGGATACCGAGGGTGGAAGGCCACCGTGAACTGCTTAGAAAAAAAGCATTCTTTAGAAGTTTGGGAAGACTAGCACATTACTTGTGGCTGGTATCAAGTAGTATTTTAAGTCGACTGTCTTGTAATATTTTTAAAGTGTTGAAGAAAAGATTTTTCCCACAAGTAATTTTTCTTCAAACTTACCTTTGTTGATTGCGTGATTTACTTTATCTATTTTATCACGTAGATGCATGTCTTAGGATAAAAAGATAAAATTTGGTTTTATGTTTGGTGGACATTTAATTTTATAAACATTTTATTTAGATTGAAAAATCGCACTCTCAAATTGGTATCAGAGTCGGTTACACAAGAATGCTGTGTGATCTTTTTTTGCAAAATTTTTTTATATCAATTTTTTTTTCAAAAATTGTAGACCTTCAAAGGTCGAATTTTAATGGAATTTTTTATAATCGATTGCCCATCTTTGATGGCATGAATTATGTATATTGAAAAGTTAGGATGAAGTATTACTTAAAATCCATATATGAGTGAGTATGGTTAGTTTGTGAAAGAGGGTGGACTCCTCCCATGATCACTGTGGATAATGTCACAAATCCTAAACTCGTCTCTTCCTAGACTGATGATGAGTTTAAATGGAGCCCTTATAACTCCTGTAGCCTTAATGCTATTTCTGGATTCATCACCCATGACGAGTTCCACCGCATCATGACGTGAACCATGTCAAAAGAGGCATAAGTTACCTCCAACTTACATATAAGGTAACTAAAACTATAAAAGCGTCAAAGCTTCAAAATTTGACCACCCAATTTGAGACCATCACATGTTAGAGTCTGAGTCGTTTGATGATTTTTATACTCGTTTGTCGGACATCGTTAACAATAGTTTAATTTAGGAGAGAATTCCTGATACGAGGGCCGTGAAAACAAATTAGAGATCACTCCCTATCCGTTTTATCCCTAAGTCACCGTGATTAACTCTTTAGGGATTTTAGACACTCCTAGGTTAGAAGAACTTGTAGGAAATCTTCAAATATAGGCGATAGATATGTTCTCTAAATCCATTAAACCTAAGGAAGTAAGGATTGCTTTAAAGATTCAAGCTAAGAAAAATAAAGAGGAGAGAGTTTGTGAGTCTGAATATGAATCTGAGGGAGATTTTTATGTTGATGACTTGGCCTTATTTGCGATTTTTTTTAAAAAGTTTCTTAAATTTTCCAAAGAAAATTCTTCCAATAAAAATATTTTTGAGAAAAACAAAAATAAGAATGAGGTCAAGAGTAGCGGTGAGAAAGAGGAAGATATAAGGTGCTATGAGTGCAAAGGTAAATGGCACAAGGAATATGAGTCTCTCACTAGGCTAAAGAGAAAGGTCAAGGAGATGAAAAATAAATCCACTCTTAGCGATAATGACATCGAGTCGGTTGATTCAGGGGAAGAATCACCACATGAAACATGTGTTGCGTTCATGGCTAGTCACGTCATCTCTAGTAGTTTGTCCCACGATGATGAGGACACGTCTAAATGTGAAAGCCTCGATGATAATTTAATCACTTAAAAAAAGAGTGATAATGAGAAAGTAAGTGAGGTAGAAGGGATCTCCAATGGGTGTTTAATGATCTTTACACCGAGACTTTGAAGAAGAAAAAGGTTAATAAGAATTTATCTCTCAAGATGTTAGATTTATAAATAAAGATGGAAGTTTGAGAGAGTGTGAGGTGTCGGCGAGTCAACCCAGGAAGGTGAAGGTTTCTTTATGTGAGCAGTTGATCGCTTGAGGTCGGGAAAAGAATAATTTAACTAACACCGTGGATAGTCTTACGGGAGATCTTCAATATTTATTGGAGACTCATGAGAAACTTGAAGCCCATGTATCCCAACTAGAGAGAGATCTAGAGCGTGCCCGGGAGGTCAAGATTTTTTTAGAGTACACATCTAAGAATGTTGGAAAGATGCTCCTCGGTTCTTCTTTAAGTAACATTTAGAGGCTACAAATAGGTTATGACGATGCATCCTCTTCCCACGTTGCACCCGAGCCAGTTCTAGAGTTTGTGTTAGATCCATATGGCCCTCGACCTAACCCACCTAAGAGAGCTTGTCCTAGATGTTTTGAGAAAGGTAGACCCATTCCTTTGTTTGTTTGTTCCCATTGCAAGCAAAGAGGTCGCCTTAAGGAGCTTTTTTTAAATTAGGGAGAGTGTCTCATAGGTATCTTTCGTATTATGCTACCACACATGTTACTCAACATGCTCCATCACGCACTTCCACACATGTTACTCTGCATGCTCTCGCACATCACTTGAGAGATTTTGAGAGTTTTCGAGAGCAAGTAGAGTTTTTGGTTAAGATTTTACAAAATTTGATGGAGATTTTTCATAGGATGTCATCTCCTTTAGAGAACTACTTTGAGCCTAATGATTGAGGTTGAGACTTTTTTCTAGCATAGGATGTTTTTCATATTCATATCTTAAATGCCTATTATTAGATTGTATTAATGTTGTACTTATATTTTTAATTTTGTTATATCATTCGAAAAGTTTATAAATAGTTTTGTTTTTGTTGAAATTTTTTGAAAAATATAAAAATATTTTCAGTTTCTTTTTTAAAAAGGTGAAAAGGCAAAAATTTTATATTGATAAAATTTTTGAAAAAGACAAAAAGAGTTATATAGTTTTTTTTCACCATATATGGATGAATATTAAAGATGTCTGAGTGACCAATTCATTTCATATCCACATGATTATTTTATTGTGTTTTGAGACATGACATGATTTCATATATATGCTTTATAATGTGTAGAGCCATTACGACGTGATTTGATGACAACTTACTACATCTTTAACTCCTTGCCTCCTTTAATGCCCATGAGCACAAACTTATTTGAATATTTTACTTACCTGTCACATGTCGACCATAGTGTTTTCATCTCAATTGTGCTTTTAAAATGAACCAGATGTGAAAAAAGAGATAATAAAAAATTGTGCATGTATGAACCATTGCCCAGATTAAAAAAAACGCATTTTCGGTAAGTTTGTTACATTTTAAGCAATGGAATCCGGTTGCGAAAGACATGTTGACTTTGCGTGAAAAGCCATCATTTGCAAGAAAAGTGCCAAAATGATTAAAGGCACATAAAAATAGAAGTGCCAGGACATTTTCTTTGAACATTGATGCTTCACTACAATATAACATTGATTTCTTCAAAATTATGAGTACTATTGCTATACGTGAGATTTTGAGGGAGTTAAGTCGAAGATCAATGGGTTTTCACATTCTATAAAAATCTCGAATAACATTATATAGTTTTGGGCATCATTGGTTTGAAAGTCATTTACAGTCTTGATTTGTTGATAAGGTTAAGTCAATTTCACATGAGTTCACAATTTTTTACACCTAACGTACACTTTAAGATCTTCACAATCCTTCTTGCATATGTGATATGATTTTTTGTGTTGATTAACCTATGAGATATTTTAACACTCCTACATTTCGCTTCCATGATTCGGTTATTTTTGTGTTTTCTCCATAGTGTCGTGTTGATTAGGCATAAATTCTCCCCAATTTATCCCTTAATTTAGTTACTTTTAGCACCTCGAACAACGTAATCTATTTGACTTTATCTTATAATCTTGCTACTGACTTATCCTAACGAGTACACCGAGTTTCTGGTAATTCGTATTAATTTTGTAGGTATTTAATGTCAAAAACGAAAGAAAGAAATCGGAAGAATCGAGAAAGACAAGAAGTAAAGTCAAAAGGGCAAAGGTATAATTTTTACCCGAAATTCGGATGAGGAACCTAAAGAGAAGTTGAAGATATCAAGTTCATGAACACATAGGAAGAAACGGAACCTCAATCGGAGTCCCGGAACAAAAGTTATGAGCAATCAAAGTTGGAGAAAAAAGTCAATGAGGCAGACCGATCCGCAGTAGCCCCGGATCGGTCCGCAGTGCATATTCCAGAGAACCCCGGACCGAAAGAAAACTGAAGAGGGAGGAAAAATAAATGAACCGGTCCGCCCCGGATCAATCCGCCTCAAAAATAAAAGAACCGGTCCACATTCTAGGCAGACCGATCCACAGGAGCCCCGGACCGGTCCGGCTATCGAGTTTTAATTTCTTATCCTTCTCTAATGGGGAGTCCTAGTGCAGCTAAAACTCCTGAATTTTAGTAGGGTATATATACTCGAGTTTTTATCATTTTTTAGGACGGAGAATTAATATAATTTTCCATTCTTTCCATAAAACCCTAGTTTAGAGATAGTTTATAGTTTGAATTCCAAGATTGAAGATTATTCAGATTTTTGTGATTCGAAGTGTTCTTAATAACTACTTTTGCTGCTTTGGTAAGATTATGAGTTACTTTTCTTCAGTCAAATTCCTTTCTACATCATTCTAAAAAAATTTCTTAGTTTAATCATGGTTTTCTGCAATTCAAAAGTTGTTTTAGTTACTTTCAGCATGCTAGGCTGGGTTTTCTAAGGCCGGGATACATGAGCTCAACTTGATGTGGTAGTTGCATGTGTATAAAATTAATCCTCTAAATTTAATGGTTTATTACGACCGTATTGCGTAGGAACACGACAATTGTAGATCTTTGGATCTCATTTTCTTCTGGGTAACCGGGATGCTTTAGAATACAATTCGAGTGTAACTATCGCGATACCGATTTACTCGTCCTCTGATTAAGTATGGTGCGGGCTTGAACCTCATATACGTAATAATTGGGAGTACTAAATTCTGGGTCTAATTAATCAGTTAAATTTACGATTAGTTTTATACCATCAATACACTAGGGTTGGGGGATTGTATTCCCGTCCTGTTTTTCTCATCAGATAGTTTAAAGTTTTAAATCAGTATTCATCAGTATTTTAGGTAATTTAGTACAATTGCATCTTTCCATAATTTCATAATTGCATCTAGTATAATCATTCCCAAAACCAATCACCTTTTCCTTTCTTTTTAGAGTCAGAGTTAGGATTTCTTCGTCTATCCAACATCGTTACAATTCCATTGTCCTATTTTCTTGAGGATCGATACCCGACTTATCAGATTATTACTTGAGCGACAGGCTTGCACTTGAGCCTAAAGAGTACGCACTTCTGAGACACATTCTGAGTCGCGTCACGTGTATTTGTAAAATTTATACTAGAGTAAAGTTTGAAAAAATAAAAAAAAAGTTTGTGGATCCTTCGAGTTTATCATTACATGCTCTTATTTGATATATCTTTGTGATGATATTATATCTTTAGTGATACTATCCATTTACATTCTTTATTTTCTACTCCTTGTCTATTTTAGACAATAAAAGGCAGGGGGACAAATTACGGGTGCAATTACATGAGTGTGATTAATTAGGGAGAATTTTTATGAAGTTTATTCTATATGTCAAACTCTATGCATCACGGTATTTGCTTTATTTCATGTCTGTAGGACTTTTGGAAGATCATATTCACATTACACTCGATGAAGAAAAAGTTCCCAAGAGACGACCAAGAGGAAGTGGAGATTTGAAGACATCATTTGAAATCATTTGATGACATTGGTATCTTGTACCCATCCATTTTCTAGGGTTTGGCAGGGTATTAGGATATTGTTTTTTTATCTTAGGGGATTTTAATGTAATTTGGATTTTAGTTTTATGTTTTTACTGGAATATCCAAAAGGGAGACTTTTGTAAGAGCATAATTTCTATCATTTGCTCATAGCTTTGGCTTACGTAGATATTGGCATATCCCATTACACATCGATTTGATCCGTCACAAGGTTACGAATATATAACATCTCCAAGTTCCATGGTTCTCCACATTAAAAAGGTATAAAACTTTTTAGGAAATTAAATTTATTTTGGGATTCTTTATTTTTATTAAAACTAAAACGGGAATTTTTTAGTTAAAAATTGAGGCATTTTTTATGTTAATTTTTTTTCAAAATTCTCTTGCCTCACCCAAACGAGAAGGCATTCTCTTCGAACGATATGTCAAGTTGTTCGAAGGTCATTCGATATCTTTATCTATAAGGGCGTACTGGCATACTGTTTAACATCATTTGAAGGTTGTTTGAATCTGGTGCAAACGAGATGGCAAAGTCGTTAGAACGAGATTCATTTTCATTCTAATGAACAGTTATTCTCGTTTGAATGAACCTCATTTTTGATTGAACGAGTTACACTGCCTCAAAATATATGTTTTCCTTATAAATACATGTTTCATGTTTACTTTTGTTAAGACTTTTGCCAAATCAATTTATGCATACTCTTTACAAAAGTTTTCAACCTTTTGAGTTTAGAAAGCTCTTTTGATTCACAAAACACATCCCTAAAATATATTTGTGTGAATAAGTTTAAACCCTAGATAGTTTTGTATCCTTTCTTACACTACTCTTATGGAGAGATCATCTTCACTACTAACCATTGTGATTCTCTAGGAGATCATTGTTGAAGACAAAGGCTGATTGGTGAATACTTAGGGTGTAAGGCCGTCTGTGGACTTCTTAGAGACAAGCAGTATTCGTTAGATATTTTCAAAGACTAACGCATTATACTTGTTGTTGATACGAGAAATCATCCACTTGTTGTTCTCGTACCAAGAAGTCAAGTGTAAATACATAATAAGCAGACAGAGATAGTAAAGAGAGATAAAAGATAAGATATAGAGTGGTTCGGCTATTAAAATGAACTTACATCCACTTTGGTTCCACACTCTCATTATATGCGTTATAGTACATGTTTACGATGCCATAATGGGTGTATAATATAGTCAAGAGGAGAGAACACATGTTTGGACTAATCCCGAATAAGCCAGAGAGAGTTTAGCAAGGCTTCGCCTAGGGAATCTCTATCGATCCTCTGAATGTCTGAGATCTGATCTCTATCAATGTCTCGACCCCTTTCTAATGAGGTATGCGCCTCGTATTTATAGGAGAGGTAGAAGCTGCCAAGCAGTGCAAGTAGAGGTCGCAGCCTATTTGAAACTAGGAAGCAGCAAGGTGATGGAGAAGGGGCCGCGACTTATCTGGTAATAGGGAGCGGCTGGGTATTATTCCAAGCTTCTAAGTATCAAAAGGAGGGGCCGTGACCTATCTGTTCCCAGGCAATGACCATACATGTGTTCGCGACAGGGGAGCATGCAGGGTTATTAACTGTAGGTGCCGCGGCCTAAGGGGTAATATTGGCCATATCAGTAAGTCCCCAAACCGTAATGCCAAGAACTAGTTTGTTGGGGATACAACTGAATTAAATAAATATGTACCTGTCGTGACTCTATTCTTGTAATTAGGAGGCAACGATTCAACTTCTCGCGCCCCCTTATATAAATAGTTTTCGGTCATGGCCTTCATTACGTTTCCAAACTTTTGAGAGAAAATCGAGAGCATACCTTTGTCAGTTCATCTTTTGAGTTTTTCGGCGAGTCTTAGGTGGTGTCTTGTAGTGTCAGGAGGCTCAGCAATCGATGTTTATTGATCTCCAGTTAATTTTTCAACTAAAAACCTCCTGAATCATTCTACAATTCGATTCTTTACTGTTTGTTCTGGGTTTCCACTAGTAAATGATCTATACGAACTCATATCTTTTGAAACAACCATGGATATATGCCTATTATGAACTTTAATCCATATTATTAATTCCATAATCTCATTGGGCTTTCTTGAATCCCTTGATTTTCCTGAATCGTAATAGAAGCTTGCTTGGAATAGAACATATTTCTAATTAGCAGAATAAACCCTTAATCTTCCATTGCTGATTCACAAAGTAAATGATGTTGGTTGGGCTTAGATTCTTAGGTTTGTTTGAATTCCCAATTTGTAGGATCAAGTTATAACATAGACTAATGAAATATACCTATGTAGGATCACATTTGCTGTCTTTAGAGTAGTATAAGTACAGAAAATACACCATTCTGTTCTTGATGTTCTTGAGCAAGACCTTTCAAATTCTAGGGCTTTGATCTTTAGAATAGGCCATCTTTGTTGTCAAACTGTTTAGAAGTCAGGCCGCGGAAGGTAGCATATTCTTGTGCTATTTTGTTGCAGCCTAACGCCAACACTTCCAAGATAATAATTCCCTTTTTAAGGTTTTCCCTTAAGCTAGTTGTCCATAGTCCTTTGCCAATAAAAGGAAAGGCTGCAGCATATAAGAACGTATTCCCAAAAACTAACATGCCATGACAATGGGTTAATCTTTAGGATTCCATAGCTTTCATTTTGTGTTGTTCTGCCACGGCCTTTAAGAGGTATATATGACCATATTGGCTACGACACCTAATAACGGAATTTCTACTTTTCAGTTCTTGCTACAGCCATATGAGTTGGAACCCTGATAAATTTTAGAAGGACTTCTAGAGCACACACTTTGGGTTTTCTCCTCCTGAAATCCCATTTGAGAGGCTTTTGAAAACTGTTGGGCCTTGCTTGCTCAAGAATTTCCCATATTTTATCATACTGGACTCTGACTATGCAGACTCTTTAAACTATAGGAGCACGAGAGAAGCTGTGGACATAATGGAGGAGGATACACAATCGATTACCCACCCTCCTTCTGTGGGAGCTGAAGTCGTTGGTGAGACTTTGGTAGCTCCACCAAGTGTTAGAAATACACCAACTGGGCCTTCAAACCAAAGGTGTGAGAAGCTTCCTATGGCACTCAACATCCCTTACATAATGGATGAGGAGTGGATATCTCAAGTTACCGCAGATTTTGAGTTTCATGAATCCACAATTTTCTTCCTTCCATACGCGGAACAGAGGTCATGTTCCGTGGTCCTAAATGATGGGATTTGATTCCCCTTGCACTCTTTTATACTTAGGTTGCGATTGCCAATTCCAAGCCCTATTAGGAGGATCTTCAATGTAATGAACTTGGATCCTGCACAATTAGATCCCAATGGATGGAGGGGCATTCTTTCTACATTAGTTGTGTGGTAGAAGAAATTCAGTAAAGACATTACTCCCACGGAGTTTTTTCACTTATATAGGCCCAAAGAGAACTCTGTGGACTTCCCTTGGTACTACAACTTCACTCTGCGGGATAAGGACCAATAATTGTACACTAACAGGCATTCTAGTATTTTGCCAATACTTGTATGCTAACATGACTTCTAGTGTAAAATATTGGAAAGGAAAATTCTTCTATATCTCTGGTGAGGGTTGAGAGATGCACCCAGACGAGTGCGATAGGGAGAAAACATATAAGATGCCGCAGACTTGGGGTCATCCAGACAAGAAGGGTTTATCCGCGAAACTTGATCTTTTTTTTTGCTTTTGCACTTATTTTTTTATATTTGCGGCTGGCTTTGAATTATCTTGTCCAGCTTTTGAAAATCTGGGTCACAACGGCAAGGCCCAAAAGAGGGTTGATGATGCGGCACACTTCTCCAACAACCAGAAGAAGTTCAAAACTCTGGTTACTTCCACCGCCATATACAAGCTAGGATACTTCTCAAGCAAGCATATTCCAACAACAATGACTTCATAAGGTAGCTACATCTCTCCCCAAAGTTTACTTGCCACGGCCTCAATATGTTTCATTTAACTTTGTTCCTTTTCCAAGAGAAGAAATTGACAGCGAGCTTCTAAAAGCTCAACTTGCTGAGATGGATGATGAGGCCATTACCCTCAACTAACTCCCCAAGAGGGGAAGGAAAAGGAGGAGGGAAGACAAGAGACATGATTTCGTAGTGGAGCAAACTACTGTGGCTGAAGATGACATAACCAATCCCACACTGGGCAGAGCCGCAGTCTAGTCTGATGATACCGCGACCATTGGCGGCCAAGAGCCTGTAATTGATGATGGCATTGGTGCCCAACTTTCCACGGAAGGGCTAATTTCTCCTGAGGGACTTCCAGAACAGACGTAACCCTATACTTATTTCTCCACACAACTCTCCCCCTCCGCAGAGAATAATTGTTATTAATGCGAATCTATCGCCATCTCAATATAGGTCAAGTGTAGGCCCTGATGGTCGTCCGCGACCTTAATTAAGGGAGCCAAACCCTTAATCCTCTTGGGACACCACTACAAGGGTTGTTCATAAGATGAGGAAGCTTCTGGACTTTTTAGATCTTAACCGTCTAGAAGATAGAAGATGATGAGGACTTAGAGGATTTTGGTCTCCATAGTCTATTGAGGGTAAGTATTTTACAGCTTATATAACTTTGTACCTATCGTAGCCTTTAAAAGGATCCTGCCAACTTTGAATTTGCAGGCTACATACGTAGTGATGGCGTAGAGGACCAAGTATGACGGCCTCTTTAAGTTGTACAGGGCTGCGGAGTTGGCTCATAAGACTGACTTGGAGACGGAAAAAAATATAGCATTTGAGGCTGGTAAACAGTCATCTTCCGCAACAGTTGAAGCAGCTAAGCAAAATCTGGAGATTGCGAAAGGAAATATAATCAAGGCTGTAAAGGACCTAAAAATTGCCCAGGGCTAGGCCGCAGAAGCTACCAAAGTTGCCTCAAATGATGAGCATAATCTCTCCCTTCTCCAGAGGAAATATAAGGAGTTGGATCGTGGTAACTCCTCCAAACTGACGCATATGGATATTGACCATGCCGCAGCCATGAAGGAAAAATATAATAACCTTGTTGCGGTAGTTCAAAAAGCTATGGACGAAGCCCTAACATATTTTAAAGCCTCCAGGGAATTCTATCTCATCAATAATAAGGCCTACCTTTGCGGTTTCCAAGAGCTGAGATACCGGGTCATCAGAAATTTTCCAGAGTCCAAGGAAAAAATCATGTCTTGGACATTGGGCGATGCGGAGCATGACCAATGTATCACTGCAATTAGGGCTGCCTCGGAAGAGAGAGCCAGGAATACTGAAGAAGATGCTGAGGAGACTGAGATCGCGGTCGACGAAGATAAAAAAATGATGAAGATGACACGGCATCTTGAGCCACTTTATGTTTATTTTCTTTGGGCTGCAATATGATGTACACCTTTTAAACAATTTCGTAATTTTTGAGCTATTAATTCATCTGGGTTGGGGGCCATTTTTGTACTTGCTGACTTTAGTAAACTTTAATCATGGTTGCGACCTTTTATTGATTTATTGCGCTTAATTGTTTCTTAATTTATTCATTTATCGCCTGTTATGATATTTTCATGAATGATGCTTCTATATTTAGAATGTTGATTGCTTGAATGAGCTTGCAAAAATACTTCAATAACTATAAATGTGGATATAAGGCCGCGGCATCACTTTATCAATGGATCCTCCACATAGGCTGCGGCCTGTTGTACTTTGCCTTGGACTTTTCAAAACTTCTTGTATTTTGCCTTGAAGACTTTAAATTTTCCACTCCGTATGTGGATATCATCCCCTAAGTCGCGTTGCCAAAGTGAAATGGCTTTTGGGGCTACGACTTAACTTCCCTTGCCTCATTTTAACTTGTAAATTTTCCAAGTCTTGGTTGCAATTCAGAGGCTGCAGTGGGTATGAAGTCCTATAGCGGCATTTAAGTAATTTAGATCAGTTTTTCTTCAGTATCTTCCAAATGAATGAATGGACTCCATAATGGCTGCAGTCGTATTGATAAGGTCGCGACATTTTTGAATGTTTGAATGCCTTTTGCTTTATTTGTTGTTTGCTTATTTCTCCTTGAATGTATGCACCTGTTAATGGGCCGTAGATATATTCACTTTAATACAAACGTAGAACATGAGGCTGATGCTGTAACCACCTTGTATTACCGCTTTTTACCTCTAGATGCTGTGGACCATAATGAATGCTACACCCTCTCATCTTGAGAAGTTAGACGCCCATTTGAATCTATCACATTAGGGTCGCGGCCATTAGGGTTGTAGTTGCATAACATAGGTTGTAGTCTTTTATGTAGATATGATATCACCTAGTAGATGTTCCATAATTCTTGAATTGGGATGAGGCCATTCATCTATGGTAGCTTTAATTGGATCCAAATCCAAGTTAATATTGCAGCATCTCTTAGTTGATTTAATTTTCATGAATCCACTTTCATAGCTTCTTTCAATCGCCTTGATTGCATTTCGTAGCTTTCCTTTATTTGCTTTGAGTACATTTCGTAGCTTTCCTTTAGTCTCTTTTGGTAGCATTTCGTAGCTTTCTTTTAGTTGCTTTTGGTAGGGTTATTATCAGGCCCCCCGGGTTAGGTATTATAAATCTTTCCCAAGCTATGTTTGGATATATATAAAGCCTTTCCAGGCTATAATAGGATTATTCGTAGACAATTAAGTCTTCGGCCCCTTCAAATATAGGATTATCTATAGACAATTAAGTCTTCGACCCCTGCGGGTTATTATCAGGCCTCCCCGGGCTAAGTATTATGAAGCTTCCCCAAGCTAATATACTGGACATTTTCAAACTTCCCTAGGCTAATATACGGGACATTTTCAAGCCTCCCTAGGCTAATATACGGGACATTTTCAAGCCTCCCCAGGCTTATATATGGGACATTTTCAAGCCTTGCCAGGCTAATATACGCATCCCGAAAGATGAGTTGGGGCAATTTAAGCCTTTGAAGTTGATAGCAGCATATACCGAGGGATGGTTAGACTTGTAAATATAAGAATATGTCCTTGAACCATGAGTGGCGTTGTAAGCCAAATAAGGTTGTATGCCAAATAAGGATCATTCCCGAAATAAATAGTCTTCCGAGATAACTGACCATATTTCCCTTGAAATTTGTTTAAGACGAAGGTCATTCATAAGATTTCTATAAATGGGAAGTCAAGAGATAAAACATGACTAAATTTGTTCTTCATATATATATATATATATATATATATATATATATATATATATATATATATATATATATATATATATATATATATATACGATTTTGTTAGGACAATACAAAGTAAGCCTAATTTCATATATTCATATATATATGTCAAGTTTGTAAGGAAATACAATGCTTGTGTGTAAAATCAACACTACAGGTTTAACTGAAAATATAAACTAAAGAGGAGTTAAGCATGTGGCCTGTTTGGTAAAGGTTGCATCCTCTAAGCATTTTTCAGGAATTGCTTCAGCATCCCGTGCCTCACAAGCCTTTCAATCTCATCTTTGAGTGCGAAACATTTGCTAGTGCTATGCCTATGGTCCCTGCGGAAGCTGCAATAGCTGGTTCTGTCCCTCTTATGAGGAGGGGACTTCAATTTCTCAGGCTAGAAAAGAAATTTATCTTCTTTGATGAGTTCCAACACCTCTTCCATCTCGTAAATTAGTGGAGTGTAGGCTTCAAAACCCTTTTTTGCTTTTTTAACTTTCCTCTTCTGACTCTTTTAGTCCAGGGCCGCGACCCCTGTGACATTAGTTTCTTTGGCCAGGACCCCTGGAACAGTAGCTTCTTTGGTCGCAGTAACTACAACTTGAACATCAATTTTAGGTGTCGCGGCCTCTAGCAAAAGGACCTTTTGGTTCAAGAAGTTGACTTGAGTCTGGAGTGAGGTGTGATTTTCAACAGATGATTGAGGTGGTTGTACAACTGAGCAATCTCATTCTTCATTTTTGCACTTTGTCTAGACTCTTCCTCTATTTTCTGCTTTGTTAGTCTTTAAAATATATTTAATCTGAGACAAAACTAGTATAAGTGAGTAATCACAGAATATAGGATGAACCAAATATAAAGTTGGGATGCAACGTTTGCCTCGTTGCATGATTTTATTGTTGAGTTTGTGACCAGTAAGGCATATATGTGCACTACCGCTGCCCTTGAGTGGAATCCACTAAGGTTGAACTTGTGACCACTTGGGGTCATTCCCCGATGGCTTGAAGCTACTGTAAACCAACTGCACTAATAGGGGTTGCGGTAAAAGGGCACTTAAACTACCAGGCTACATCCTTTCTTGGGCAGGAATGAGCAATCCCAGAATTGGAACCCAAGAATTGAGTTTTTCACATGAAACACGTAGAGAACATACCTACTAAGGTCTTTCCAGGGCAGAACAACCTCTTGGTGCATAATAATGGATAATCATGGTAGGAAACCCTAGATCATAAGTTGAGAAAGTAGCAAACGAGCAAACATATCTCATCCCTAGTTACCCACCTTTGTGAGGCTATTGTCCTTTTCACTTTTCAGTGTTATCTTGGTGGGATAACATCATCGGGGTATTGTAAAAATAGATCTAAGGTCATAAAAAAAAGACCCATAATCAAATCTTAATATATGCAATACCCATTTGAGGGTGTATATACAAAATACGAGTTCAATAACAAAAAATTCACCCATGAGATACTGATCCAAAGATCCCCATGAATAAATAAGGTGTTTAAGAACCCAAAATATAGATAAACAAGATCGAAATACCTCATTTCTCATAGACAACACTAAATTTTTTATATGAGAAATCGTCGACTTGTCTTTCTCGTACTAGCAGGTCAAGTGTAAATACATAATAAGAAGATTGAGCTAGTAAAAAGAGATAAAAGACAAGATATAGAGTGGTTCGGCTATTAAAACGAGCCTACGTCCACTTTGGTGCCACACTCTCATTATGTGCATTATAGTGCATGTTTACAATGCCATAAATGGCCTACAATATAGTCAAGAGGAGATAATACATGTTTGGAGTAATCCTGGATAAACTAGAGAGAGTTTAGCAGGGCTTCGCCTAGGGAAGCTATCTCTATCCTCTGAATGTCTGAGATATGATCTCTCTCAATGTCTTGACCCCCTTCTAATGAGGTATGCGCCTCGTATTTATAGGAGAGGTAGAAGTTGCCAAGCAGTCAAGGAGAGGTCGCGGCATGTCTGAAACTAGGCAGCGTAAGGTGATGGAAAAGGGGCCGCGGCCTGTCTAGCAATAGGGAGAGGCAGGGTATTGTTCCAAGCTTCCAAGTATCAAAAGGAGGGACCACGTTCTATCTGTTCCCAAGCGGCGGCCATACATGTGTCCGTGGCAGGGGAGTATGCAGGGTTCTTAACTGTAGGTGCCGCGGCCTAAGGGGGAATATTGGCCATATCACTTGTCGCTTGTATCAACTAGTATTTAAAGTCGGTTGTCTTGTAATATTTCTAAAGTCCTGAATAAAGGTTTTACCCGCATGGGATTTTCCCTCAAACTTTGTCTTCTTAGGGTAAAAAGATAAAATTTTGATTTGTGTTCGTGTTTGTGTTTGGTAGACGTTTAATTATATAAATATTCCATTAAGATCGAGAAAGTGCATTTAATATATATATATATATATATATATATATATATATATATATATATATATGTGTGTGTGTGTGTGTGTGTGTGTGTGTGTGTGTGTGTGTGTGTGATGGTCACATTTGTTAAATAATATTCAGATCACATCTATAAATTTTTTAAATCAAAATTATCCTATAGATTTTATTAGATACAAGAGATATCTTGTGATGACTTGATAACACGACACTGAAAATAATATTTTCTAAATTATAAAATTCGTCTCATCTTAAATTCGTGATCTAAAATCCATGTCCAATTAGTAAGCAAAATGATAATTAATATCATTAATCATAAAGATTTAAATCCGAATAAGACTCAAAATATCAATTATACAACATCAAAAGTAGAAAACCGCATAACAACCACATTAATGAAGATAATCTAGATCTAATATGCATATATATAGCTTAGAGGGATGATTCTTTATGACGATGTAACCTTACTTACGGATAGCACCGGCTTGTTGAGGAAGAGGAAAGGCAGAGAGGACAAGCGGAGAGGGATAAGGCATGCAAAGAGGGAGTGGCGATGACCGATGAAAGAGAGGGAGAAGGAATAGTAGAGAGTATGATTATGGATTGAGTTGATGATAATGGTAATGGGCAGCCAAACAAGGGGAAATAGGTTTCTAGGAAAAATAGCGAAAATGAAAACCTAAAGGGGAAATGAAATATTTTAAGGGACACGAATGTGTTGTCCTTTTAGAGCAATTATAAAGGTTATAAAAAATTTGTTGTCCTTAAACCTATTTTTAGTTTTATATAAATTATGTATATTTTGATATAAAGGATGCATAAAATATTAACTGTCCTTTTAGATCTATTATAAAGGATAAGCAAATTTTTCTTTCCCGTGTACTATTTTTAAGGGACAACTTAAAAACCGAACCTAATAATTGTGTCATTTTTAATACTTTTTTTTGGTTCTGCCAAATAATATGATGAGAATAGATTTCTAGGAAAGCGAGGAAGACAAAAAAATATAAGGGAAAAAATGAAATAGTTTAAGGAACATGATTGTGCTGTCCGTTTAGATCTATTATAAAGAACAAAAAAAATATGTTGTCCCTTATACTTTTTGGGCAATTTATAATTAGGTCCCTTGTTGACAACTTTTGAACATTTTAAGGACAATTTACTATTAGGTCCACCTATTATGCCACTAGCGTGGACTTTTACAAGAAGAGAATTAGTCGGCCTACGCATTTAAAATTTTTCAACACACCTTTAGTGTTTAAAATTTATTTATGATCGAGTCGAAAACCGAGCGTCCGTGTAAATACTCTAGTCGTTGTTATCGGCTTCCAACCTCAATACAAAAACCTAAACTATAACTACACTCTTGTGGAGTATAGTGGCTAGTTTGGGTATCGAATCCTCAGGGAACTAGGACGAGTGAACGTGACGACAAAGGTAAGACTGTTAACCCTAACTTGACTCTAAAAGAAATAAAAATAAGATGATTGAGTAAGAAAGGAAAAAGGGAAAAATAAAGAAGTTAACTAAAACTAATTGGAAAATTAAGGTAGAGACACAATCCCCCAACCCTAGAGTATTGATGGTATAAAACTAATCGTAAATTTAAGTGATTAATTAGACCCAGAATTTAGTACTCCCAAGCATTACGTATATGAGGTTCAAGCCCGCATCATACTTAATATGAGGACGAGTAAATCGGTATCACGATAGTTACACATAAATTGTATTCTCAAGCATCCCGATTACTCAGAAGCAAACGAGATCTAAAGATCTACAATTATCGTGTCCCTACGCGATACGGTCGTAATAAATCATTAAATTGAAAGGATTAATTTTATCCATATGTAACTACCACATCAGGTTGAGTTCATGCCTCCCGGCCTTTGAAAATCTAGCCTAACATGGTGAAATTAATGAAAACTACGTTATCTACGTTGCATGAACTCATACTTGCTTGGAAAGAGAGATGAAATATGAGAAATAATAAATAAAAGTGCTGGAAATAAAAGTTACCAAGATTGAAGAACAAGAACATGCAATAAGAAATCAAAGGTTGAAGAAAAACATGAAAAGCTCTTGAATTAAAGGTGCAAAATATGTAAATTCTTGTCCTAGATGTTCCTACTTATTATGGAGCTTTTACATCAATGAAATCTGAAATAAAAGAGTCCTAATGACTAAATATATAGGCTAGAGTTCGTTTAGAAGAGTCCCCAAAACATAAAACTCTTTTGGCTAAAAGATAAGCACAAAATAAAAATCCCGTATCTGCCAATTTGTCACACTTAGAAAGCGTGACTAATTTTGTAACGGATCTGGTGCGTGACAAATGGGCGGGCTGGTTCTTTTTCCTCAGCTTCGGTTCGGTTTGGGTCTGACAGCTTTTTTCTTGGATTTCTTCTCAACTTCAAATGGGCATAACTTCTTCACCGTAGCTCGGATTGAGGTGCCGTTTTTTCCAGTGTTCTTGTAATTGAAAGCTCTTCAACTTTCCAGTTGGCCCCACCTCCAGAATAAAGCTGAAAAATTACGAAAATGCCCTTCAACTTCCCGATTCTTGGTTTCTTTCTTGAGTTCTCTTTTTCATCTTTCTTGCATGAAATACATGTAAAACATATAAGAGATACAAAAAATACGAAATACTTGCCAAAATGGCTAGTATCATAAATATGAGACAAATTCAAGATTTTTACACCGCACGGGATCATAAAAATACCGAAATTAAGGGGATAAATGTGAAGAATTTACGCCTAATCAAACCCTCCTAACTTTGAACTTTGCGCGTCCCGAGCAATGTAAAAGCATAAGATCATGAGTTAAAGACCCTTCAAAAACTTTTATTGGGATAGAATACATCTTTCGCGGGCAAGCGATTGCATTTACCGTATGCAACAATCCTTTAAACCCCTAGGTTACCCTAGTAGGACGAGTGGTGTCTCCTGAGGGTTTGCAGTGAATATACCCAAAAAATTCGTTATTGACTCAAAGAAATATCAAAATACTTAAAAATTGTAAAATTTAAACTCCCCCAAAACAGTCACCTTAAAGTCATATTTACAAGTCTCAAGTCATAGTGTGTGTGTGTGCGAAGCCAAAAATCGAACCGCTAACTTCCACCGATTGATCATTACGTTAATTTTCGAAAATTCATTTTGATTCAAATTCTCATGGGATGCTCTCTCAAATGAATCTCTCAGAATATGGCTATTCTCTCGGTGTGCGTGATATAAAGAATAAATATAATGGACGCAAAGTCACGCACACAAATTGAAAGACAAAAATATATGGTGAATAGATATCATCATCAGAATACGGTTATTGGGAAATGGGAACATCGCCTCTTTTTCACACATTTAATCTCTTATATTATCTATTGTGCCTTAGCTCTCCACGCGATAAGTAATTTTGCAATTCGGACTCGGTTAGGACTTTCTCGGGTTAAAGGTGTATTGTATAAGTTGGATAAGGTAGGAGGGTTACCTTATGATTTCAATGCTGCTGAAGAGTTTAATCAATGTATGGAGAATAATGGCCTTCTAGACTTGGGGTTTTTGGGCTCAAGATATACTTGGTGGAATAAAAGAAAGTCTAGTGTTTCAATATGGGAGAGAATAGATAAAATGCTGATGAACCTGAATTGCAAGAATTTATTTACAAAAGTGGTGGTTGAACACCTGAGTAAAGTAGCTTCTGATCACTCTCCATTATTGCTTACTCTTTCTAATAGTTGTGACCTACATCCAACTAGATTTGTCTTTCAAAATTTTTGGTCTTTTCACCTTTCATTTAAAGCAGTCATTCAAGCCAATTGGAAGTACTTTGAAGGAGGTAACCCGATGTATAGCTTGGTATCCAACCTCAAGAATCTCAGAACAGTGCTCTATAACTGGAACAAGGCTAAATATGGAAATTTGTTTCAAAACACCATCAAGGCTGAAGATGAATCTCTTAGAAGTGAAATCCAGTTTGAAAATGATCCATCAGATGTTAATAGAGAGGAGATGAACAGAAGTGCAGCCAAGTTAGCTCATCATTTGAAGTTGGAAGAAGAATTTTGGAGACAAAAGGCAAATTGCAAATGGGCTAAAGAAGGGGATATTAACTCAAAATTCTTTCACAAGTCTGTTCAAGCTAGGAGGCACAAGAGCTACATTCACAAGATTAAAAATGATGATGGGGTTTGGCTGGAAGATCAAAATCTCATCAAAGAGGAAGCTGTCAACTTTTACAGAAACCTGATTGGCAGAGATTATATCAGACCTGAGGATGAAGAATTCATGGCTGCCATTCCTGACCTAATCCAAGAAGAAGATAATCTTCATATGACAGCTATGCCTAATGCAGAAGAGATCAAAAATGCTGTATGGGATCTTAGTGGTGACAGTGCTCCTGGAATGGATGGTTTCACTGGCACTTTCTTCACTGCAGCCTGGGATATTATTGGTATGGATGTGTGTAAAGCAGTGGAAGGATTTTTCAATGGTATGGAGATACCTAAGTTTTTTACTTCAACTCTTATTATTCTAATTCCAAAAAAAGAGAATCCTCAAAATTTTGCAGAATATAGGCCAATAAGTCTATGCACTTTCTTTAATAAAATTCTCTCAAAAATCATAGCTTCAAGAATATCTTTAATTCTCCCAAAAATTATTTCTCCTAACCAAAGTGGTTTTGTCAAAGAGAGAGGCATTGTTGATAACATTCTCTTAGCCCAAGAGATGTTCTCAATGATAAACTCTAAGAATGAAGGGAGTAATGTAGCTATCAAAATTGATATGCATAAAGCATATGACAAAGTTTCCTGGTTATTTTTGATGAAAGTATTGAGGAAATTTGGTTTTAATGAGGAATGCATAGACTTAATTTGGAGGCTTATTTCAAAGAACTTCTTCTTAGTGATGATAAATGGGGTTACTTGTGGATTTTTCCAATCTTTCAAAGGCTTGAGGCAAGGAGATCCCCTCTCACCAGCCTTATTTTTAATATGTGCTGAAGTTTTGAGCAGAAACCTTGATAAAGTTTTCCAATCAACTTCCATAATCAAGTTTAAAACTCCTATCAGCTGCCCTCTTGTGTCTCACCTAGCTTATGCAGATGACTTAATTATTTTCTCATCTGGGAGTACCAAAGCCATAAAACGAATCAGATCAGTGATAGACAGATATGAAACAAGCTCAGGCCAAGAAGTGAACAAGTCTAAGAGTTCTTTATTCTGCTCTAAGAAGATGGATTATGCCAAGATTATGAAAGTCTCCAGGATTATGCAAATGCCAGTTAAGAAGCTTCCTATGGTGTATTTGGGGTGCCCTATATATAATGGGAGAATGAGATGTTCCCTCTTCGAGAATCTGATAAGCAAAGTTAGAGGTAAACTTGAAGGTTGGAAATCTAATTTTCTCTCAATGGGTGGTAAGATCATCTTAATAAAACATGTGCTTCAATCGATTCCCATTTACACCCTAGCTGCGATGCAACCTCCAAAGAAAGTTCTATCAGTTATAGAGAAGATCATGGCAAATTTCCTATGGGGAGTTTCAGAAGGTACAACAAAACATCATTGGATAGCGTGGCAGGAGTTATGCAGACCAGTAAAGGAGGGTGGCCTAGATTTCAAAGATTTGAAAGAGATAGTGGAAGCATTCAGCATAAAACTCTGGTGGAACTTCAGAAACCAAAAGTCTTTATGGTCTCAGTTTATGAAGAATAAATACTGCAGAATTCAGCATCCTATGGAGGTGAAGGCATCTAGAGGATCTCATGTATGGAAAAGAATGGTTTTAGCCAGAGATGTGACAGAAAACAACAGCAAATGGATCATAGGAAAAGGGGAAATCAATGTGAAATGGGATAATTGGTCAGGAGAAAGCAGTTTTGATACATCTGACATTCCCAAGAATCTTAAAATCACAGACTTACTTCAGAGCACAGGAGAGTGGGACTCCAATAAGATTAGCCAGCTGCTGCCTCATAATATTGCATCTAAGTGTTCCACAGTAGAAGTTATGGGAAGAAAATACTTAGATAAATTAATATGGATGCCCAACAGTGATGGGATATTTACTCTAAATTCTGCATGGAATATTATAAGACAGCACCATTGTTCATCTTGGACAAATGTTTTTATATGGAATAAGATGATTCCTATAAAAATTTCTTTCTTTAATTTAAGACTCCTCAAAGATAGCCTTCCTGTAGATGAGGCTATAAAGAGAATTGGTATTCGAGGCCCCTCAAAATGTGGCTGTTGTTCTAATCCTCAAATAGAATCTGCAGACCATTTATTTGGTACCAGTGATTTTTCCAAAGATGTGTGGAATCATTTTAACAATCTTTGTGGGGTTCATAACACTAATTCCACAATCAGAGGTAGATTGATTGCATGGTGGTCTTCAGATTCTATGTCTCATTCCGATAAAATCCGCAAAGTCATTCCTGCCTTCATAAACTGGGGTATATGGAAAGCTAGAAACAAATGGAGATTTGAAGATGTGAGAATGCAACCTTCCAGAGCCATAAAAGAGATACATTCTCTATTAACTTTATACACAGGAGTGGATATTTTTCAGAATCATCCCTCAAGAATGCATCAAAAGCAGCAGAGACATTCAATAAGACTGGTTCAATGGAGGCCTCCAAAGGGAAATATGTTCAAGCTAAATGTAGATGGATGCTGTAAAGGAAATCCAGGTCCTATGGGAGGAGGAGGAGTTCTTAGAAATGCTGCAGGAAAGTTCATAAAAGCTTTTTCATCGAGTTTTGGGAATGGTACTAATATTATTGCAGAAGCCCTATCGATTCTTCGAGGTATGGAAATGTGTGAGTCTATTTTGAATGAGGGCATAATTATAGAATCAGATTCTCTTATTGTTATCCAAGTGTTGAATGATCATATAAAATGCCCATGGAGTCTAATGCCATACATTGCAAAGATCAAAAACAAGATTCAAGAGCATAATGTGCAGTTTTGTCATATTCTGAGGGAGGGAAACAAATGTGCTGATTTGCTTGCTTCTTATGGCTGGTCTTCTCAAAGATATACTGAATCAAGTTCTCTAGATGTCTTTCCAAAAGATTTGAAAGGACTCATAAACATGGATGCTTGGGGTTTTCCCAATTTTAGAGTCAATTAGTCTTTTCTATGATGTTGTAAAGGTGACTGTTTCTATAAAGTCATCAGCTCTTCATGTAATCTCTTCGCTTCTTGCTTTCTTTAATAAAATCTCAGGGGGATAATTTCCTCTTCTAAAAAAAAAAAAAAAAAAAAAAAAAAATATAATATGGGAAATGTTGGGAACTTCGGAATTGGAAAATTTTCTTATGATGTCTGTTAGTGCTTTTTCGGGCTATTGCTCATTTTCTCTTCTTTTTCTATTTTTTTTTTCATTTTTTTTCACATTTTTCTTTTCTTGCTATTTTTTGTTGAGCATTCTTCTATTTTTTTCTTGCCCCCTTTTTTTTGCAATTTTCGAACTTAAATTCTCACATTTTCCATTTTTCACAATTCTGGGCTATTTGGGTTTTTCGGGTTGTCAAACGAAAGGAAAAATTATTCGGCTCAAATTTGGGTTACAAAAGGGATGATTTTTCACAACATTTTATGGCTAATATTTTTGGGTAACAAACGATGGTCTACTTCATTGTCCAAATGCGAGTTGATTTACCATATGCGTCTTGAGATTAATTTAATTTAGAGATTTGTAGCGTGCTTTTCGAGGCAACATTCCATTTCCCATAACCGATCAAAACAATAAAATAGAGATCATCAACGACTTTTGGAAAACGCTGAATTAGAACTATGAGTTAACCATTAACTCGGATTGATTTAAAAACTCAAAAAGATCGATAGGCTCGAAATCTCATCGGGTTTTGTTAATCTCCACACTTATTCGTTAAGTCGTCAATTTTCGCACAATTTCCATCTTTTGTCAATTTTGGCTTTGTGCATTTGATTTTTACAACTTGAGACAAAATATTTGTGACATTTCTGAAGCTTTTAAATTCCAATCTTTATTTATTTTGTAGAAAAATATTTTTGGCTTTTTTCAAAATTTTTCATTTTTTTTCTAAAAAAAACACTCTTAGAAAGAACATGTGATCGAATTAATGAATCTAAACAATAAACGGGAAGAATATCCCACACCCCCTAACTTAAATGTTGCATTGTCCTCAATGCGAATCAAGAACACAACATAAAGAGAGGAAAAGAAAGATATTACCCAAAATGGAGCGATCCCCGAAAAGTACGAGTCCATTGAATCTACAAAACATGTTAGAACCAAGCATAGTAAAAAGAATAACAAAAACTCTAAACTAAAAAAAATAAGTTTACTATTGTACAAGCTACGATTTTCAAATTCTAATAAGTTATACACTAGAAGTCGAAAAATTTGAGGGTCCACCCAAAATATAATATGACTTTGAGGGATTAATGGTGTACCCTCACTAGGATGCATACCTCCTGAAAAATAAGGATTCCGTTTGAACAACAGAAGGCATGTGTGAGATGGAAAAAATGAAACATCACCAATTAAAATTTTTAACGGGATGATGGGGGGTTTGGGTGCTAGGTGGGATAAGTACAATTGAGATCCAAGAAAAATATAATCACCTCCCAAATATTTTTCAAGTAGTATGGGGAGAGGGGAACACACAAAGGAAGAGTCCATATTAGAAAACAATTCTAGAAAAGTGTCTTTATCGGTAAAAGGTGTAAACGTTTCAGAATTTTCAACCGACTCATAGGAATCTAGTGGTACTTCTAATGATTCAATAATGGTGAACGAAAATGGTGATGAAATAAACTCAATCTCAAGTGATTCATCATCACTCGGAGATTGAATTTCAAGGGAGCAAGACTCACTTTCAATGAGATGCTCTTCAAAAATTTAAGGTGACACACAAGTCTCAACCTCCTCTTTGTTTTCCAAATTAGAACGCATCTCATCGCAAAGTGAGATCATTTTCGTAACAAGACCAACATCCATTGCACTTTGGGTGGAAAGAAAATCGAGTACTTGTTTGATTAGAAAAAGCATTCTTT
This sequence comes from Sambucus nigra, assembly GCA_949130495.1. Taxonomy (NCBI): domain Eukaryota; kingdom Viridiplantae; phylum Streptophyta; class Magnoliopsida; order Dipsacales; family Adoxaceae; genus Sambucus; species Sambucus nigra. Next base: position 342,597,441 of record OX422208.1, read on the forward strand.
CTTCCAAAGTAGGATTCCTTGGCTCTATAACCTCAGAAGAAAACTCGTCATTGGATTCGAATAATGCATTCAACTCTTTCTCCCAAAAACGATTGTTTTTCCGATATTTATTTTCGAGCCTTTCATATTCATGAATTAAAAGCCACTCACCCATTTTAATAGATCGAGGCAGAGATTCTTAAAAATAAAAAGATTGAAAACTATTCCCATATGAACCATTATAATTACCGAACTCACTATAAAAAGACATGATTACCGAATAGTTTGTAAACGGACAATCCACATAAAGAGGTGTGCGGCTAAGGATTCAACGTTTCTTGGCCCTCAATTGTGCAAGCCTGCAAAAAAAATTAAAATAAAGAAAAAAAATATCTTGCGAAATAGTAAATCAATTATAATCTATAACAAAACACTCCCCGGAAACGGCACCATTTTGATCGAGTCGAAAACCGAGCGTCCGTGTAAATACGCTAGTCGTTGTTATTGGCTTCCAACCGCAATACAAATACCCAAACTAGCCACTATAACTACACTCTTATGGAGTATAGTGGCTAGTTTGGGTATCGAATCCTCAGGGAACTTGGACGAGTGAACGTGACGACAAAGGTAAGACTGTTAACCCTAACTTGACTCTAAAAGAAATAAAAATAAGATGATTGAGTGAGAAAGAAAAAAGGGAAAAATAAAGAAGTTAACTAAAACTAATTGGAAAATTAAGGTAGAGACAAAATCCCTCAACCCTAGAGTATTGATGGTATAAAACTAATCGTAAATTTAAGTGATTAATTAGACCAAAAATTTAGTACTCCCAAGCATTACGTATATGAGGTTCAAGCCTGCATCATACTTAATCTGAGGACGAGTAAATCAGTATCACGATAGTTACCCATAAATTGTATTCTCAAGCATCCCGGTTACTCAGAAGCAAACGAGATCTAAAGATCTACAATTGTCGTGTCCCTACGCGATACGGTCGTAATAAATCATTAAATTCAGAGGATTAATTTTATACATATGTAACTACCACATTAGGTTGAGTTCATGCATCCCGACCTTTGAAAATCTAGCCTAACATGGTGAAATTAATGAAAACTACGTTATCTACGTTGCATGAACTCATACTTGCTTGGAAAGAGAGATGAAATTTGAGAAATAATAAATAAAAGTGCTGGAAATAAAAGTTACCAAGATTGAAGAACAAGAACATGCAATAAGAAATCAAAGGTTGAAGAAAAAATTGAAAAGCTCTTGAATTAAAGGTGCAAAATATGTAAATTCTTCTCCTAGATGTTCCTACTTGTTATGGAGCTTTTACATCAATAAAATCTGAATAAAAAGAGTCCTAATGACTAAATATATAGGCTAGAGTTCATTTAGAAGAGTCCCCAAAACATAAAACTCTTTTGGCTAAAAGATAAGCACAAAATAAAAATCCCGTATCTGCCAATTTGTCACACTTAGAAAGCGTGACTAATTTTGTAATGGATATGGTGCGTGACAAATGGGCGGACCGGTTCTTTTTCCTCAACTTCGGTTCGGTTTGGGTCTGACAGCTTTTTCTTGGATTTCTTCTCAACTTCAATGGGCATAACTTCTTCACCGTAGCTCGGATTGAGGTGCCGTTTTTTCCAGTGTTCTTGTAATTGAAAGCTATTCAACTTTCCAGTTGGCCCCACCTCCAGAATAAATCTAAAAAATTACAAAAATTCCCTTCAACTCTCCGATTCTTGATTTCTTTCACTATTTCGAGTTCTCTTTTTCATCTTTCTTGCATGAAATACCTGTAAAACACATAAGAGATACACAAAATACAAAATACTTGCCAAAAAGGGCTAGTATCATAAATGTGAGACAAATCCAAGCTATTTACACCGCACGGGATCATAAAAATACCGAAATTAAGGGGATAAATGTGATGAATTTATGCCTAATCAATTTTCGAGGGACCTAAGAGTACTTTACTATACTTTTTTTAGGAGACAACTTAAAAATTGTCCTTAATACTTGTCTCCTTTATAATACTCTTTTTTGGGGTGCCACTATATGAGGGAAATGGGTATTTAGGAATGAGAGGACGATTGAAAAAATAAAAGGGGAAAATGAAATATTTTAAGGGACAACATCGTACTGTCCTTTTATAGCTATTATTGTAAGGACAATTTGTCCATCTTTATGTATATGTTATGTCATACACCGTTACAAGATTGATGGTTGAAAATATCACATCGTCATCAATGAAATTCGAAATCCGAAGATCAAAAGAAGAAGGAATCTGGAAACAGTCAGCCGGACCGGTCCGCCCCAAAATAAAAAGAACCGATCCGACTACGGACCGATCCGCCCAGGACCGGACCGGACCGCCTTGCAAAATGAGTCCAGAGAGCACCGAACCGATTGCGAACCGAATCGGCTTCAAATTAAAAGAACCGATCCGCCATCGGACCGATCCGCCCTGGATAAACTCTGCCAGTTTGTGTAGCAGATTTTTTAGGGTTTTGACTCCTTATTTAAACCACGATCAGTAGTTGGTTTCGATAAGACTTACCCACATTTTTCAGAGCATATCAACCCTAAAGTCTTCACCTATTGAGTCCTATGATTCTAGGTTTTTAGATTCACACATCTTCCATATCTATGTGAATAAAGTTTGGTAACCCAAGAACACCATTGCTGTTGTTCAACCCTTGTGAAGTGGACCGTTTCTTCCTCTTCATTGCAGCCCTACTGAAAAGGGATAATTCCAGCCGCGACTACAGAATCCGATACCTGAGGGTAATTCTTAGTCAAAAACTTGTATTTCAGTGTAATCCGATTGTAAGCCGTTTCTCTTACAAATTATAGTGATATACAAATGGTTTTGCCCATGTGGGGGATTTTTCCTCAAATTATGTGTGTTTGAATAACTCTTGCATGATTTCATATTGTTTCAATCACACCTAGTTGCTTGTTTAGGGTTTGTTTGGGTAAAAACGTGTTTTAAATATAATTTGATCATTTGAACGCAAGCACCAACTCTTTCAAATTGGTATCAGAGCAGGTTACGCTAATTTATCGCGTATTCCTTTTTCCGCAAAATTTTTCTAAGATATCAATTTTCTGAAAAAATTGATTTTTGAAAAAGTGCGTGTTCAAATGGAGAAGTCATATTATAAAATGCCTATTTTTGACGGGACAAATTATGCTTATTGGAATGCCCGTATGAGGTCGGCTTTAAAAGCCATTGATGAACGTGTCTGGATTTTGGTTGAACGAGGGTGGACTCCTCCCACCGTGACTGTTGATAATGTGACCAACTTGAAACCTGACATTACTTGGTCTGATGAAGAAATTAAATGGTCATCTTTTAATTCTAAGGGTCTAAGTGCTATTTCTGGGTCTGTCACACCTGATGATTTCAAACGCATAATGACGTGTACCACGTCAAAAGAGGCATGATATGTTTTACAACTCACCCATGAAGGAACTAATGCTGTGAAAGAGTCTAAGTTGCAAAACTTGACAACTCAATTTGAAACAATCACCATGCATGATTCTGAATGCTTTGATGAATTATATGCTAGACTTTCTGGCATTGCGAATACTAGTTTTAATCTTGGTGAACATATTCCGAATGCTAGAGTTGTTAAAAAGATTCTTCGTTCTTTGCCTAAGCGTTTTATCCCTAAAGTCACTGTGCTAAATTCTATGGGTAATTTAAATACGCTAAAATTGGAAGAACTTGTAGGAGATTTGCAAACTTATGAAATTGATATGTTCCCTAAAAATGCTAAATCTAAAGATAAGGGAATTGCACTTAAAGCCCAAGAGAGAAGGAGTGAGGGGTCAGCTAGAAAGAGGGTAGAGTCATCTAGAAAGAGAGAGACTAACACGTCAGATTCGGAGTGCGATTTTGACTTAGATGATTTGGCTCTTTTCGCAAAAAAATTCAAGAGGATTCTCAAATTTAAGAAAAATGGCAATTTTAAAGATAAAAAGAAATTTGAGAAAAATAAGTTTGAAAAGAAAAATGAAAAAGTTTCCAAAAATCCTCCTCTGAAAGAAAGTGAGAGATGTTTTGAGTGTGATGGTAGGGGTCATAGAGCTTTCGAGTGTGCCAATCGTCTGAATAGAGAGAAAGGGAAAGCAGTTCTTAATGCTACCCTTAGTGACGACAGTGAGGTCGAGACGGTGGATTCTGGAGATGAGTCACCGCATGAGTGTAACTTCACCGCATTCATGGCCAGTAAAGTGAGCACTCCTAGTTTTCCTCACGACGTTGAGGATGATGCTTCACAGGGACACCTCGACAGTGAGAGCGATGTGAGTGAGGGGGAGGATGACACAAGTGAGAGCGAGAGTGATATACAACGCGCCTACGCTGAGTTATATTCTGAGTCTTTTAAAACTAAAAAGCGTAACAAAGCGTTAGTTCTTAAGATCACTTGCCTAGAGGAAGATTTAAAGAAAGCGAGAGAAAGAGAGTTCTCCACCTGCACCGCCCTGAGAGAGAGGGAGTCTACATGTGTCGAGAATGAGAATTTGTTTAGAGAAGAGAGAGTACTCTAGAGAAAGAGAGAGGGGACTTGATCAAGCAAGTGGCTAGTCTTACGAGTCAGCTCCATTCCTCCGCAGAGACTCGGAAGAAACTTGAAGACCTTGTTGCCCAGCTGACTCATGATCTTGAGAAAGCATGGGAAGTCAAGGTACAAATCGAGGACAGATCTGGAAAGATGGGAAAGATGCTCCTCGGCCCCGCTTTAGGTTTTGGTGATCATCAAGGAATTGGATATGATGGTGCCTCCACGTCCCAAATTTCACCTGGACCAGTTCCTGAGTTTACTACAACTCCTTATGGTCACCGTAAAAAACCTCGAAGGAGAGTTCGACCTAGAAAAGCAAACCGAGGTCCGCCTTTGACAGTGCTCTTTTGTACTTATTGTAAAAGAAAAGGCCACCTTAGGGAAACTTGCTATAGCGTGGGTCGGACACGACGTACTACTGCTCCACCACGTCATACTGATGAGTTTTCTAGTCTGAGAGAGAGAGTTGAGTTCTTAGCTGCTACGACTCAAAGTTTGATGAAAGAATTCCGACGGATGTCTTCGCCGTTAGTGAATGCTTCTTACATTCCAGCTAAAACCAACAACAACAAAGGCAAACAAAAGGTCATCTCTTCTTGGGTGCCTAAGAAAGATAAAAAGGCCTTTGTTGTTCATGTTGCTCTCAAAGCACATAATACCTCTCAGTGGTATTTTGATAGTGGGTGCTCCAGACATATGACAGGTGATGCCTCATTTTTTACTACTCTTGAGGATTATCAAGATGGAAGAGTCACCTTTGGAGATGGGAGTAAGTCTAGCATTATAGGACGAGGAACTATCGAGTTACCTGGTTTTCCTAAGCTAGAAAATGTTTTGTACGTCAAAGGTTTGAAAGCAAACCTTCTTAGCATTAGCCAGCTGTGCGACACTAACTTTGCAGTAAAGTTTGACCGGGACGCGTGTAAAGTCTACAATCAAGCCCGTAAACTTTTGATGCAAGGGGTGAGGACCGAGGATAATTGCTATGGGACTGAGCCCACATCCTCACTTGTCTGCAACAGCACCACGATCACTCCTATGGATCTGTGGCACCAACGTCTAGGTCACGTGAACGTTAGAGATCTCAATCGTTTATCTAAAAAGGACCTAGTACGTGGCTTACCATCTCTTGGAAAGTCAACTTTGAGCGTTTGTGGACCCTGTCAGTTGGGAAAACAAATTCGTAGTCCTCATAGGAAGTTGCATTCCATTACCACCTCTCGTGTTCTGGAGTTGATTCACATGGATCTTATGGGTCCCACTCGTACTGAGAGTCTAGGTGGTAAGAGGTACATCCTCGTGATGGTAGATGATTTCTCCAGGTACTCCATTATAGGTTTTTTGAGAGAGAAATCCGATGCTGTAGATTTCTTAACGACCAAGTGCCGTGTCCTGCAAAATCAACACGGTGTCACTATTAACAGAATACGTAGTGACAACGACACTGAATTTAAGGAAGCAAAGGTATATTTGTACTGTGATAGCCTTGGGATCAAATATGAGTTTTCTGCTGTGAGAACTCCTTAGCAAAATGGTATTGTTAAGAGAAAGAATAGAACGATCCAAGAGATGGCTAGATCTATGCTTCTAGGTCGTAAAGTTTCTAGGAGATTTTGGGCAGAGGCAGTGTCTACTGCATGCCACACGGTGAATAGGGTTTATTTGCGTCCACACACACTACAGACACCTTATGAGTTGTGGACCGGCAAGAAGCCCAACCTAGCCTATTTCTGTGTTTTTGGGAGTAAATGCTTCATCCTACGGGATAGAGAGCAATTAGGAAAGTTTGACTCCCGGAGTGAGGAGGGAATATTTCTAGGATATTCATCGAATAGCAGAGCGTACTGGGTTTTTAACCTGAAGAGCTCTAAGATTATGGAATCAATAAACGTCACCGTGCAAGATGACGAACCTCCGACGATTATTAATTCTAACCTTCAGTGTGAGGATGAGGATTGTTCTAACAGTGATTTACCTGTTCCTCTCTCACACTCTGTGGACCCTACTCCTGTGTTAGGGGACACACCTGCTTGGGTTCGCAAGAGTCATGACCCTTCTGCCATTATTGGTGATCCCACTCTAGGGGTCAAGACTCGTGCTCAGCTAGAGAACGTTGTTAGCCATCTTTGCTACACGTCCAAAGTTGAGCCCAAGAACCATAAAGAAGCACTCAAGGATGAACACGGGATATCTGCTATGCAGGATGAGTTGCTTCAATTTAAAAAGAATGATGTCTGGAAACTTGTCCCCCGACCTAGTGAGATTAATGTGATAGGTACCCGGTGGATTTTTAAGAACAAAATGGATGAAAATGGTACCATAATCCGAAATAAGGCTAGGTTGGTCACTCAAGGCTACACAAAGATAGAGGGTGTAGACTTTGGGGAGACATTTGCTCCTGTTGCGAGGCTTGAGTCCGTCCGTCTTCTGCTCGCCATTGCATGTCATCTGCGCTTCAAGGTATATCAGATGGATGTCAAGAGTGCCTTTTTAAATGGCCTTCTACAGGAGGAGGTTTATGTGGAACAACCAAAAGTGTTTGAAGACCCTCAGCACCCTAAGAACGTCTATTATCTGAGGAAAGCCTTGTATGGTTTAAAGCAAGAACCCCGTGCTTGGTATGAAAGGCTTACTTCCTATCTCTTAGCTCGTGGCTTCAAGAGAGGGGGAGTAGATATGACGTTGTTCGTCAGGAGAGATGACGGTGCTATTTTGGTTGCCCAGGTCTATGTGGACGACATAGTCTTTGGATCCACATGTGCCCAGCATGCTCACCACTTTGAGGAGGAGATGAAAAGTGAGTTTGAGATGAGCATGGTTGGTGAGCTTACATTCTTCCTTGGTCTCCAGGTTCGTCAGCTAGAGGATGGGATGTTCATCTCCCAATCCAAGTATGCTAAAGACCTAGTAAAGAAATTTGGTTTAGACTCCGCTAAGCATGCACGTACACCTATGAGTACCACTACCAAGCTTAGTAAGGACACTTCAGGAAAGGACGTGGAGCAAACCTTATATCGGAGTATGATAGATAGTCTTCTATACTTGACTGCCAGTCGTCCCGACATCGCCTATAGTGTTGGAGTCTGTGCGCGATATCAGGCATCCCCAAAAGAGTCACATTTACTTGCTCTAAAACGTATTATTAAATACGTACGTGGGGCTCTCTCATACGGGATTTGGTATTCCTTTGATACCAATGATCGTCTGTCCGCCTATTCGGATGCAGATTGGGCTGGGGATGTAGATGGATGTAAGAGCACTTCTGGTGGGTGTTTCTATTTTGGTTCAGCTCTTATCTCCTGGATGAGCAAGAAGCAAAATTCCATCTCTTTGTCCACTGCGGAGGCTGAGTACATAGCCGCCGCGAGTTGTTGCACACAACTCTTGTGGATGAAGCAAATGCTGGAGGATTATGGGATATCACAGGACACCATGACCATTTCCTGTGATAACACGAGCGCGATACACATATCCTGCAATCCAGTTCAGCATTCGCGCACAAAACACATCAGGATACGTGAGCAATTTATACGTCAGTTAGTTGAAGAGAATGTCGTATCCCTGAGTTTTGTTCCTATCGACCGTCAGTTAGCCGATATTTTCACGAAACCTTTAGATGCCCTTAGATTTGAGAGTCTTAGGAAATCTTTAGGGATTTGCACAGTTGACTGAGGGGTTGGTCTATGTCTAGAATAGGATGCTTCTTTATGTTCATATCATATGCTTCCTATTGCTAGTCTGTTTTATATGTACCATTTCCTTGTTGTACAGCTTAGTTTTATTCTTTTTGCTTTTTATATTTCTTTTGAAAAATACAAAAAGATTTTCCTTTAAGTAAAATTTTGAGAAAAGCACAAAAAGATTTTATTTTGACAAAATTTTTGAAAAATCCAAAAAGATTTTTGTATTTTGCTTCTTTTATGGATGAGCATGTAAGATAGCCAAGTCACAACTTCATTCCATATATCCATGTGACTGTTTGATAGAGATTTGAGAGGCTACATCATTTCATCCATGTGCTTTACATTGATTGGAGTCTTTGAGATGTAATTAGTGATATCTTCCTACATGTTTGACTCCTATATCCTTTATTGCACACATGCACGACTATATTTGATTATTGCACTTATCTATCTCATGTTGGCTTGCGTGTTTTCATCTCAATCCTGTCTATACAATGAATAAAATGCGATAAAACTTGACAAGATTGGATTTCTTGTAAAAAATGTTTTGGTGAGACTGGGTGTATATTTTCATAGCGGGGAGGGGTTGCGAAAGTTGATTCTTATCCTTCGCGCAAAAGCCACCGTTAAAAAGGACCTAAAAAATGGAGGAATTTTAATATCCGAGGTCCTAAGAGGTTAAAAGAGCCCGAAAAAATTTAAAGGCAATAAAAAGCTATACATGCCAAATATGGGCCACTTAGGTTTCACCATCAATTCTCCAAAGTTTGAGAATTTAGAATGCCTCTATTCATAATAATATCTGAGGGAGTTTGGTTGGAGAATTTTTAAACGGGTTTGCACTTCCTTGAAAGTCCTGAAAAAGCATAAAATCATTTTGGACGTTATTGGTGTGAAAATCATTTTGATCTTTGATTTGTTGATTTGATTAAGTCAATATCTTATATTGTCATTCTTTTACACCAAAGGAAGCATTTGAGTTCATTCGTTAGGAATATCCAATATTCATCGAGCACATATGTCATGTTTGTATGCTTTGATTTTCCTATCGAATTTTGATCACACCCATTCTTTTACGCTATCACCGACTTGGTTGTTTTATGTTCATTCATGGTGTGATATTATCCTTGTGAATCCCGCACTTGCTTATTTGATTTATTTCTCTCATTTGTCTATTTGGGGACATCATAAAAAGGGGGAGAAAGAATTATCATCTTATGGAGGAGATTTGAATTTTTGAGTTTTGTTCATAAATTGGTATATATGTTTATCTCATTTCAAACTCGATATGTCACTTGGTATTTGATTTATCTCATGTGTGTAGGTACATCCTTGATAATCCCATGATACACACCCTGATGAGAAAAGCGTGAAGATTCCTGAAGAATTGAAGAACAAACAATGCAGCCTTAGTCATATGTACCTCTTTCAGTTTTGGGTTCATGGAAGGGTAGATTTGTATAGGCATTGTTCATACTTGATAATTCGGATTTCATTTATGTTTGTTCCGGCATAGACATAGGGGGAGATTTGTAAGGACAATTTGTCCATCTTTATGTATATGTTATGTCATACGCCGTTACAAGATTGATGGTTAAAAAGATCACATCGTCATCAACGAAATCCGAAATCCGAAGATCAAAAGAAGAAGGAATATGGAAACAGTCAGCCGGACCGGTCCGCCCCAAAATAAAAAAACCGATCCGACTTCGGACCGATCCGCCCAGGACCGGACCGGACCGCCTTGCAAAATGAGTCCAGAGAGCACCGAACCTATTGCGAACCGAATCGGCTTCAAATTAAAAGAACCGATCCGCCATCGGACCGATCCGCCTGAGGCCCGGACCGATCCGCCCTGGATAAACTCTGCCAGATCGTGTAGCAGATTTTTTAGGGTTTTGACTCCTTATTTAAACCATGATCAGTAGTTGGTTTCGATAAGACTTACCCACGTTTTTCAGAGCATATCAACCCTAAAGTATTCACCTATTGAGTCCTATGATTCTAGGTTTTTAGATTCACACATCTTCCATATCTATATGAATCAAGTTTGGTAACCCAAGAACACCATTGCTGTTGTTCAACCCTTGTGAAGTGGACCGTTTCTTCCTCTTCATTGCAGCCCTACTGAAAAGGGATAATTCCAGCCGCGACTACAGAATCCGATACCTGAGGGTAATTATTAGTCAAAAACTTGTATTTCAGTGTAATCCGATTGTAAGCCGTTTCTCTTACAAATTATAGTGATATACAAATGGTTTTGCCCCTGTGGGGGATTTTCCTCAAATTATGTGTGTTTGAATAACTCTTGCATGATTTCATATTGTTTCAATCACACCTAGTTGCTTGTTTAGGGTTTGTAAAAGGTGTTTTAAATATAATTTGATGATTTGAACGCAAGCACCAACTCTTTCAATTATAAAGTCCAATAAAATTTAGATGTCCTTAAAACTACTTTTAAAGGATGCATAAAAGATTAACTATCCTTTTAACTTTATAAAGGATATCCAAATTTTATTGTCCCTTATACTTTTTTTTATATAATAACTTAAAATTTGTCCTTAAACTTGTGTCCTTTATAATACTTTTTCTAATAGTGGACAAGTGCTATATGTGGTCAGTCAGTGACATGTGAGCATACTAATATTTATCATACACATGTACATGCATATGCATACTACTCCTTCCACCCCTTATTAAAAGTCGTCGTCTACAAATCATACTTTTAAAATATTTTCCAAATTTATCCTTTTAAAATTGATAAAAAAAATTTGAGTGAGAGGACATGCACTTGGATCATTGTCCTCTCATGGATATTGTCTGGACCCCTAACTTTGTAATATCATTTAATTTATATACCATTTTAAAAGCACAAATATTTAACTACGACATGTAAAGATTGTTGGGCACTTATCGACCGCATAAAAATATAAACTTATCACACTGTGGGTGTATTGAAAGTAGGGATCGTATTCACAAGGAACATGGATTATAATTAAATCTATTCATTGCTTTAAAAGTGAAAAATAAAAGATGATGTGTGTTGGGGATTTTGAGAATTGTATTTATAATTAACACTAAACAAGAAATAAATAATTAATTAATGACATTTTAGATTAATTAAGATTACTAAGGAGGATTAACAAATATATAAGATAGAGGTTATGGATCATTCCCAAACCATAAATTAACATTATAATTTAAGTTATTATATTTAAAACACATTTAAGCAATAAAAATCATTTCGACATCAAACGTATGGGGTGTAACTCCCCATAAAGAAGGATGGATATTCCAGTGAGCTATGAAGACATGGGGGTTTAGTATGTAGTAAGATTCAAATACTACCATTGAATAAACATGGAAATTAAGAGGCTAAGATATTCCAAACTCGACACACATGTATCTATCAAATTGATTCAAACATATAATCCAACGAGAAACACAAGAAATCCATAGTAGGTTTATATTCCTTAACCTATAAACTTAATTGCACATTACCAATTAATTAAATACAATTAAAATAAGGCGAGAGTAAAAAAAACTACCTCATTTTGGTAAAAATATCACTTTTTTTTTACTCGGTGTTGTCACGGTCCTTGACCTTGACAAAAAACATGCGCATGTCGTGATAACACAAGAGATATTTTTTTTAATCACAGTCTTATCATGGTCCTTGGCCGGGACAAAAATATTTGGATTATAGCCCTAAAATCCCCCCTCCCCTCCCCCCCCCCCCCCCCCCAAAAAAAAAACACAACACTTTCCTACTCTCTCTCATCAACTCGACTACCTCTCTCTTTTAGGTAAAAAAACACACCATTTTTTCACCTAAAAGTATATTTACACATTTTGACTTTGATATATATATATATATATATATATATAGTTGTAGTTGCAGTTGTAGTTGTTGAATACATTTATTTGTTTGTTGTAAAATAGTTATATTTACATGTGTGGCTTTGATATTGTTAGAAAATAATTTGTCTAAAACCTAGGTTTGAACAACTTGACTTTGATATTTATTTGGGATTGAATATATGCGTTTGTTTCACGTAATATAGTTGTATTTACATGTATATCTTGATATTGTTAGAAAATAACTTGTTCAACATCTAGGTTTGAATGTTTGAACAATTTGACTTTGATATTTGTTTGGTCTTTAATATATGTGTTTATTTGTTGCAAATATAATCATTCTGGTTAAAAAATATTATGGGTTTATTTAAATACATGATGGGTCTTGGGAATTTGTATGTATAATTTATATATATAATGTGAATAATATATGTGTTTATTTTAAAATAATTTATGGGTTTATTTAAAAATATAATCAAGAACACAATGAATTGTAACACCCCGCGCATATTGGTAAGTGAGGTGGCCAGCCGCCGCTACCAAATTACATCGGGCGTCACTAAATAAGTTATCATTCTCATCACGTGATAGAAATACGAGAGATTAAAATTTTTTCCACAAGATATGATCAAATTTTTTCAATAAATATAACTATTCATACAAATTAAAAATCCTTCACCATGCTATCTCCAAGATAAATCCAACTTTAAATAAATAGAAAACCCAAATAAAATAATCCAACTATAAGTATCTGACTGAAACCATAAACAACCGTGCAACCAATTATCCCACGAAACCCATAAATGAAAGTTCGTAATAAAAATGACGGAATGGAAAGTAAATCTAAATTACTAAAGCAAATAAAATAAATCTCCTGATGCACTCCCAAAAATATATCCAATCACTCCTGTGTAGCTACTCCAACACTATACCTGAAATATTAGTCAATACAATGGGTCTGCGCCCACCGCATGAATACTAGATACTCCTCCTAATTAGGGTCCATAAACCCAGACAATAGCATTATAGATGATAAAAATCATAATAGAGTCTTTTAAGTTAAACAAGATATATATTAACATGTGAGTAAAAATAAACTACTGCTATCCACCCACATAACTAAGCCACCCCAATTGTTTAAGTCCAATTATTCCATTTCAACTATAACTTAAACATTAGCTCTTATTCTTACTTAATTTAATTATCCAATTATTGTTATTCGTGCGACACCACTATGGCCAATCAACCCCTCTATTGGTTCTGTACACACTCTTGGTGCGCTTAAGTTCCAACACATCACACCCATTCCCCTCACTACAAAAAATCATCCCGAGTTCTTTCAGCTATGCACATACTCGCGAGGTTCCATGTACAACACATCACTATTGCCAGTCGACCTCATCTATTAGCCCTGCACATACTTGTGATGCCAGCACACCCCCACATCGCTATAGTCAGTTATCCCGTGAGTTCTACACATACTCACGATGCAAATCCATTTTAATACCCGTTTGTCATCTTAGGCATTAATTATAAATTTCTCAAGTTCCCATTATTTTTTATTAACCCGCCCTTTTATTGAGCATAAATCCTTAAACTACGCCTAGTCACATACCTAAAGGTCTCCAAAATGCAAGTGTATCCTAGACTATCATTTAGGAAGAATTCCCACCAATAGCTACTACCTAGACTCGCGCCTAGGCTAACAATCCAACAGAAATGACATACGATTCAGCCTCACTTAGAAATCATAAATCTGTACAAACCCACACTGTCTAGTCCCATACTTAATCATTATCAACAACTAAGGCCTACCTACTAGTCTCATACCTAGCAAGCAACCTAAAAATAAGGTAAAAGCAATAACTACAGCAATAATCCAGTTGTCCCCGTGGTGTTAAGTATTAATACAATTAACGAATCACATATGGCATATCTTTAACTTATCACAACAATTCTTTAAATTAATCGCAAGATCACTATTTGTCCAAATTATGTTAGTATAATTATATTATTAATTAAAAACAATTCGTTTTCTCTTCAATTTATATAATTTCTATACATAAGCATATATTTGGGAGCATATAACAAACAATCTCTACTCTACAAGATGCACATAATTAACGTGGTTTCACATTTAGAAATCAATTTATAACATCCCCACGATTTATTCTACATGCAAACGTCATAAATTATAACGAAATCTCAACCTCCAATCTAAGCATGTAAGGGTTTTGAGTTTTAATTCGTTAAAGATTTGAATAAAAATAGATCCAAATTTAGTTCACTTTTCCTAATTAGTCTCTCTAACTTATTTTAATAAAACCATGATTATTAGTGTTTTGGCAACATTTAAAACGCATAATATTAAAGGGGAACAAAAGGAAGTATTCATGCTTGTAATTTTTTTTTGAAGAATCTGATTTGATGGTTGTGTTCCTCTCGAGAAGACAACAAAAACACATTCTTGGACTGTAGGAGGGTACTTTAGATTATAGATGGAGGCGTAACCCCTATTTGAGTATGGTAATGATAAGCTAATCTGGCCAAGCTTTGGATTAATGATAGGACACGCAAACACAAACCCAATGAAGATAAGACTCAGTTTAAACTCACAAAGCTCTCGTGTCTAACTCAGGAAATAGTAATGAACTTTAGAAGTCACTTAGCTAGAGGGATAGAGAAGTAAGCACTCTAGATACACCTTGGTAGGCAGATAGAAACACACCAAACACCCTCAAGAATATCTGTCAAGTATTAAAAGCTTCGTAATAAATGACAATGGTGGGTGAGTAAACTCTCTAGTTTGCAAAAACTCTCTCTGATGTCTCTTCTATTTATCAATAATTCCCGAACTCTTAGAAAAAGATCGATCCCTCCTCAAAGGTGGTTGGGGTCTTTAAATAGCCTCCCACACCATCCCCGAGGCAACTCAGTAATTAAAGGCTATGAAAGACGACCCTCATACTTTATGTCAGAACATTAAATGCCTGATGCACTAGTTGTCTCCATGTCATAAACATTAAATTCCAAGACATGCCTTTTGCCTAACCACTGTGTGTCAGGGGGCTATTATCGCAGAGGTGGCTCACCAACTGCCTGACAGCCCCAAATACCACGGTGGTTTACTCAAGTGCAGGTCTGACATTGTTTAGCTGGCTAGTGACATCACCTATAGTAGATGTGACATTAAGTAGAGGGCTATTTGGTTCATAACTCAATACCCGTTGGAACTCGAAGCTGCTCCGCCCGAGGTTCCACGGTCAAGGTCTTTCGGTGTTTTACTAGGTATATCTAAGATGGCCAGGATAAGACCCAACGGTGCGTCACTTCTCAATCCTCCAAACCATGTCCCTCTAAAGTTCCCACAGCGAGGTCATTCGATAGAGCATGAAAGCCCTCCCAGGCCCTGCCAAGCCTGGTCTCTCGCGAGTACCGTTTGACCTCACACAAACTCGTTATTAATCTCGTTACAACATCGTAATCGTTATGGCTTGCAATCGACATAAATAGAAATATAATATGACTAATACAACAAACTAAAGTATGAGTTGCCATGCCAAGCTGCCTAGCTGAGGTGCCACGCTTGAGCTGCCTTGGTTGCTTAATCTCGAACACTATTGCCAATTAGGGAATTATCCCTAATTTCAAGATTACCTTCAAGCCCCTTCTACATTTGCCCCTTCGTGGAGAGATTTGTTTGAAGAAGAAATGTTTTCACGAAACTTCTCAATCCGATGAACCCTCTCTGCGTGAAAAATTATGGCCCCCTTTGTTCGTTAGAACTGCGGCGCTATAATCTCCTGGAAAAAGTAAGATTCTCCCCGATGTACCTGAGTCGAAGCGCCATGACTTATTGGGGCTTGGGTGAAGGGACATCGCCACTTTTTCCTCATACTGAGCCTCAACCGTTCTAGCTTTAGTATTTCAAATTCTCCCGAAAGGCCTACTAACCTTCTCAAATACTTGTTTGGGATGGTAAGTAAAATTCTCCCTTAGGATGCTTCGCTGCGTTCGAAAAAGAAAAAATGCTTCCCAATGTACCTGAGTCACCCTTTAAACAAAGTTTTTCTGAATTGTTGAAACATATTATCCATTAGGCATTGATGGATAAGTCTGACACCAATTTGGCGCCAAAACATAAACTTGGTTAAGAAGGCAACCCTTTAAACAAAGTTTTTCTGAATTGTTGAAACATATTCTCCCTCGGACGTCGCTTCGTATTCGATGTCACGCTGTCTTTTCAACTATCGAGACCCTTCTCGATGTGCCACGTGTTCATTTGAAATGATTATAGGCCGCCCTTACATGTACGCTCGTAGGGAACATCAACCGTCGAGTTTGAAACCCTTCAAACGTCTATTTTTTATTTCAAAACTCTTCTATATCTTCGTCTTCTTCATCTTCTTCAAAACTCCTCGCTTCCTTTAGAGAGAGAAACTCTGTGCGACCTCCATTATTGCCCTCTTCTTTACTCAGTCTCCTCCTTCTCTCATCTTTTGCACCACCACCCGTGGTCGTGCTCCTCTCTTCTTGTTCTTATCCCTATTTACCCGGTTGTACCAATAATTAGCACTATCTCATGGCTTCTTCAAGTGTTTCTAAAGTTGCTGCCACTACCCAGCCTGGTTCCCTCTCTGCCGCTGCTGGCGCTGCCACCACTCTTAGTGGTGCTGCTCTGGTCGTTGCTTGTCAAGAACAACTACGCTTTTACCGTCGAGCGCCCATCTTTGAAGAAGAAGCTGATAAATGGCGTGCAAGACCTTCCATTTCTCATCCAAGTTCGATCCATTACTGTTGGGTGATGAAGAAATGGATACGTCGAAGTGGGGCTATCTTCTACCCGAGGTGACTATGCACTTCCGTCTGGACCGTGGTGACTTTCCCTATTCCCAGATCGACTTCGAAGCACCTGGGGGGTCACCAACCCATTTTACTGCTTGGCACACACATATGGAAAGCTCCCACGCTGCTGCTCTTACAAAGCTTGGGCTGAATCGAGCCTACTGGTTTGGCGAGTTCACCCTCTTGAAGCACAACATAACACTTCAAGTGCTAGTCTCCCGATGGAACATCACAACCCACACCTTCTTCGCTGCGTGGGGGGAGTTTACTATTACGTTGGAGGATGTCTGTAAACTCCTTGGGTTTGAGCCCATGGGTGAGTTCACCTACCACGATGAGCCTCTCGACGCCGAAGAGGCTGCTGATCGCGTTGAGCTGGATCGGATCTGCCGCAGTTGCACCGATCCATTAAACAAAGCCACATTTACCCCCTTATCAACTATTTTTTCGAGGCTCCAACGTCGAAGGATGCTAGTGATGTATCGGGACGCGGTAGAGGTAATTACCTGGAACTACCAGCATATATACTTGTATTACTTTCACGCTTCTTCCTTACCGAAAAAACTAATGATCAGCCCAGGAGGGACCTGATAAACATTTTTGTTCGTTTGGCCTGGGGATTCAACCTACCTCTGGCCGACATCGCCTTAGGGTCCCTCTACACCTGGTTGGATCGAACCCATATTGACATGGAACGGTCACTGGGCCGTTATAATTTGGAAATTTTTGCCAACACCATCATCTTGACGGGCTTCCTCTATACTCGTTTTCCTGCTATTGCTACGAAGTCAATTTCTCTGCCTGTGAGCCAGGGTATCAAGCCCCCACTCCTCCTATGTTTCCACAAGAAGCAGAGCCGAAAGGAGATAATGGAGGTTTTTGACCACTCAGACTCCTTCGTAATGAGGCCATACAGTGATCCCACCTTCACCCATAGTTAGGACTTCTTTCCTACTGCAGCCACAACGATCAAATTTAACCCGATTGTAGAGGATCCCTCATAAGCCATAGTGCTTCTTTTCACCCCGGGGTTCCTCCCCTCTTATACTGAATGGGGATATACTTCTGAGCCTTACAACCCTAATAGATGCAACAAACAATTTAGGTTCGACCAGGGGGCTCCTCGTCCTGTGTTTCAGGATAACCATTCCAAGGCCACCTTTGTTGAGGCATGCACTTTCTATACTGCCGCTGCAGTGCTTGGTGTGACATCCACCATTGATGGGCGTGTCACCCTTTAGAGTGCTACGAGGAAAGGAGATGTATCCACGTTCTTTGCCACGAAGTTCCATCTGGAGTAGTTGGCCATGATTCATGAGTATATCCAGTGCCCCCCTCACTGTCCCCTAGTCCTTTCCTTTTCTTCTTCTGCGTTGGGTCTAAAGGGGAACTTCGTTCTTGGGGTTGAGTTTCCCTTAAGCAAAATCATTAAGGAGTCTCCTCAGGAACTACCCCCTCATTGCCCAATGATCCCAACTGCCACCCCAAAACCCAAAGCCGCTGCAACCTCCAAACCATCTGTCCCCACGATCGAAGTTGCCACTAGAGAAGGGCCTTCTGAGCCACATGCCAAGAGGGCCAGGAAGTCCAAGTATACGAAGGACAAGGTCAAAGGTCAAACAAAAACTCCACTAGAGGCATTTCCAATTGCCTCCGTTCTCCCTTATATGTCTCCAAAACTAGCTGAAGAGCTGAGGAGGTCGGTAGAGGCCGAAGTTGCCCGAATAAATGCTGAGTTCAAACGGCGCGCAGTTACCGTTCCTCCTTCGGGTGCGTTCCCCAAAATCGTGGTCGATCTCCATGAGCCCTTAGCAAAAAGAAGAAGGAGGTCGAAGGTTCCTGAAAGTGGTGGTGCCACGGGATCAAGAAGGAAGACGCTGGGTACTAAGCCCCAGAAGAAACAAACATCTGAGTGACCTTCATCACCAGCTCCTTCTGCCCTTGCTTATTCGCCATCCTCGCCAGTGGTTATATCCTCTTGTTCTCCCTCCGGATCCGAGGTACATGTGAATTCTTTATTTTCTCGTTCTTCTTTTCTTGACACAACGTCCTGATTGCCTAATATCTTTGGTGCAGGGAGTTGAAGTGAGGGTCAGTCCTCCCAGCCCCTCCAGTCCCCCAGTGAGTCGTTCGTGGGGGGACGTTGCGGTACTCCTCCAGACATTGCTTCTCTTCCCCATTCTCCTTTAATGAGCCTCACCTATTCACGCCGTTCCTCCTCCCATCGGTCCAGGGATTCCGCCACGGGAGTCGTCGAGATGTCTGCTCAGCCTGAGGCAACTGTTCCAGCTTCCCCTGAATTGCCCTCAGAGCGGGAGGTCTCTCTGCCCCTGGTTGTGGTTGAAGATAGTGTCCCACAGGTAAATGTCTTCTCGAGCCTTGCATTTTTTATTTGTCCCATTGGCTTATTTATCAATTCTAACCTATTGGGCTACTGTAGGTGGAAGTGGCATCGTTGATAACCAACATTCTCCTTCCTTCTGCATTGTCAAGACCCATTACTGCAGTTCCTCTCTTTAGTGCCATAACGGGGGTAAGCTAAGTGAATTTATGTCTCTTATCCCTTTGCGATTACTCCTTTCATCTAACATTTGTATTTACATTTGTAGCTCTCTCCAAGTCTTTCCCCACCTTTTTCACTGAGCGGACTTATCCCTTCTCAGGCCCAGGTCGGAGCAGCTGCTCTCGTTGGGGGAATCTCTCGAAGGTCCAACATCTCCTTCGGATGATGCGCGTGTGTTGGCTATAGTACCCTATGCTGGCGAGGGAGTTGTTCCCTCCTTCGAGGCTTCTATACCCAAGGGCTCCATTGAGGCTGCCGAGGTAATGAGTCCGCCTCCCATGATTTCTGGCGTTATGGCCCCTGTGGTGATTACCCCTCTTGATCCTGCTGCTGCTGAGGTGCTTATCAAATTTCTCTATATTTCTCAATTTCTCAAAATCCACCTTTATGAGTGACTTAATCGATGAAAACATTTGTTAAGTTATTTTTCATAAACTCCACCTATTGGCGACTTAACAACGAAAACACTTGTTAGTATTTTTAATAAACTCCACCTATAACGGTGACTTAACAATGCAAACACTTGTTAAGATTTTTAGTAAACTACACCTATAACGGTAACTTAACAACGCAAACACTTGTTAAGATTTTTAATAAACTCCACCTATAACGGTGACTTAACAACGAAAACACTTGTTAAGATTTTTTAACAAACTCCACCTATAACGGTGAACACTTGTTAAGATTTTTAACAAAGTCCACCTATAACGGTGACTTAACAATGGAAACACTTGTTAAGATTTTTAATAAACTCCACCTATAACGGTGACTTAACAATGAAAACACTTGTTAAGATTTTTTCACAAACTCATTATTTTGCCTATCTGTTTTCAGGTTGCTCGGGAGGATTCTCCACCAGTTCCTTCGCCTATTACCTCGCCACATCGTTAACCTGTCTCCTCCGAAGAATCGAGTCATAATGATCAAGGTTCCACGACAGGTGTTACCGCGGATAGCGAATCTGGGTGCGAGCTTCATCTGCCTGACTTGGCTCCTCCCGCCTTCTGCCTGATGGTACTCCAATGTTCTCCCCAAATGCCTGTCAACCATCATTTGGCCATTGAGCAACTTGTGATCCATCATCTTGAGACCTTTACGGTGGACTGCCTTCGTTCAAAGATCGCAGTTATGAGTCATAGTCTCCAAGGCATGGCCACCGACATTGCTGAAATCGTCACCACTCCAACAGCGAACGTGACTCGACCCCTCCTCAACCAATTCCTGGGTTATCTGAGGGAGTTGGGTCGTGATGGGTTCCATTTTGACTGGCTCATCGAACACTTGAAGAATTTGAAGAGCTAGCGGTTGAACAGCCAAAGGGAGCTCTTACAAAAACATCAGGATGATCAGAGGGCCGAGGAAGCCAAGTTGGCCGAGCTAGTACCTCTCCTCGGAGCCATTAACAAGGAGGTGGAGGACCTCAAAGAATCTCTGTGTTTGGCAAAGCTAAAGCGAGAAAAACTTCTTATCAAATGTACGCAAGCACAAACCAGGTTGGAAGTTTCCATTAGCCTTCCTAGATATTTTTTCTCTTCCCCAGATTTGTGGTTCCTCCTGGGTCAATGAGTTTTTTGTATATGTATTTTTTCTTCTCATGTAATTCTTGGGCGATATCCCTCAATTTTGTAATGCCCCAAAGTATATGAATGGAAAAAGATACTTATTCCCATGCCATTTATTTGTGTTACAACTGTTTACATAGATTGTGAAATATGTTCTGTAGTTCTTTCATCTCTACTTGAATTAAAATAAAGAGAACGTGCATAAAACAAAAATGAACTTGTATAATCATAACAGTTAAATACATCAGTGTCCCCAAATGTAATTGCTTACACGTGATAGACCTTCAACCATTTATTGTTAATCTTAAATGGCCTTTCTTCTTTTATCTTAGAAATTAAGTAATAACCCGAATCATGATCCTCCTTTACGATGAAAGGTCCCTCCCAATTCGCTGCAAACATAGGTAGAGGAAGCCCCCTAATATGTTTAACTGCTGCCTTTACGAGATCTCCTTCCACGAATTTCTTTGGTCTCACCAAGTTATCATGTGCCCTAAAGAGCTGCCTCGTATACATTTGAAAGTGTTACATCACATTATCCCCGTGCTCGTCCAATGCTTCCAACTGTGCGTGTCTATTCTGAGGGAGCATGATTCTTCACAAAGCATATCGAGCTGAGGGAACTTCTAACTCTACCGGGAGAATTTCCTCAGCCCCGTAAATAAGAGAGAACGGCGTATACTCTGTAGGCTTCCTCTTAGTCATCTGATAGGCCCATAAAATGGCTGGTATTTTATCATCCCACGATCCTGGGAAATCCTCCATCGTTTTAGCTAAGATATTGACCAAAGTCTTATTAGTTGCTTCGGCTTTACCGCTCCCCTTTGGGTATGCCACCGTCGAAGTGTGATGGATAATGGAGTATTTATCCGTGAGCATAGTTACCTCTGTATTGACGAAAGGGGTTCCATTATCTGAAAGGATAACCTTTGGGATCCCGAAATGGTAAATGATATATTCCCTGATAAAGTTGCTCACTACTCTTGATGTTGCCCTTCTCAATGGTATCGCCTCGGCCCACTTTGTGAAACACTCCGTTGCTACTAGGATCCATATCCTCCCCCTCGAAGAAGGATGTATTACCCCTACCAGGTCGAACGCCCAAGTGTGAAAAGGATAAGGCGTTGCCAGGGAGTGTAGGTCCACCGATGGGGTATGGATCGTGTTTCTATGAAGCTGGCAAGCCTTGCATTTTCGAACGAACTCTGCAGAATCTTTCTCCATCATTGGCCAGTAATAACCCAGAGTCATCAACTGGTCATATAGCTTGGCCCCTCCTATATGAGCTGGATCATGCGCCTATTTGAGAACCTCGGTTGCCTCTTCCTTCGTGATGCAACGCAATGGCCTGTTGAAGTATCCCCTTCGATAGAGCTGCCCCTCCTGGATATAGAACCTTGGGGACCTTCGCTTTAGTCCCATCACATCAATTTTTTCTGTTGGGACAACTCCATCCTGAATGAAGTCGATATAGGGTTGCCTCCAGTCTGTTTGAGCTTCAACAAAATGACATTCAATTGCTTCAAAAAATAGCTAACACTTATCGCATCTCCGTTGTAGCTCTGCTGCGTCTTGCCTCATTCTAGGCTAGAAATATCCATCTCTTTGAATTCTCCTATAAATAGGTACCTCAGTTATTTCGTAGTGCTCCTCATGTGTTTTCTTCAACCTTAGCTCTGCTTCTTCTGGGCCAATACATCTTGACAACCATCCCCCTGCATTTCTGAAGTAGAGATTTCCCTGGTTTGTAAAGTACTGGGCCAATTCTCTAAACCCCATCGTTCCTTCACCAGTCTCCAGTTGCCTCTTAAGCTCTCCCCTCCAATCCGCGTCCTCCTCCATTGGTAAAATTGATTGTACCACCGAAGGAGTTATTCTTCATTAAATCACGACAGTAGTTGTATTACTCCTCATGGTCATCTTTTGGTCAATGGTGGCGGTACGCGTCTGGGTGACGGTTCATCATTTTAGGCTTTCTCTTGATCTTGGTCTGATGGAACTGGCCAAGGAGCCTCTGAATGATCATTCTGTATGGTTCCAGGCTTATGTATTTCAATGCATATTCTCCATTCACTTGCTGAACCACTAAGTTTGAATCCCCCAATGCCTCATATTCTGCCTCGTTGTTAGAGCAAGGGAAATCTAACTTGTAGGAAAGGCAAATCTCCTCGCTTCCTTTCAAAAGAATGATCCCTGCTCCTCCCTTATTTTCTGCTAATGACCCATCGAACTGCATCGTCCATTCCTCCCCCATTGCGTCTAGATGATTGGCTTGCAAATCATCTCCTGAAATGTCTTCCCTGGGTGGCTCGAAGGTTCCCGAAGGTAAGCTGGCCAATAGATCGACGTACGCCTGGATTTTAATTGTGCGAGGGACTACGCACTTCAAGTCATATTCGGAGAGGATAAGGAACCACCTAGCTGCCCTTCCAATCAATATAGTCCTGACAAGCAAATATTTAATGGGGTCACATCTAGTTATAATATGAATTGTAAAAGACAACATATAATGCCTGAGTTTTTGCGCTACAAATACTAAGGCCAAACAATGCCTTTCTAAGCTACTATATCTGACTTCTGGCCCATAGGTGATCCTGCTGAGGTAGTAAACTGGTTGTTCTTGCCCGTCAATCTCTTGTACCAGCAAAGCTCCCACGGACCTTGTGGTAGATGTGAGGTACAATTGCAACGGTATTCTTGCTCTTGGTGGAACCATGGTTTGTGGTGAGATGAGCAGCTTCTTCAGTCCGTCAAAAGACTCGTGATGAATTGCCTCCCATTTGAACTTCATGTTCTTTCGCAGCAGATGCATTAGTGGGTGTGTTATCTCAGCTAACCCAGGCACGAATCTCCTAAGGTAGGAGACTTTATCGAGGAAACTCTTTAGCTCCTTCGCCGTTCTCGGACACATCATTTCTAAGATTACCCGTTGTTTGTCCTGGTCCATATGTACCCCTTGTCGATCAACTACAAAGCCTAGGAATTTCCCACTTATCACACCAAAGACGCACTTCAATGGATTCATTTTTAACTTCAACTTCCTGCAGCGGGTAAACACCTTTCTCAAATCGTTCAGATGAGACTCCTCCTTCCTCAACTTGATGACCAAGTCATCCACATAGAATTCCACAAACTTGTGAAAGAAGTCATGGAAAATGTCCATCATTGTTCTCTGGTAGGTCATTCCAACATTCTTGAGCCCAAACAGCATCACCTTGCACATGAAGTTACCCAACGGGGTTCTGAATGCTGTCTTTTCTGCATCCGAGGGGTCCATCTTGATCTAGTTGTACCCTACATACCCATCCATGAATCTATACATCTTATGACCCACTGTTACATCTATCAGGCCATTAATGGAGGGTAGAGGGAACTCATCTTTGGGGCAAGCTCTGTTTAAATCTCTAAAGTCCACACAGATCCTTATTTGGTTTTTATCTTTCTTTCCTACTAGTACAATGCTGGATAGCCAGATCGGGTGTTGCATCGATTTGATAAACCCTGCCGCTAGCAAGCATTGAACCTCTTCCTTGATCTTCAAATCTAGCTCAGGCTTGTATGTTCTCGTTGCTTATTTTACTGGAATGGTTGAAGGCATCACGTTCAACTTGTGACAGCTTACTTCCTCATCCAACCCCTTCATCTTCGTGTATTTCCATGCAAAAACATCTATAAACTCCCGAATTAACTCGACCAAGGCCTCTCGTTTCTCCTTACCGAGATCCTTCAAGATGAAGACGGGCCTTGGATCTTCTCCTACTTTTTCCAGGTTTAACTGCTCTAACTCTTGTGTCTGGGGCTTTGGTTGATCCGCCATGTAATCTGGTTCCTCGACGACCTCCTCCACAAATTCCTGTATGTTGGAATTGTCTATCACCATACATTATCCCAATTGATCTACCAGAAGGCACTCGTATATCAGGTTAACCTCATCATCAGCTTCCTCGGTCGCCCTCTCATACTGTTATAATCGATACACCACGTTTCCCTCTTCAGTAATGACTTTCTTGCATTGTCTGCTGGTAGTGATGACTGCCTTCCTCTTCTTCTCCCTAGAAGCCTCGGCCATCCTTTTTTTCCTAAAAACAGCTCGGCACACTTTGTCATTGGACCTCATGCTCCATAGGATCCGCTCTGGGCCTCATCTGGTCTCTAAGATGTTTCGAGATGCTTTGGGGTCGAGGAACCACCTGGTGAACCTCTTCGGCTATTACCTTCGTGCTACTTGCAGCCTCTTTACTCTGCTCATTCATGGGCCCCATCCTTTCTCTGATCGAGGGAACCCATGCTCCCTCCATCCTCCTCGTTAGGACTCGTACATCTTCTTCCAACTCGGTATAAAATGCTGCATCCACCAAGTGAGCTTTCTCGATAGCGAAGGGCCTCTTTGTAGCCCTGATGGTTACCTCCATCCCCTTAATATTCGCCTTAGCGCATTTGTGGTATGTGGAAGGAACTAACCCTTGGTTTTGCATCCACAGCCTTCCTATCAGTAGATGATAGGAAGTTGCACTCTCTATTACGTGGAACTTTATATGGGAACTCAAATTTCCCATCACAATCCCCATGTTAACATACCCAATGGATTTAGAAGATTGGTTATCATACCCCAAAATTACCAAAGGCATGGGGACCAACCTTTCTTCCGAAATATTAGCTGCATGAAAGGAGTTAATTGTCATGATATTAATGGAAGCTCCCCCATCCATGAGAGTCCTTGCAAAACTAACTCCGTTGACACTAGTGGTCACGTATAATGGCCTGTTATGAGGGAATCTCACAGCCCTGTCGGCGTTGCTGAAGGTTATCTCTGACAGGATCCTCCTTACCAACCTGGCCATGCGTCCCTTCCACTTTAGCGAAGGGACCGAATCTTTCCTCGCAATATCTAGTATCGCCCGGGTTATTTCCACCCTACTTTCTTTCGGTATCCCTACTTGTTCGAAGAACCAGGTGAACTTTGGGGATTTTGAGACTGCGCAGTACTCTAGGCCCGAATTTACTTCCTCACCTTCAACGCTGTACACGTCCTCCACGTCTTTGGCGCTTGCTTCATCATAGGCCAAAACTACGTTAGCCATTCCCTTGGTGCAGGTCTCCAAAGTTGCTTCATTCTCTTCTCTTTCTCCTCCCTTAGCCTCTTTATCGTAGGCCACCACGAGATTGGCCCCATGTGCTGGTAGAGGGTTGTTATTGACATTCTGCGAAGGGATTTGCAGCGTCCTTGCCTTTATGTACTTGTTAATAATTCTTCTCAGCGTGAACCAACTTTTCGTCGGGTGCTAGATCCTCCGATGGACCTGGCAATACTTTGGATCCGCCTTTGTTGTCGCATCGGGCTCCTTAGCGGGAACGTCCTTTGGCACATAGACCGTTCCCCCTTGGACCATCGCGTTGTAACAGCTGAAAACTTTTTCTACCATATAGGGCAATAGTGGTGGGTCTTCCCTGTCTCTTCTGAACTTCCTCTTGTTGTCCCTCTTCGGTGCTTTCCCCTATCTCCCCCCTTGGTGTAACCTACTCGTGGGGGCTGAGACCTCCCCCCCCGCAGGTTGCATCAGCTGCCTAAACATCATGGGCACCGCCACCGGATTGGGTCGTACCACCAAGAGATATTTCTCGCTGCTTTTAAGAATGTCGCAAAAGTCCCCTCGCGCGTCTCATTAATAAGATGGCAGATGTACTTAGGAAGGATCCCCTCAGCGCAGATCTATAGTAACTTGGATTCTTTGGCCTCCTCCCTTACGTCAAGGGATCTTTCTCTAAATCTTTGAACATAGGCCACCACTTCTTCCCCAGGTCGTTGCTTCTCCCTACCCAGCTGGGTAAAAGTAAACTCGACTTCTGCCAGAAAGAACTTCTGGACAAACAACACGTGAATCTCTTCCCATGTAGAAACGCTGTTGGGAGCCAAATGAGAATACTAGGTATATGCCTTATCGATCAAGGATTTAGAAAACCCCCATAACCTAAGCCTTTTATTGTTATAATGCGCCCCCAAATGTTCAACAAAGCGCTTAATATGGTCCTTCGGGTTCCCACCTTTTCCTGTGTATTTTTCAAAAATAGGAGGAATATAGTTCTTCGGATAGGGCTCCTCGTTGTATTCTTGGAAGTACGGTGTTCGAAATTCATCAAAAACCGAAGCCCCCTTGCCAGTAGAATGTGAGGAAGCTTGTATGAACTTTAGCATCTCCTTTTGCATCTCCTTTCTCATTTCCTCCATGGGTGATGCTACTGGGACAATAGTCAGTGGCACCATGGGCTGGGTGCCCATTGCGACTGGCACAAACGTCGCAGCAGGGGCCGTTGAGACTCCCGAGGTTCCCACTGCTGAATTCACAACAGAGGGCATGCATGATGGAACCGTTCCCGCTACACCTGCACTCGGTGGGGCCGTTGGAGCTACCCCTGGTGTTACGAAGGCATTAGCCTACAATCCTCCTAGCATAGTTGAAGCTACTGGAGTTTGTAAAAACTCATAAAACTTACTCATGAGGAGCGCCACCTGAGTGGATCCCAACCCCACACTCGTGGATGCTTGTGTCACCCCCTGCATGTCTGTCGCTACCTGAATTGGAGGTAACTCCATTCGAGGAATCCCATCCCTTAGAGCCTCCAATTCCCTCACTGCCTGTTCTTCATTATGCTAGATGTCGTCAAAGTTGAGCCTTCGAGTAGCATTATCTTGCGCCATACTCCTTACTTAGAAGAATGCCTCCCTAGCAGAGTCGCCAAATGTAGGAGGGTACTTTAGATTATAGATGGAGGCGTAATACCTATTTGAGTATGGTAATGATAAGCTAATCTGGCCAAAGCTTTGGATTAATGATAGGACATGCAAACACAAACCCAATGAAGATAAGACTCAGTTTAAACTCATAAAGCTCTCGTGTCTAACTCAAGAAATAGTAATGAACTTTAGAAGTCACTTAGCTAGAGGGATAGAGAAGTAAGCACCCTAGATACACCTTGGTAGGCAGATAGAAACACACCAAACACCCTCAAGAATCTCTGTGAAGTATTAAAAGCTTCGTAATAAATAACAATGGTGGGTGAGTAAACTCTCTGGTTTGCAATAACTCTCTCTGATGTCTCTTCTCTCTATCAATAATTCCTGAACTCTTAGAAAAAGATCGATCCCTCCTCAAAGGTGGTTGGGGTCTTTAAGTAGCCTCCCACACCATCCCCGACGCAACTCAGTCATTAAAGGCTATGAAATACGTCCCTCATACTTTATGTCACAACATTAAATGCCTGATGCACTAGTTGTCTCCACGTCATAAACATTAAATGCCAAGACATGCCTTTTGCCTAACCATTGTGTGTCAGGGGGCTGTTGTCGCAGAGGTGGCTCACCAACTGCCAGGCAACCCCAAATACCACGGTGGTTTACTCAAGTGCAGGTCTGACATTGTTTAGCTGGCTAGTGACATCACCTACAGTAGATGTGACATTACGTAGAGGGCTGTTTGATTCACAACTCAATACCCGATGGAACTCGAAGCTGCTCTGCCCAAGGTTCCACGGTTAGGGTCCTTCGGTGTTTTACCAGGTATATCTAAGATGGTTAGGATAAGCCCCAACGGTGCCTCATTTCTCCATCCTCCAAACCATGTCCCTCTAAAGTTCACACGGCGAGGTCATTAGATAAAGCATGAAATCTCTCCCAGGCCCTGCCAAGCCTCGTCTCTCGCGAGTACCGTTTGACCTCACACAAACTCGTTATTAATCTCGTTACAACATCGTAATCATTATAGCTTGCAATCGACATAAATGGAAATACAATATTACTAATACAACAAACTAAAGTATGAGTTGCCATGCCAAGCTGCCTCGCTGAGGTGCCACGCTTGAGTTACCACGCTTGAGCTTCCTTGATTGCCTAATCTCGAACACTATTATCAATTTGGGAATTATCCATAATTTCAGGATTACCTTCAATCCCCTTCTTCATGGATGATTTTGAGAAATCTTGATTAAGTTCTTCAAATCTTGAGTTAAAAGGTGAGTTTAATGGGTTTAGGTTTGAATGAAAAAAAAAGGATGAAAATTATGGGAGGTTCTTACTTTTGAAGAAGGCTAAAATTTGTTTTAAAAACCTCAAACCCGTCACTTTGTGTTTTTATATAAAAAAGAATTTGAGTCTTACATAACTCTAGAATAAAAGTGTTTTAATTTTGCAAAAACAGTGCAAGCGAACCGGTTCGCCACTCCATCTGATCCGGTTTGGATTCCCTAACATTCGAATTTCCCCCTTATTTTATAAAATACAAAACTCTCCTATTTTGAATCCGATTTCAATTTCGATAAAAATACATTTATATATAAATTAAGATTAACATTTTTAAAAATGAAAATAATTAATTTCCAAAAATTTATTTTTACCCGAAGTTTTAAATTCCCAACAGATTTTTTTTTGTTTTAAAAATACGGGGTGTCACATACTTCCCCACTAGCACAGAAATTTCTTCTTCAAAATTCGCCGAAGCATAAATGTACAAAATAAAATAAGGCTCACATATGACTACCCGTAGAATTCCACGATTAGGCGCCGATACACTCAATCCTATAGGCGTATACGCTGCGAACAAAACAAAATATATATACATATCTTAACTATGCATATCTTGGAAAATAATTACGTACCATACTACCCCGCTAGCCACGCCTTGGCTCTGGATGAGCCTGTCTTGCCTGAGGTTCATAATTCTGAAATAAGTAACACCTATCCACTACAGGTGTTATTGGTACTCCCTGTGCACCTAGTGTTATTGGTGCTGGAGGCCCTTGGCCCTGATGGCCTTATGCTTCTTGGCCCTGCTGGTCCTGCACTTTTGGACACCTATAAGCTCGATGCCCTACTTCCCGCCAACTAAAACAAATGCCTCTAAAATTCCTATACTGTCTATTTGATGCCCGCTCACCCTGCTACACCTGCTCCTGTCCCCCAGGGACCTGCGGGACACCATTGCCTCGCTGAAAGGCTTGCTGCTCCTATCCTATTCATTATTTCTTACTTAGCTGATCATTGCAACTCTTGTTATCCCGTCCTTGATCATTCGTCTCCTGTCTCTTTCCCAACTTCTTTTGGCAGTTCACTTTATCTTGCAACAACAACCATGTGACGCCCACCACCTGGGCGTACGTAGTGTACACCGAATTCCCCAACACTATTTTCATAATAGACCATGACAGACCCTTAATGAAACATTCCATTTTCTTTGCCTCGGTATTCACCTCCTTTGGTACAAACATTGACAGATGGGTGAACTCTTGCTCATACTCAGAAACTGATTTCAAACTATGCTCTAAGTCTAGAAACTCCCTATTTTTCTTGCTCATAATCGAATATAGGAATTTGTCATTAAACTTCAACCGAAAGTTTCCATAGTTTAGGCAATACCTATCCTTAGATGTGGTGACACTCTCCCACCACTGCAACGTATCCCTAGTCAGCTTGATCGTAGTCAAAATCTACTTCGACACATTAGTACAATCAACCATCCTCAAGTGCCTCTCCATATCTCTCCTCCATAATGCAACCATTAGGTCAAATCCCCCTGCGAATGTGGGAGGATTTTCCTTATGAAAACTGTCTCTCACCCTGTCCCAAACTAAAGCAGGTGTACCCTGCTACTGCACCTCTAGATTTACCAACCTATGTATCCCTATGTCAACACTATCTGCTACGGCCTCACGAATGATGCCCACTAACTCCTCAGCACCTAAAGCAAACTGTCCCTACCTCTCCTGAACTATGCAATAAGAAATCGAACCTTCTATCCTATCTCCAGATCTCCTAATGTTCTCCTTTTAAAAAGACAGGAACAAACAAAAATAAGACTTGGAATAGCTAAGAGTACAAATCATCAAAAGGAACCAAAAATAGGCATTGTAGAAACTAAAATGGACACATAACCTACGATACCTATGATCATGCTCTAATACCACCTGTAACACCTCGCACATTCTGGCAAGCGAGGAGGCCAGTCGTCGTCACCAAACTACGCGGGTGTCACTAAATAAGTTATCATTCTCATCATATGACAGAAATATGAGACATTAAAAATTCTTCCACGATATATAATTAGATTTATCCAACAAATATAACGATTCATGCAAATTAAAAATCCATCACCATGCTATCTTCAAAATAAATCCAATTCCAAAAAAAATATAAAACCCAAATGAAATAATCCAATTATAAGTATCTGACTGAAACCATAAACAACTGTGGAACCGATTGGCCCACCAAATCCATAAATGAAAGTCTCATAAAAAAAGCAACGAAATGAAAAATAAATCTGTAAAGACATTATACGTTATGAATTGAGTATGTCATATACCGCTACAACCGTCGAAGAATAATTCAAGATCATTCAAATGTCAAGACGGATATGAATATCAAAGTTCTTCTACATTCAAGCCTCCAAAAGTTTAACTTTGGTAAGGTTGTGTTTTAAGTCCTTAATGGTTCACTTAGAATATTGGGATAACTTTTATGAAATTGTTTCTAAGTATTGGAGCATAGTTTTCATCAAAAATATTTTTCTAAGTGTTAAGGCGGACAATTTTTTTACTAAGCAAAAAATATTATTTTTTTAATTTGTCTTTCCAGTGGAATCCCTATGTCGCGAGATGTCGTTCAAATAACACGTGTCATCGTTCGTGCGACACTGCTATCTCGTTCGAGTGACACACCGCCTTAGATTTTCTATAAATAGGTTTTTTCCAGTTTCATTTTTTTAGAAGACCCGAGATTACTGTTTCACGAAAGCTGCAGCTGTAAAAACGTTTGTCTTCTCTTTTAGGGCTTTAATCCTTTTTTTTTATAATTCACAAGAACCCAATAGTTTATGTGAGTTATTTTAGAACCCAAGAACATATCTTTTGTCAAGTTTCTCTTGTAGAGAAGATGTCTACTACTGATCTAGGTGCTCTTTAGGGGAGTACTGAATGCAGACAACTGCGTGTCAATGGGGGTACTCGTGGGTATTCCTGGGTTGAATTGGAGTTGCAGTTCTGGATGACTCTAGTCTGCGTGCCTATGTGATTGTTCTATGGAGTGATCATTACAAATTTCATTGTGTATGTAAGTTGTGATTTATTTTACATAGTGAAATAAAGAGGTTTTACCTGAAAGGTTTTTTTTCCTGAAATATGTGAGTTAGCAATTATTTATGTTAGTTTGATACACACACACACACACACACACACACACACACACATAGTTGCATGTTTAGGGGATGATTTAATTTGATTTAAAAGTTGACTTTAATTAAATAAGTTTATAGTTCGAATTTGCAAATTTATTTAAATTGGTATCACACGGCAATTACAAATTGGTATCAGAGTGGGTTACGCTAATTTATCGCGTGATCCTGAATTTTATTTGTCTGATACATTTTGACTACTAACGTTGTCAAATTGGTATCAGATCTTGTTGCGCTAAGTTATTGCGTTTGATCAATTTTCCTAAAAATTTTGTGATATTGATTTTTTTTTTAAAATCAGTTTTGTGAAAAATCGCTATTTTTTTATGAAGCACTTATGTAATCGGATGCTCCCTTTGATAACCTTTATAAAGTTTTTACGATTTAACTAGTTTGAATTTGACGTTTGCCAGAAGAATTGATTTTTTGGAAAAAGAAAATTATCGTTTTAAATCCGCTATGGATCTTTTGCAAACCATTCAAAATCAAGGAGATTTTTATCATGAAAATTTTGTTTCTGTGGACCATGAATTGAATGCTTTAAAATTGCCCAAACGGGAGAGTGATGATAGAGTCCTAGTTTTAGAAAAAGAATTGAAGTATTTTAAAAATTCTAGGATTTGTGATTGTGCCAAAAGTGAATAAAAATATTTTACTCGATGAGTTTATGCCATGTGAGGAGACTCTTAGGGATAAGTGTGCGTATTTTAAGAATGAACGTGATAACGTTCTAGGAATAATTAAAAATTTAGATAAGGAGTCCCTAAAATTGGAAGATTTTAATTCTTTGCTTGAGTAAAAAGTTTTGGAGATGAAAAATGATTTGATAGACTCGAGTACTGTTGGTAGCAATGGTTGTGTCTCTTCGTGTTCTAATGTTTCGAGTGTTAAATCCAAGATCATTATTTATTTTAGAGGGCCAATAAATCCTAAGGACGTTAGAAAAGGTCAACCCATAGGTGTTGTTCCACCTGTTTACACATGTTCACATTAGGTGTGTTTGTTTTGATCTTCGAAAAGGTCCTAGGAAGTTGAAATTTAGTGTTCCCTTGTTTTCAAAACCCTGCGTCGTTGCACACCTATTTGGGTTAGAAAATCACTTTTAGACGCACTAGATGTTAGACTAGTTGAATCTCAATTGCTTGCACATAATTCTTCTCTTGGTATATCATATAGATGATTGTGTTCACATGTTTGTCATACATGAGTAGTGCTTCGTGTTATATTTTTGCTAGTGTTATAACATGTGTACTTTTTGTATTAGATTTTTATTTTTGATAAACATTTGGAAAAATACAAAAAGATTTTATTTTGATATAATTCTTGAAAAAAGTAAAAAGAGTTTTGTATTTCGTTTTTACACCGTATATGAATGGACATTTAGGATGACTGAGTCACAAATTCGTTCAATATCCATGTGATGATTTGATAGTGTTTTAATATGTGTCGTCATTTCAGTTTTGTGCTTTACAATGTTTGGAGTCATTGAGATGTGATTTAGTATTACTACCTACATGTTTAACTCATAAGTTCCTTTGATGCACACTTGCACAAATTTGTTTTGATTATTATACTTGTTTATCACATATTGGTCGTAGTGTTGACATCCCAATTATGTCTTTAAAACGAACCATATGCGATAAAACTTGACATTGAAAGTAGTGCATGTAAAAACCGTTTACCGTGAGGAATTTAATTGTAACAAAATATGATGAGTGAATCACATGAAAGGGCTGCGAGAGTACAAAATTAACTCATCGTGAAAGCCAATGTTTGAAAAGAGCCCGAAAAAATTAAAAGGCAATAAAAAGATAAATATGCCAAAAAGGGGACACCTCAAAAGAAAAATATAATGCATAATTATTTATGAGGGAGTTTGGATAGAAATAAATGAAAAACAGGTTTGCTAGTCCTGGAAACATTATGAAAATGCATTCATAGTTTTAGATGTTATTGGTGTGAGAATCATTCTTGACTTTGATGTGTTGATGGATTGAGTCGATGTCATTTAAATTCAGCATTTGTTTTTACACCTAAGGACGATTTTTGCGATTCATTCAATAGGAGTACACATATTCATCATACACATATGTTATGTTTGATTGCATTGCATTGATTTTCCTATTGAATATATTCACACCCATTCATTCCGTTTCCATGGTTTGGTTGTTTTAGTGTAAATTCATGGTGTGTAATTTTTTGTAAAATTATTTTTGCATTTTGTATAGAAATTTGAAAAATCAAAAATAGTTTGTGGAAGCTTTTGAGTTAGTTCTTTGCATGAGCGTAGTTTGGTTCATATTTGCTATGAATTTTTGTCGTGACAACCCCATGCTTATTTTGTTTATTCGTTTCCTTATCTATTTCGGACAAATAAAACGGGGGAGAACGAATTATGGGGGAGTTTTTGCATTATGGAGGATATTTGATTATATTGATTTATTTATGATTATATCATTTCAAACTCGATCCGTCACGAATGTATTTGCTTTGTCTCATGTGTGTAGGTATAAAATTGAAGATCAATATTTTGCACACCCTGATGAGAAAAGCTTAAAGGTTTGAAGAATTGAAGTTGAAGGTTTTTGAAGAAAAGTTTTAGACTTGCATGTTTAGTAACTTTTCAGTTTTAGGTTTATAGGACGGTATTAGATTTATATGGGCATTTTGGTTTTGATAATTCAGATGTTTTTATTTGTACCGGCATAGACTTAAGGGGAGATTTGTAAGGACATTGTCCGTTATCAATTGAGTATGTCGTATACCGCTACAACTATCAAAGAATAATTCAAGATCATTCAAGCGTCAAGATGGATTCGAATATCAAACTTCTTCAACATTCAATCTTCCGTAAGTTTAACTTCTGTAATGTTGTGTTTTAAGTCCTTAATGGTTCACTTAGACTATTGGGATAACTTTTATTAAATTTTTTCTAAGTGTTGGAGCGGAGTTTTTCGTCAAAAATATTTTTCTAAGTGTTGCGGCAGACTATTTTCTAACGAAACAACAAATCTTATTTTTTTTAATTTTTCATTCGAGCGACATCCCTATGTCACGCGATGTCATTTAAACGACACATGTCATCGTTCAGGTGACACTGCTATCTCGTTCGAGCGATGCGCCGCCTTAGATTTTCTATAAATTGGTTTTTCCAGTTTCGTTTTTTTAGAAGACCAGGGAATACTGTTTTACGAAAACTGCTACTGCAAAAATATTTGTCTTCTCTTTTAGGGCTTTAATCCCTTTTGTTTTTTAATTCACAAGATCCCGATAGTTTATGTGAGTTGTTTTGGAACCCAAGAACACATCTTGTGTCAAGTTTATCTTGTAGAGAAGATCTCTACTATTGATCTAGGTGCTCTTGAGGGGAGTACTGGGCTGAAGACGACTGCGTGTCAATAGGGAGTGCTCCTGGGTATTCCTGGGCTAAATTGGAGCTGTGATTCTGGCTGACTCTAGGCTACATGCCTATGTGATTGTTCTGCGGAGTGATCATTGCAGATTTCATTGTGTATGTAATTTTCGATTTATTTTACATAGTGAAATAAAAAGGTTTTACTTGAAGTCTGTGAGTTAGCAATTGTTTATTTTGGTTTAACACACACACACACACACACACACATAGTTTCATGTTTATGGACTAATTCAATTTGATTTAAAAATTGACTCTAATCAAATAAGTTTATAGTTGAAATTTACGAATTTATTTAAATCGGTATCACATGGAAATTAAAAAATCTAAACACTAAAGCAAATAAAATAAATCTCCAATTGCACTCCCAAAAATATCTCCAATCACTCGTGTAGCTACTCCAGCACGATATCTAAAATATTAGTCAACGCAATGGGTATGAGCCCACCGTAGGAATACTAGCTAGTCCTCCCAATTAGGATCCATAAACCCAGTCAATAGCATTATAGATGATAAACACCCCAATAGAGTATTTTAAGTTAAACGAGATACATATTAACATGTGAGTAAAAATAAACTACTACCATCCACCCACATAACTAAGCCACCCCAACTGTTTAAGTCCAATTATTCCATTTCAACTATAACTTAAATATAAGTTCTTATTCTTACTTAGTTTAATTATCCAATTATTCTTATTCGTGTGACACCACTATGGCCAGTCAACCCCTCTATTGGTTTTGCACACACTCTTGGCGCGCCTAAGTTCCAACACATAACACCCATTCCCCTCACTACAATCAATCATCCCAAGTTTTGTCAGCTCTGTACATACTCATGAGGTACCACACACGACACGCCACTATAGCCAGTCGACCTGATATCTATTAGCCTTGCACATACTTGTGATGCTAGCACACCCCGACGTCGATATAGCTAATCAACCCAATTATCGTGAGTTCTGCGCAATACTCGCGATGCAAATTCATTTTAATACCCATTTATAATATTAGGCATTAATTATAAATTTCTCAAGTTCTCATTATTTTCTACTAGTCCCGCCCCTTTATTGAGAATAAATCCTTAAACTACGCCTAGTCCCAAACCTAAAGGTCTCGAAAATTCAAGTATATCCTAACCTATCATTGAGTAAGAATACCTGCCAATTGCTACTACCTAACCTCACGCCTAGGTTAACAATCCAACAGAAACGACGTACAATTTAACCTCACTTCAAAATCATCAATTTGTAAAAACCCACAGTGTCTAGTCCCATACCTAGAAAGCAATCTAAAAACAATGTAAAATCAATAATTACCCAAATAATCCAACTGTCCATGTGGTGTCAATTATTAATACAATTAAGAATCACATATGGCATATTTTTAACTATCCATATATGAATAACAATTTGAAAGGTTTGAGAATGAATTATAAATCAATTCATGCTTATAAGTATGATTTCATACTATAAGGGAAGGAGTACAAAAATCTTGATCATTTCCCTGTATGTGGGGAATCTAAATACGTGCGAGAGCATGGTTCTGATGATAAGAGAGGGGCACTATTAAAAGTGCCACAAAAAATATTGAAATATTTCCCTGTGGATGACAACTTAAAGAAATTTTTCACAATACTATGGATAATGGAGGTAATGACTTGGCACACTAGGACAGAAGTAGGGTATAATCTCACGCGTCATCCTATATACTCAACCGTTTGTAAAAGAAGAAACTTTAAATACTAAGATTTTACTAATGAACAACGTAATATTCGTTTGGCAATATCAACAGATGGGTTTAATGCATTTGGCACTCTAAGAAGTAATAAATTGGAAGGTGATCTTAGCACCCCTAAATCTCCCTTATGTTTTGTGCATGAGACCAAAGTTTTGATATATTTTTTGTTGATACCTGGGCCAAAAGGCACCAAGTGAAGACATTGATGTCTACTTGTCACCATTGATAGAAGAATTAAATGTTTTGTGGGTAGCATATGTGAAATAATTTAACTCTAGAAAATAGGAAGAGTTCACATTAAAAGCTATGTTGATCAGGAAATTAATGATTTCCTAACTTATGGGACTTTTTCGGGCTACAATGTTCATAGTTATTTTGAGCGTACCATTTATGGAAAGGAAACTGGATCTTAATATCTCAAGGATAGTGTCAAAATTATATATCATTCCTATAGGAGCTTCTTGCCTCCCGATCACAGGTTTAGATTTGATAAATGCTCTAATTTTAACCAAGTGGGGTCAACCATAGGCTGCCTTTGAGAAATATTTCAAGTATAAAAATTGAAAGGTGGTCTTCCAAATATGGAGATAATGTTTCGGAGAAGAATCCTAAATTCAATAATGTCAACCTTAAAAGACCCTTGTTGATAATGAAGCTGAGAAAAGATGGAATGGTCTAGGATGTTAATATTATTTGACTTGGAATATTGGAAGGGTAACCCCATGACCATGTGTTAGATATCATACACGTCGAGTAGAACATCATCTAACATCTTGTCAGCACATGCCTAGTTGAAAGTCATTCTGAGGATAGAGAAAAGGCATGGCGTGATCCAAAATTAGGTCACAATTATGGTTGAAAGAAGCTAGTAGCGGGAGGAATATAATCCCCCTTGGGGCCTATACTTTGATGAGCAAATAAAGACAGGTTCTTTTGGACACGCTACATAATTTGAAAATTCCCTTTAATTTTTCATCAAAAATATATAAAGGACTGTGAGTTATGATACACATGATCTATAAAAGTGAAAATCTAATGATTGGCATGTGATCATGCAACTTAGATATGACAAAATGATTCAATACACGATAATATGGTACGAATCATTAGGAAGTTATAAGTTAACGGGTGGACCCTTAATGGGTTTGGGTCATATGAGTGCTAATCCGATAAGACATGATAGTTAACAAGTAGGGTTAGTGTTGACCCCCTTCACCCGTTAATACTCGTTAAGAAGTAAACGAGATATATTATTGGGACTTCCAATGAGTTTATATAGATTAATGTTAATTTAATCATATCTTATTTTACTAAATGAGAGATTTAGTAATATAAATGAGTTAATGTGTCTAATTGTGTTTAATAATGGACTAAAGTGTCAACCTAAGTATGATTAAAAGTAATTCATTGGCTTAATGAGTAATAATGAGTTGACACAACGTGATACGTTAAGCTGATGGGTTGGGTTTGAATATGGTTTATTCACATGATAAAAAAGTAACCTTTAAGACTTGAAGTCGATAAGACCCAAATAATAATAATAGACATGAACACAACTCGACAAGACCCATTGACAGGACTAATGAAACTGGTCCTTTTGTTATTTAGGCACTGTTTCTCTAAGAATAAGGATTTACATAGGGCCATTATGTAGATTAGACTTTGCTTCACACTTTTATGTGCAATAGTAGTTAACTAAAAGCATATTGTGGCTGCAAAAGCAACTATAGCTAAAGTAGATTATATGTTGGAGAAGTATTTATCCCTGTATTCTTAGACATAAGTATTCACTTATTGGTGCACTTGTGTGATGAGGCACTTCTTTGTGAAATAATAAGGTATCGATAAATGTACTTGTTTGAAAGGTTGATGAAAGTTTTCAAAGAGAATGTTAAGAATACAAGGTAATTTGAAGGTTCCATTGCATAAGAATCCATTACTATGGAGGGATCCATGTTCGTTAAGGAATATCTGCCTGACTTTAACACTGTAGATAGTGGCGATGGGTTCACCAATAAGGGTGGTCAAGTTATGGCAAATGAGTTAAAGTGACAAGTTTATAATATGAGAAAGTTTCATTTTATATGTTTGAAACCCATTAAGATGTTGACAAATAGAGATAGTAAGTTCATGCTATAATTTCACTTCGTATTATTTTCACACATACTTTTTCACCTTATTGATAAATTTTGTCATTCAATGCAGAAAATATATTGTGTTCGAGCACAACAAAAATTAACAATGGTTTCACATTCAGACAGTGAATTTAAACTTGGTTTCAAAGGAGGTCATTATTAGGTCAAATGTGCCTTGTTAAATGATATATAATTTTAAGATTTAAAACTTATCACATTAACTTATGTAATCCATAATTTTAGTTGATGAATAATGTTGATGTCATGCCAAGGCTTGCTCATCTCGCCACTAGAACCGATTTCAGGGCACAAGCGTATAAGAAGTATCAACATAACTACTATATTCTCTTCGAGGTTGTACAAGAAACATATGTTGTTACAAAACAATAACATTTCATATAAGGCTCTTACCTATTTCAAGGCGAGTGCAAAGAAAACCTTATAGGGGCAGAGATGACTTAGTATGGTGTAATTAAAAACATTTTTGAATCTGGCTTTATATATTTCAAAGAGGTTGTGTTTTAAAGTGATTGGGTAAGAGTTGAGGAAATAAATTCTTTTAAAGTCGATTCAATTACCAATTTGCTAGTGGTAGAGTTGTCTAAGGTAAAGAACAAGGAGAATATGAATGATGAACCATTTGTTTATGCACATGAAAATATCAAATAAGAGTTTTACTCGAAGTATATTAACAACAAGTTGTGGTCAGTCATCTTACACACACCAAAGCGTCTAACCAATAACGTCGATGACTTGGTTGCCTCTATCGAGTATCAATTCATTTTGGATGACAACCCAAACTTGAAATATTTTCTAGATACTTTGCACAAGTAGATTTATTTTTGTTGTAAAATGTAATAAGGATTTCAATTTATAATATTTAGTTTCAAACAATCTCAAACATTTGTAATTCATTAACTCTAATGTTTGTTTTTAAATTAAAACATTTGTATGAGTATTTCCATTTGATTCTTATATCCTGTTTGATTATTTCCGTTTAATTCACTAATTAAAACAAGTGGATGGAATACTTTTGTGTTACTTAAACTCTTATATCCCGAACTTGAGTATTTACTTTGATTTATGTTATATATTACACTATTAAAGCCTTTTTTTCGCAGAATATGACTTCATCAGGCCATCAGACCCCGAGAAAAAGTGGGGGTGTGTGATACCCCACTCAATTAAATACCGAGTGATCAGTCCTTTATAGAATTAAATCAAATTATCCAATTGATTCATTCCTAGTATCACCGTCGAAAGCATTTATTTTATCTATTAACTAATAATTAATTAAGGTAGTGTCAAAAACTTTTAATCATTCAAATATTATCCACCAATTTAAACCACTAACCACATTCACCATTCTAATGAATAAGAAACCATCTCACAGAATAAATAAGACTGGAATAAATGTACCAATTCAAAAGTCTCAAATACAACAATCTATAATAAAACAGAATCCTATCAAGCTGGAATAAAGGAGTATAATATCCCTATAAAATAAATGATAACTGAGACTGGGCAACATGCCCTAAATGATATAACTAGATCAGGAACTGAATGAATCATAGTGGAGGCATCTAATAATGATGACCTACAACTCCCACAATAGTTACAGCACGTCAATTAATCTTATAGTTTATGCCTGGCGTCCCAGTGGTTGGACACCTAAAATAA
This sequence comes from Sambucus nigra, assembly GCA_949130495.1. Lineage (NCBI taxonomy): Eukaryota > Viridiplantae > Streptophyta > Magnoliopsida > Dipsacales > Adoxaceae > Sambucus > Sambucus nigra. The sequence continues at coordinate 342,638,693 of OX422208.1, forward strand.
ATCGCACAAGAGAAAATACATTTGCAAGAAACGGGTCAGAGCCCGAGTAAAAATAGTTTAAAATAGTTTATCAAGTAACTAAAAGGCTTAAAAGCATATATTCTATAAATGTTCGTTATATGGACTCTCTCTTGAGTATGCATGCCTAACTTACCGCTAAACCATTCTAGTTACTGTTGTCATGCCTAACTAGTTCAAGACCATTAATATTCAAATCTATTATCTCATAATAGCTACTCGAATTTCCCACGTAATACATAAATGAATATTTTCACATCTTTTATCTCGAGTGAGAGAGTTTTCACATTCAAAGTTAAGTGTTCACGCACTTAAGTTATTTTATATTTCACTATCCATCTTATCTACTAAGTTCACACAGTAGAACAAATCACAATTGTATATATATATTATATATATATATTCTAATACGGCACCTCTAGACTCAGTTACGGTGCATGCAAACTTTACTATGATGTCCTGGTACATCTCGCACTGTATAAAGGACTGTTGGTTCAGTATCGCCCTTGAATCATAAATACAAATCACATATATTGGAGGCGAACATAGTCCCCAACCAAATGGGTCACGCACATACCTACGCTCCCATTCAACCGGCGAACCTATTGTACACTTAGATAACATGTGTCCAAGATTCTATGTTCTGGGTAAGAATAAAAAATCTCCCCAATGGGCTCATCAGGATAAGAACGTCCACTACACGAAACCTACTCCCCGATAGCAAGCAGCGTAGGTATGTCATACACATAAGAAACCATACAATAGGTATTCACACCACCTATATACTTATATCATCAGTATAGATACACACACGACATATACTATATGTCCCATACGTAGTACATATATATCTCTCAAATACACAACGTATTATTAAATTTCAATTATACCTCTCATCGTATTAATAAGAATTTTCACACAACTCTAAGGGCCCTAGTTATTTTTTTTCTCCAGAAATTATTTCGTTGTCACTACTAGTAAAAAACATAGGTTCACTCATCACTATGTCACGCTTCTCGAATTTTCATTCATTTATCAATTACGGATGTTTTCTCAATTATCTCAATATTTATTCATCTCACTTTATGTAAACCTAATTTACACTTTAGGCCTAGTGTCCTTATTATAGAACAACAATCACAATCAATCAATCTAGGCAACCTCAAACAGAATAACCACTAAAAATAACATTTCTTAAAATTTACTCCACAAATCTGCCCAGATTTTTAAAATGCAGTTTTGAGGCATTTCGGAGTCGTTTTAGAAAAAAGTATCAAAGAACAAAATATAGAAAACGGGATTTTCTACAAGGCAACGTGAACGAAATAGCCATTTTTGGAACCAAAACGGCTCAAAACAGTTTCTAAAATGGCGATTTAATTTACCCAATTTCATAGACTTATTCGAATTCAAGAAATTGTTCTTCAATTCGAATCATACCCATCAAAACCCGGATTTCTTCATTAAGATTCCATATAATTTCGTGGGTTTCATGTTATATACATGGAGGTTTCAATCCTATATCAATTTCCAACACAAGATTATGATTTAAGTCTTCCAATTTAACCCAAAGCATACAAATTTCTTATATGAGACATCCTACACTTATGGATATCATACATGCTATAGTTTTTGAAAGACTAAAAACTTACCTCAATGTGAAGGTCTGATCCATTGAAGGAGATGGGTATATTGATGTTTCTCTCTTTTCTATCTACGCTCCTGCGGTGTCAGTGGTGCAAAAGGTGTAGGAACGGTGGTTTTAGCCTTTGGAACTCCTCTCATCTTCCTCTTATGACTTCTCTGTAACCTCTCTTTGTTTCTCCCGTCTCCCATCCAACTTCCCTTATCTTATTAGATATATTTTACTTAGAAAATTCGTAGGTTAAATTACCCCAAAAATACAAATGACCAAAACACCCTCCCGGGATGCCGGTTTGGCCTAAAATTGCTCCGGGACCCAAGCTAAACCCTCGGGTAGACTTTTCTGACCATCCTAACCCTTCCGGACACTTTGGCTCACTCGAAATTACCATTCGGATGACTTAAAAATTAATTACTTTCTATTTCATTAAATTGAGTCCCGACACGACTGACACGCGCGTCCCGATTTAATTATTGTAACTGTCATAATTTTCACTCACGATAATTTTAATAAATTCGAAATCACATATTAGTTTAGTCACTAAGTAATATTCCATATAATTCACATCAATAAATACTAACCCTTTTCTCTGTATTTAATATTTATTTTAATCCAGATTAATTTTCAATTAATTTTCCATATTTAATTTTAATTAATTCCACATTTAAAAATCATTAAAAATTACGGGGTGTTACATACTTCCCCCCTAGTAACGAAATTTTGTCCCAAAATTAAAAAAAATAAAAGTATACCTGGTCATAACTACCCTGGATATTTTTCGCGCATCTCATCCTCCCGCTCCAAAGTAGACTCCTCGACATTAGGATGTTCCCAATGGACATGCACAAGTGGAACTACCTTTGACCTCAATCTCCTCTCGCTATGGTCTAAGATAACCACTTGTCTCTACTCATATGAACTATCAAGATGTAAGTCGATCTCCTCCAGTGCAAACTAAGTGTGAGACAACTCATACCGGAGATAATGTCTCAGCGAAGAAATATGGAACACATCATGAATACAATGCAAGTGCTACGGCAACCCAAGTCTATGCACTACCGGTCCAATCCTCTCGATGATAGGAAATGGACTCACATATATCGGTGTCAATTTTCCTTTCTTCACGAACCTCATTATCCCCTTCATAGGAGATACTCGTAGTAGCACTTGATTCCCCACATTACATTTCCACAAAGTGTCACATGGCATCGACGTAGCTCTTCTACCCATCTTGAGCTACCTGTATATGACCCTGAATCCTTTCAATCCTAGTCATAGTGTCCAGACTCAACTCTGGCACGCATAGCTTGTTCTTCCCCCCACCTCTAGCTAACAAGCATGAGAACAACAAGACCTCAAATGGAGCCATGCAAATAGTAAACTGATATGAGCTATTGTACGTAAACTCCACTAGTGGAAGGTACTGCTCCCAACCTCCCCTAAAATAAAGGACACACATCCGTAACATATTCCCTAACATCCGATTCGTCCTCTCGGTCTGTCCATCAGTCTGCGGGTGATGGGTCGTACGTAATCGCAACCCCATACCCATGGCCTCCTAGACACTCTCCTAAAATCGAGGCACAAAAGTTTTTTACCTGTCGAACACGACCTCAAGTGGCATCCCACATAAGCTTACTATCTTAGTTATGTCGTTCTGCCATTCCCTCTATATCTCTACTCACGGCATCCTTCAATCCAACGATTTTCCCTTATCGTCCCATCTAGTGACTAGTTATCTTTAGCTTTTATTACACATATAGTTTGACATCTTTTTAACGTTTGGAACATTTCTCTATTCTCATTACCCCTTCTCTAATGGTACTCTTTAGTCCGACTGTCTATACTTTACCATTCAAACTACTGATCATTCCATTCATGAAAGATATCTACAATCATCCCCGACTATTAACGTCAAACCTTTTATGCCTTCCGTTAGTTCTGACATAACTCACGTCATATTACCCTTATGCACAAGGTAGCGCCAGTTTATCCCCAAAAATCAAATATGTACATTCCGGGTACTTTTCAACATTATAATCACTCCATTTTTTTCCATTATTCGGTTCCTAGTGACTCCCATCGCTCTCAATGCCACCGCATTCTCTTTATCTCAGTTTTTAATTTTTTTCTCATGCGTCTACATTTTTTGATAAATTTCTACATTTACACCTCATGAGTGATACTATAAATCTCAACTAACTAGGGAGCTCATACACTGTATGTTCTATGCATTGTTGTACAATATCACTAAACGTAATAGACTGGTGTTAAATGAATCTTTGCCTACTTAGCATGACCATACAACAAGGTTATATTCGATTACCCTACTAATCGCACTCAATTATTCTCTAGGTTGCCGCAGCGATATACTCGTCATGTAGACATTCTGCACTAGTTTTTGCACCCGTAATATTCAGCTTTATCGGCCTTAAATGGTAATATAACTATCACCTCCCACTTATAATCACGTATACATACAATAACCAGGGTACTAAACTCATATACTAAATAAAAAACTTACCTCAACTCCCAACGTTTGCTAGTTCATGCGTGGGATGTCTCACAAAGCGAAATCCAAATAAGGAACCCCCCAATACACTACTCTCTAACATTATCGGTCATCGAGATCCTTTAAGTCCTCAGTCCATAGCACGTACCCTTAAACCGTTGCCTCTTGACATAATAGTATACTCGTCCACTTTTATGTTACAAAAGATCACATATATCATGGTGCTCTTACTATCACTAGTTTCTTAGTGCAAATAAATCACGAGTTATATCTCTCAGCTCGATAGAAGCCAATATACCCTGAATCACATCAGTAAATGACCCTTCTCATCGGAATCAAATATAACTAGATAACATACACACTGAAGTCTACTACACACTATTTTATAACATATACACACATGTAGATAGGCTTAACTCTCTTTCAAGTGATACCTTACAAAAATAATATAATTTACCCTGAAATAATGATTACGCAAAAACAATATATGTTCTCCTCTCATAACACTCAAAGGAGCAAAAGTCGTTACATAATATAAAATTTTCTCTTAGTGTCCACGCTAGCTCCTCCTCGCAGGTGATAAAAAAATCCTGCTACCTAACTGTAATTATATACATAATAAGGCTGATACTACTAGCGAACACACTACACCCAACTAACACTCGAGTTTTAGTGTTAACAATCATATATTGTGACGCACCCATGTCACCCCATTTTAATCTCATTCTCATAGGAATAAAATGAATATTTTATCTCTATTTATAATATGCGTTGTCTAGTCAATGGGTCCCTACGCATCACTCTCATACCGAAATTGACCCGTGACTTACTACAATGGTTACATATTCAGGATATCATCCTGTAGTTTTCCCCTACCTTGCTTCGGCAAGCCTCTTTGATGTGGTCCCTCTTTCCATAATTGTAAAACTTCCACAAAAACTCTCCTGACTCTAGCCCTGGCCCTGCTGGCCTCCCCCATCGCTCTTTTGGCCCTAACGACCTTGAGGAATGGGATGTTATTGCTACTGAGAACCTTGCTGGTCCTGCCTTCACCTACCATTCTCAGGTTGGAAACCTCGGAAATATAAATTTCTTAGTTTAATTTCATCACAAGAAATCTTGTTCCCGTTATTAGTGTGCCTCACTACCACCATTCCCATTTACTTTCCCAGTCGGATTGGTCTAACTCTTTCGCTGTGAACAAGTTTACTACAGGTGATCCTAATATCCACACATAGGACACCTTTCAGTGCTATTCTTTTATTTCTGGTCCTACTGTCCATGTCGGGGTATCCTTCCCTCAAACCGGTTAGTCTTGGCCTCGATTGCTACCCCCAATGTTCCTTAGGCTCCACTGACCCTATGGAACTCATTGTTGGTCTTGGCATCCCTAAATCAATCCACCGTTATTTGGTTAGAGTTCGATTTATCCAAATCATTTAAATGGGCTCCCTACTGGGTACACCTTCCCATGACACTTCACTATCACCATCAAATATAGTCTTGCTCTTCAGATCCTCCACCCCTCTTGGCTCCTTTACCATGGGAGTGTTGATATGAACTTGTAAACGTATGACCTTGATGACATCAGCACTAGTTATCCTAATAAAATTCATCATCTATGCTTGTAAAATCTCATCACGGGTCCATTATCAACGTACGGACCCTTTCATATTCCCTGTACCCCCTTCGCCAGGTATGAAATTATCTAAATAAGGTAACTCCCTCATGATTGGTCTCTGTTGCCCAATTGTGAATAGTTTTGAAACTCCATTCGCATCTCTATCCGAACAGAAAATGGATGATCTTACGATCAAATCGTACTCAAATTTCTCATCATTAATTTATCCCTCCATGGTTCTGGTGACTGACTGACATCATTTATATGCTTCTCCTCTGAGCATAAGTAATCTCGCTTGAAATTTACTCCTGAGCATCGTTGCACTCCAATCTACACAATTTCCCTTGGATTATCCTTCCATTGTACCATCACACCTCCTCTTTTCTTGAAATTCTTACATATGACTCTTCTATGCGGGGTTAGTTTGAGTTTATAATACCGTTATCTATGGCAATGTTTGGGAAAGCTAATGCCCCCGAGTGATTATCCCATTGTTATTCGCTAGAACAATAATTATGGTGACTTCCATCGCAATCGCCGTTCCTACAATATTACATGGCTTCTACTGAGCCTTTCCTCCTGTAGTCCTTCTAACGGCCTTCACTAGTCATCCTATATTATTCGGTGTACAGAGCCCAACTGAACTCGCATATGAATCATATAACGGTATTTAGTAGCAGAAGAACGTAGGTCACATACGTAGAGGAATACAACAATCCTATAATAATCTCTATATCAATGAACGCTAAGCTGAAATGTGAAAAGAAGCATAGATCCTAAGGACTCTTAAACCTGATGCTCTGATACCACCCGTGAAACCCCGCTCAATTAAATACCGGGTGATTAGTCCTTTATAGAATTAAATCAGAATATCCAGTTGGTTCATTCTTAGCATCACTGTCGAAAAATATTTATTTTATTTATTACCTAATAATTAATTAAGCTAGTGTCAAAAACATTTAATCATTCAAATTTTATCCAAAAATTTAAACCATTAACCACATTCACCATTCTAATAAATAAGAAACCATCTCACTGAATAAATAAGACTGGAATAAATGTCCCAGTTCAAAAGTCTCAAATAAAACAATCCATAATAAAATTGAATCCTATCAAATTGAAATAAAGGAGTACAATATCCCTTGGAAATAAATGATAACTGAGAGTGGGCAACATGCCCTAACTGAGATGACTCGATCGGGAACTGAATGAATAATGTGACAACCCGCCTAATTAATTACCGGGTGATCAGTCCTTAATTAATTAATTTCAGAATATCAAGTTGGTCCAGATAATGCATCACTGCCGAAAACTCAAATTTTAATTTAATAAAAACTAACCACCTAATATTTAAAAAGCGTGATGTCCAAATCTTATCTTGTTACTAAGAAATATAAAAAAGAATACCAATAAAAAGCCATACATCACAGTAATATAAATAAATTCTAACTGAAGTAAAATAAATGACTGGAGTAAAACACATCCACATGCAATCCCATACCATCAATCTAAAAATGAAATAAAATCTAAGAGAGAATTTAAAACAACTGAATCTCTGCAAATAACCAGAAGAAAGGACGACATGTCCAACAAAATAGAAAACTGAAAAATGAAGAATAGGTTGAGTCGTCTACAAGCAATTATCCTGCAGCTTCCACATTCGCTACAGCACTGTAACTGAATAGAGTCTCCTAAGGTTAGTGTCCCTGTGGCTGGGCACCTAAAATAATGGAACAATATAAAGATATACAAAAAACGGGTCAGAGCCCGAGTTGAAAACAGTTTAATATAACAAGTGCTTAAATTAATTCAATTAGCACAATTATTATCTAAGTTAACTTAGCGTACTCACTTGAGATACTCACCCCTCGATCTAGTGTGCACGTCTAACGAGTCTAATTACCCAATCTAGTCATGATACCCTAACTGGCTACTAAATACATACTATTATGTTGGGGAGACTCCCTAAATTACCTAAATCCGACATTCTTAAGATTTTAATACAGTTTTAGAATTTACTTTAGTTTATTCTCATATTCTTCTAACTGTCCAGCTGTTAATACCATACGTACACATTTCAAAATAGAGTCATTAATAGAAGGCACCAAATAGAATTTCGGTATACACACAATAATCTCTTTACGTATACATATTAATTTATATATATATAATATATCAATATTGCACTCCTAGTTGAGAAACCCTTAGTGCTACGCATACTCGGCTATCTAGTCCCATTGTAACGCTCATGCATAGAGGACATCGGGTTCAATCTCTCGAGAACCAATAAAACACAAACACCTATTGGAGGCGAACATAGTCCCAAGACGATGGGCTACGCACATACCTACGCACCCATATGATCGTCATCACTATCATTCTCACGAATAGCCCGTACCTGGGTTCCATGCTCTAATGGTACGACTCTAAATCCCCCGAAGGCACACAAGATTCGGTCATCCACAACGCGTTAACCTCCGTTCGATAGCCAGTAGCCAAGTATGCCATACACATAATATTTTGAGCAATAAGCATACACGTAACTTTTATAAATTCATTGGCTTTCCCGTAGCCTAGTATTTGCTGTACGTATAATATGTATCCCTTATTATACCCCGTACCTTATTCGTATATATATATATATTCTCCCTTGTATTTTTGCATCTCTCAATTTATATAACTTTCATTCCTTCCGAGGGTCGACATATTCTCCACTCACTAATAAATATAAATTTTAGTTTACTCGACATTCATACAGGCCTAACACTCAATTATATAAGTCTACGCGGATTTGGAAATAAAATCGGGCCTTAAAAGTCATTCTGTAATCTCGTTAGAAGACCCGGGGAATCTCATTCGAATGAGGTCTTTCGAATGAAGGGAATTGGAATGAACCACCAAACTCGTTAGAAGTGACACTGGAATGTCGTTAGAAGTCTCGTTCGAACGAGGTCGTTCGAACGACCTGGGCTGGACTTCTAACGAAATTTCCGAAGTTGCCCAGTTCTTCACCAATGTTCATTTTTCTAGATTTTCTCCATTCAAATATCAACCTAAACCCACTCCAACCCAATTACAAGGTTTACAAACTACTCTAAGTCACCCTAGGACACTCCTTAGTATAGTTTTGGGGTCAAATCCTTCTAATCATCATGTAATTTCAACAAATTCCTAAATTTTCCCATAAATCATATTATCATAAACCCATAATTTTTAATCTATAAAAACTCCATTTTTATTTCGTTCTTAACATGTAATTGACCAAATTTCACATTCCTATTAAGGGGAAAACCTCTACTTCCAAACCCCTATCAGATTTCTAAAATTCCTACACGATTTTCATCATAGGTAAACCCAATTGGGTATTAGTTGTTCTAAAACCTCTACATATGTTAACAAGAGTAATAATTTCTAAGAGAGAGAGAGGAAGATAATCACTTGCCTTAAAAAGGAACTTCTGATTCTCGATTGAAAATGGTATGGGAACGATCCTCTTGACTCGATCTACGCGTTATTGTACTTTTTTGGTGTGAAAGCTTGAGTTCTTGGCTTAGGGCTCTGATGGAGTCTTCTTCTTCTTCATTGGTTCTCTATCTATTTGCCTCTCTATCTTACGTAGGTTGAATTAACAGGCCATTAACCCCAACTTCTTTTAATTAAATCCAATTTTCGTCTATTTAATTACCCAAAAATTCCAAAAGACCAAAATACCCCTCCGGGGTGTCATTTTGGGTTAAAATGTCCTGGACTCCAATTTAAATACCCGAGTAGTGTTTTTAGACTATTTCTACCCTTCCGGACACTCTGGCGCACTCAAAATAGTCATCCGAGTTATATAAAAATAATTTACCTTTTAAGCCCCCAAATAACTACTAGTGACGCTACTCTTACGCGCCCTAAATATTTATAACATAACTGTCATGTATCTCATCCCCGACCAAAATATTATTTCAATAACTACTAACTCTCATCACGTTAGTGATTATTACCATAAAATTGGATTAATTATAATTTAAATTTTTCTCCCCTTAATTTAATTAATCCCCATTTTCCATAAAAATAAATATGCGTAAAAATATGAGGTATTACATACTTCCCCCCTAACAATAGAATTTCGTCCCGAAATTCGGAAAAATATATATACCTGGTAAGAATAACTCTGGATAATGTTCACGCATGTCATCCTCGCTCGCCCAAGTTGATTCCTATACATTATGGTGACGCCACTGAACACGCACTAGTGGTACTATTTTTTTACCTCAATTGCCTCTCGCTACGGTCTAGTATAGAAACTGGTCCCTCCTCGTAGGTGCTATCAGGATGTAAATCTATCTCCTCTAGCGCAATGTGAGTATGAGCCAATTCATCTTGAAGAAATCTCCTCAGCGACGAGATATGAAACACGTCATGGACTTTATGCAAGTATTCTGGTAACCCAAGTCTATAAGCAACTGGCCCAGTCCTCTCAATAATGGGGAATGGCCCTATATACCTAGGCACTAACTTTCCCTTCTTCCCAAAATGCATAACTCCCTTCATAGGAGACACCAGAAGTAACACTTGATCTCCAATATTGAACTCGTAAAAATACCATTTGGCATTAACGTAGCTCTTCTGCCGATCCTGAGCGACTCGAATACGGCTCCGTATCAACTATATCCTCACCGAAATATCCTGAATCACTTCCGGTCCAAGTAACTTGTTGTCCCCCACCTCTAGCCAACATGCTGGGGAATGACAAGGTCTACCGTATAGTGCCTCGAATGGAGCCATACCGATAGTAAACTGGTAGGAGTTGTTATAGGCAAACTCCACTAGTGGAAGGTACTACTACTAACATCCACCAAAATCAATAATGCACATACATAACATATCCTCCAATATCTAATTTGTCCGCTCGGTCAGACCATCCATCTACGGGTGATAGGTTGTGCTCAGTCGCAACTTTGTACCCAATGCCTCCTAAAAACTCTCCTAAAATCGAGACGCAAACACCGTATTTCTTTCAAACACGATATAGAGAGGTACTCCGTGGAGTCTCACTATTTATGCTATGAATATATGGGTGTACTGTCTCGTGGTGTAGTTTGTCCTAGCTGGCAGAAAGTGGGCTACCTTGGGCTACCGATCCACTATCACCCATACTGAATCATGACCCCTCTCCAATGTGGGTCATCCCATGATGAAATCCATGGAAATGCTCTCCCATTACCACATAGGAATCTCTAATGGCTGTAGAAGTCTCACCGATCTCTGATGGCCCACCTTTACCAACTGACAAGTGGTACATTTCGAGACGAACTCGGTAATATCCTTCTTCATCCCGCTCCACCAGTACTGTCTACGCATATCCTGGTACATCTTATCCCCGTCGGGATGTACCTCAAATCAGGAACTGCGCGACTCTATCATCACCTTGTGTAGCAAATCTTCACCATCGGTAACAACCAACCTCCCATTGAAACGTAGACCCCTATTTGAACTCACAGTGTTAGACTCAGTCCCCTCGGCTAGAAGCTTTACTATTTGACTTTGGCAAGACGGATCATCTGCCTGAGCCTGCACTACTCCCGTAATAGTCTGGGGCATAACCTTCATCACACACATAAACGATCGAGTCACCGCATACTGGTTCCCTAACTCCTTCCATTTCGCTTTCCACACATCATCCACCCCACCGACTGGCCTACGATTTGACGTGTCTGCTACTCCGTTATCCTTCCCCGGGTGGTATTGGATATCAAATTGATAATCCCTCACAAACTCAAGCCACTGACGTTGACGCATATTTAACTCCTTCTGCGTGAAGAGGTACTGTAATGACTTATGGTCTGTGAATAAACGGAATTTCACTCCTAGGAGGAAATGTCTCCAAATCCGAAGTGCAAACACCACCGCCGATAACCCTAAATCGTGGGTGGGGTAGTTCCGCTCGTGAGGCTTAAGTTTACTGGAAGCATAAGCTATAGTCTGATCCTTCTGTTGCAGTACACCTCCAAGTCCTAACAAGGATGCATCATTGTAGACTAGATACTTGACCGGGCGGAAAAAGTGTGTGCGTGTAAAGTGCACAATCGTCGTGTGTTTCGCCGCCGCGATACAAAAGATAGAACCTAAGCTACAACTACACTTGGCAAGCAAGTACAACGGTAAGTCGGGTATCGAAAATCCACAGGGAGTGATTGAATTTTAGATGTTAATTGTTTAATTACTTCAGGAATAAAAGTGGAAAATAAATAAACGAAAAGGTGAAAGGGTGGTTATCGTGAATAAACAAAAAGAGAAGTTACGCTAGATTAAAGTAAAGCGAGGATCGGGATCGCATTCTACCAAACGGATCGAAACAACTACTAATCAAAATTAAGGCTCGAAAGCAATTTAATCGAGCATTTACAATTAAGCATAAACATCACGCAACAAGGAATTTAACCCAAAGTTGCGAGATAAAACATTTAACTGAAAAATGGTCACACGCGGATTAAATTCGGATAGTCGCTATAAACACTAACGTTGCATGACAAAGAAAGTTAAACGCATAATAATTCGACTTTAATACGCGAGGTTTCAATTAAATGCGATTTTACACGAAACCCTAAATTTCGAGGTCCGAACCCGAAAATGGCGGAAACGCAATCCCGACCCTATTTATCTAGGGACACATAATGAATTAAACTAAATTAAACTAATTTAACTAAGAAAACAATAAATGAAAGGAAGAAAACCTAATTAGAAAGCATGGAAATTATCTAGAAAGCAAGGAAATGAAGAAATACAACTATATTAAAGGAGAAGGAAGATGAATAGTCAATCTTACAACCAATTAGTGTGTCAATCCAAGAGAGGAAGAAGAAGAACCAATCAAAACCCCTCCAACCCTAACTAAACTAAGCTAAAATCGTATAAGGGTTGGTCTCTACATTATTACAACAAAATTTAGCTTATATAGTAAGTTAGAATAAAAATAAAGAAGAAAGAAAAGAAGGCAAAATATCTGCAGAAAACAGAGCATTGATCGATCGACCCCTTTGGTCGATCGATCGACCTAGGCAAAATTTCGGCAATCCATAATGGTCGATCGATTGACCAGAAGCGTCGATCGATCGATCAAACAGGGAAGATTGCAGCAGCAGCACATTGCATTCTTCTCCTCTTTTGCTTTCTTGTTTTTCCTCCGCAAGAAATGCCATAACTTCTTCGTTATGCATCGGAATCGCGCACCGTTCGCAGCCACGCGAAGCTAGCGAGGAGGGCTACAACTTCCATGAGATGTCGGGCCAGGTACCCAAGATATGAAAGGAATAAAATCCCCTCGAACGTGCGGTTGTGTACGAAACTTCGCCGAAATGCATCCGAACTTCACACTAAGCATCCAAATACCTACAAAAGCTCAATTAACCCCTGCAAAATATGTTAACATAGAAATCCGAGGTTGTCTGGTTAACGAGCATAAATATAGGGATTAAGATACCCGAGGGGGATAATAACGCGTAGTTTAACGGGTGAAATACGCAATATTTACGTCGTATCACACCCCCTAACTTACACATTGCTAGTCCCTAGCAATGAAATAGGAAACAACAAGAACTACAAGCAAACCAAAAGCAGGAGAAGAACAAAAATATGGTATAAAAGCAAAAAATGGATAAGGCCACTTTCGCGAGCGAACGATTGCATTTAGCATATGCAATAAGCCGTTAAACCCCTAGGTTACCCTAGTGGACGAGTGTCGTCTCGTGAGGGTTTTCAGGGATGAAACACAAAAACATCATATGGTTTCCTCAAAATATGCCCATCCCAACATGCGACAAACTCAACAACAACGAAAAATATTTCAAACATGTTATTAGCAAAGTGAATGAATTCACACAAAAGTCCGTTGTTATTAACAGGTTGAATGCACCTCATAGAATTGAAACTTTAAAAGTGGGAGGGGGGAGAACACATGCACAATATGATTTGGTAAAAACTTAAATAAATCGGATAAACATAAAGCAAGCATATATTCAATCCTCACGGGCATTACGCTCATCAAGCGAATTCACTCAAAACAGGGAGGTAACACACGGGACATGCGGGCTAAAGAGTAAATGTAAATGGAAACTAGGCCGCACACATGTCACAAAAGAAGAACGCTATATATAAAATGAAAAACTGTAATCTCAATGAAAGGATACCGCACACTAAAAGAGGCGAAATGCATTTTCACAGATTATCAAAACTATTATGACTTTTAAATTAAATGCACCCTAAGATCACATAGGACTTTAATAGGGTTATAATGTAGGTATGGCTAAGGTACGAAATGAAAGGTATATGTACGGATTCAAAGTGTTCGGGATGAAAACTCGGGATAATGGAAAAATGCGGGCAATATCAAAAATTGGAAAAACAAGTTCCAAAACGGCATTTGATATATCATCGGGGAGAGTAATCAAAGCTTATTGAAACACTATACACAACATTTACAACTTTCTCTTTCTTTTCTTTTCTTCTTTTTCTCATGTTTTCTTTTGTTTTCTTTTGCTTTTTTCTTTCTCTTTTTCTTCACTTTTTTCACATCACTTTCTTTACTTATCAAACTCGCATATGCCTAAAATTGCAACCGACATCATAACAACAACATTCAATCCCAAGTAACATTCCAAACAAAGGTAAGTAAGGTGTATGTATGGCTTAAAACTCCAATTTGGAGTTGGTTATGGGAATTTGGGTTATGAAAAGAAAGGTTATATTTAGCCTCAAAGGGGTTAACTAGGGAAAACATAAGGGTGAGGTCAAGGCTAATATGGGTGATATAACAAAGAGGGCCTATGATCATTTCACAAAGTTTACGCAATTCACAAGTCAAAACAATATATGAAAATCATGATCAAGTAACACATTTCAAGTATGAACTCAATTAATGAACGATCAATGAAAGAATAGTGAGATTACCAACGAATTCAACGTTTTCAATGAGCAAAGAATAGTGTATAACACTCACAAACGACGAAAGGTACAAAGCTTACTCGGTGTAAGTATTTACAATGAAATAAAAGATTACCGAGTTATAAAAATCTTAAACCAAATCAATATAACAAGGAAAGTGCATATGCTCATGGGATAAAGTTTAATTCATGAAGTTATTCACAATATCAATGATTTGAGGACTAAAGTCTAATAACTTTTAAAATCGAGAACATGCATCATTGAGTTGTCTATTGGATCGGGCAATTATTGAAATTTATCATCGGAAACAAGGCAAAATGCCCAACAAAGGAGAAAAAAGAAAGAAAATATTTTTGAAATTTTTTAAATTTTTCACAAAAAGGCATACTTAGTAACTAACAAGTAAGCAAATCCATGGACAAAACAAAGAAATGTATAGAATATCCTACACTCCCTAACGTAAATGTTGCATTGTCCTCAATGCGCATTAAGAACACAACACAAAGAGAGGAAAAGAACGATATTACCCAAAATTGGAGCGATCTCCATAAGCGCGAGTCCAAAGGAATCTACAAAACAAGTTAGTACCGAGCATAGCAAAAACAAATAACAAAAAGTTAACTAATTACACTAGACTAAATTAAAAAGGAAAGAAAAAAAAGGAAAGAAAGAAAATTAAAAAGCTAACTATTTACAACCTACTATTTAGGCTTCACACTAACTATACACTAGAAGTCTAAATAGTTGAGGGTCCACCCAAAAAGGGATTTGACTTTGAAAGATCAACGGTGGACCCTCCAAAGAGAACATGCCTCCCGGAAGATATGAATTCCGTTTGAACAACGGAAGGCATGTGGGTGGTGAAAAAAGTGAACCATCGCCAATTTGAAATTTTAGGCTGACGATGGGGGATTTGGATAATAAGGGGGAAAGGTACACTAGAGATCCAAGAAAAATAGATTCATCTCCCAAAGGTTTTTCAAATGGAATGGGAGATGGTGCACACACGGGGATAGGTTCCATCAAAAACAAGTTCGGTAAGGAGTCCTCATCGGCAAAAAGTGTAGAAGTTTTTAAAGTTTCTACCGACTCATAGGAATCAACCAGTAATTCTAATGGTTCGATGAAGGAAAACGAATATGGTGATTAAACAAATTCAATCTCAATCGACTCATCGTCGGAAGGAGATTGAATTTCAGAGGAGAAAGATGCCCACTCGATGAGAAATTCTTTGAAAAATTGAGGTGAAACACTAGTTTCCACCTCCTCGTTGTTTTGTGCAAAAGAATTCATCTCATTGTAAAGTGCACCAAGTCTCATTCCAGCATCATTTAAGCTTTCCAAACCTTGAGAGTAAAGAAGAAAAGTTTCTTCCAAAGTAGGCTTCCTCGGCTCAAGAGCCTATAACTCCTCATTTGGTAAAATCTCATCTTCTAAAGTAATGAAATAAGAATCGTCATTGGATTCGAATAATGAATCCAACTCAAGCTCCCAATAACGATTTTCATTCTGATAAATATTTTCAAGTCTTTCATTTTCAAGAAAATCTTGAAAATGAAAAACTTGAAAACTATCCCCAAAGTATGAATCATTAGAATAACCGTAATAACTATAATAGTAGGACATGATTACCTCGTTGTTTGTAGATGGAGAATCCGAGCAAGAAAGTGAGCAACCGCGAATCAAAGTTTCTTAGCGCTCAAATATGCTATCCTGCAAAAAAGGTTAAAACAAAGAATACAAATACAAAAGGAAAAATACTACGAAATAATAAAACAATTACTATCTAAAACACACTCCCCGGAGCCGGCGCCATTTTGTGACCTGGCGGAAAAAGTGTGCGCGTGTAAAGTGCACAATCGTCGTGTGTTTCGCCGCCGCGATACAAAAGATAGAACCTAAGCTACAACTACACTTGACAAGCAAGTACAGCGGTAAGTCAGGTATCAAAAATCCACAGGGAGTGATTGAATTTTAGATGTTAATTGTTTAATTACTTCAGGAATAAAAGTGTAAAATAAATAAATGAAAAGGTGAAAGGGTGGTTATCGTGAATAAAAAAAAAAGAGAAGTTACGCTAGATTAAAGTAAAGCGAGGATCGGGATCGCATTCTACCAAACGGATCGAAACAACTACTAATCAAAATTAAGGCTCGAAAGCAATTTAATCGAGCATTTACAATTAAGCATAAACATCACGCAAGAAGGAATTTAACCCAAAGTTGCGAGATAAAACATTTAACTGAAAAATGGTCACACGCGGATTAAATTCGGATAATCGCTATAAACACTAACGTTGCATGACAAAGAAAGTTAAACGCATAATAATTCGACTTTAATATGCGAGGTTTCAATTAAATGCGATTTTACACGAAACCCCAAATTTCGAGGTCCGAACCCGGAAATGGCGGAAACGTAATCCCGACCCTATTTATCTAGGGACACATAATGAATTAAACTAAATTAAACTAATTTAACTAAGAAAACAATAAATGAAAGGAAGAAAACCTAATTAGAAAGCATGGAAATTATCTAGAAAGCAAGGAAATGAAGAAATACAACTATATTAAAGGAGAAGGAAGATGAATAGTCAATCTTACAACCAATTAGTGTGTCAATCCAAGAGAGGAAGAAGAAGAACCAATCAAAACCCCTCCAACCATAACTAAACTAAGCTAAAATCGTATAAGGGTTGGTCTCTACATTATTACAACAAAAATTAGCTTATATAGTAAGTTAGAATAAAAATAAAGAAGAAAGAAAAGAAGGCAAAATATCTGCAGAAAACAGAGCATTGATCGATCGACCCCTTTGGTCGATCGATCGACCTAGGCAAAATTTCGGCAATCCATAATGGTCGATCGATTGACCAGAAGCGTCGATCGATCGATCAAACAGGGAAGATTGCAGCAGCAGCACACTGCATTCTTCTCCTCTTTTGCTTTCTTGTTTTTCCTCCGCAAGAAATGCCATAACTTCTTCGTTATGCATCGGAATCGCGCACCGTTCGCAGCCACGCGAAGCTAGCGAGGAGGGCTACAACTTCCATGAGATGTCGGGCCAGGTACCCAAGCTGTGAAAGGACTAAAATCCCCTCGAACGTGCGGTTGTGTACGAAACTTTGCCGAAATGCATCCGAACTTCACACTAAGCATCCAATACCTACAAAAGCTCAATTAACCCCTGAAAAATATGTTAACATAGAAATCCGAGGTTGTCTGGTTAACGAGCATAAATATAGGGATTAAGATACCCGAGGGGGATAATAACGCGTAGGTTAACGGGTGAAATACGCAATATTTGCGTCGTATCACACCCCCTAACTTACACATTGCTAGTCCTTAGCAATGAAATAGGAAACAACAAGAACTACAAGCAAACCAAAAGCAGGAGAAGAACAAAAATATGGTATAAAAGCAATAAAAAGATAAGGCCACTTTCGCGAGCGAACGATTGCATTTAGCATATGCAATAAGCCGTTAAACCCCTAGGTTACCCTAGTGGACGAGTGTCGTCTCGTGAGGGTTTTCAGGGATGAAACCCACAAACATCATATGGTTTCCTCAAAATATGCCCATCCCAACATGCGACAAACTCAACAACAACGATAAAGATTTCAAACATGTTATTAGCAAAGTGAATGAATTCACACAAAAGTCCGTTGTTATTAACAGGTTGAATGCACCTCATAGAATTGAAACTTTAAAAGTGGGAGGGGGGAGAACACATGCACAATATGATTTGGTAAAAACTTAAATAAATCGGATAAACATAAAGCAAGCATATATTCAATCCTCACGGGCATTACGCTCATCAAGCGAATTCACTCAAAACAGGGAGGTAACACACGGGACATGCGGGCTAAAGAGTAAATGTAAATGGAAACTAGGCCGCACACATGTCACAAAAGAAGAACGCTATATATAAAATGAAAAACTGTAATCTCAATGAAAGGATACCGCACACTAAAAGAGGCTAAATGCATTTTCACAGATTATCAAAACTATTATGACTTTTAAATTAAATGCACCCTAAGATCACATAGGACTTTAATAGGGTTATAATGTAGGTATGGCTAAGGTACGAAATGAAAGGTATATGTACGGATTCAAAGTGTTCGGGATGAAAACTCGGGATAATGGAAAAATGCGGGCAATATCAAAAATTGGAAAAACAAGTTCCGAAACGGCATTAGATATATCATCGGGGAGAGTAATCAAAGCTTATTGAAACACTATACACAACATTTACAACTTTCTCTTTCTTTTCTTTTCTTCTTTTTCTCATGTTTTCTTTTGTTTTCTTTTGCTTTTTGCTTTCTCTTTTTCTTCACTTTTTTCACATCACTTTCTTTACTTATCAAACTCTCATATGCCTAAAATTGCAACCGACATCATAACAACAACATTCAATCCCAAGTAACATTCCAAACAAAGGTAAGTAAGGTGTATGTATGGCTTAAAACTCCAATTTGGAGTTGGTTATGGGAATTTGGGTTATGAAAAGAAAGGTTATATTTAGCCTCAAAGGGGTTAACTAGGGAAAACATAAGGGTGAGGTCAAGGATAATATGGGTGATATAACAAAGAGGGCCTATGATCATTTCACAAAGTTTACGCAATTCACAAGTCAAAACAATATATGAAAATCATGATCAAGTAACACATTTCAAGTATGAACTCAATTAATGAACGATCAATGAAAGAATAGTTAGATTACCAACGAATTCAACGTTTTCAATGAGCAAAGAATAGTGTATAACACTCACAAACGACGAAAGGTACAAAGCTTACTCGGTGTAAGTATTTACAATGAAACAAAAGATTACCGAGTTATAAAAATCTTAAACCAAATCAATATAACAAGGAAAGTGCATATGCTCATGGGATAAAGTTTAATTCATGAAGTTATTCACAATATCAATGATTTGAGGACTAAAGTCTAATAACTTTTAAAATCGAGAACATGCATCATTGAGTTGTCTATTGGATCGGGCAATTATTGAAATTTATCATCGGAAACAAGGCAAAATGCCCAACAAAGGAGAAAAAAGAAAGAAAATATTTTTGAAATTTTTTAAATTTTTCACAAAAAGGCATACTTAGTAACTAACAAGTAAGCAAATCCATGGACAAAACAAAGAAATGGATAGAATATCCTACACCCCCTAACTTAAATGTTGCATTGTCCTCAATGCGCATTAAGAACACAACACAAAAAGAGGAAAAGAACGATATTACCCAAAATTGGAGCGATCTCCATAAGCGCGAGTCCAAAGGAATCTACAAAACAAGTTAGTACCGAGCATAGAAAAAACAAATAACAAAAAGTTAACTAATTACACTAGACTAAATTAAAAAGGAAAGAAAAAAAAGGAAAGAAAGAAAATTAAAAAGCTAACTATTTACAACCTACTATTTAGGCTTCACACTAACTATACACTAGAAGTCTAAATAGTTGAGGGTCCACCCAAAAAGGGATTTGACTTTGAAAGATCAACGGTGGATCCTCCAAAGAGAACATGCCTCCCGGAAGATATGAATTCCGTTTGAACAACGGAAGGCATGTGGGTGGTGAAAAAAGTGAACCATCGCCAATTTGAAATTTTAGGCTGACGATGGGGGATTTGGATAATAAGGGGGAAAGGTACACTAGAGATCCAAGAAAAATAGATTCATGTCCCAAAGGTTTTTCAAATCTAATGGGAGATGGTGCACACACGGGGATAGGTTCCATCGAAAACAAGTTCGGTAAGGAGTCCTCATCGGCAAAAAGTGTAGAAGTTTTTAAAGTTTCTACCGACTCATAGGAATCAACCAGTAATTCTAATGGTTCGATGAAGGAAAACGAATATGGTGATGAAACAAATTCAATCTCAATCGACTCATCGTCGGAAGGAGATTGAATTTCAGAGGAGAAAGATGCACACTCGATGAGAAATTATTTGAAAAATTGAGGTGAAACACTAGTTTCCACCTCCTCGTTTTTTTGTGCAAAAGAATTCATCTCATTGCAAAGTGCACCAAGTCTCATTCCAGCATCATTTAAGCTTTCCAAACCTTGAGAGTAAAGAAGAAAAGTTTCTTCCAAAGTAGGCTTCCTCGGCTCAAGAGCCTTGAACTCCTCATTTGGTAAAATCTCATCTTCTAAAGTAATGAAATAAGAATCGTCATTGGATTCGAATAATGAATCCAACTCAAGCTCCCAATAACGATTTTCATTCCGATAAATGTTTTCAAGTCTTTCATTTTCAAGAAAATCTTGAAAATGAAAAACTTGAAAACTATCCCCAAAGTATGAATCATTAGAATAACCGTAATAACTATAATAGTAGGACATGATTACCTCGTTGTTTGTAGATGGAGAATCCGAGCAAGAAAGTGAGCAACCGCGAATCAAAGTTTCTTAGCGCTCAAATATGCTATCCTGAAAAAAAGGTTAAAACAAAGAATACAAATACAAAAGGAAAAATACTACGAAATAATAAAACAATTACTATCTAAAACACACTCCCCTGCAACGGCGCCATTTTGTGACCTGGCGGAAAAAGTGTGCGCGTGTAAAGTGCACAATCGTCGTGTGTTCCGCCGCCGCGATACAAAAGATAGAACCTAAGCTACAACTACACTTGACAAGCATGTACAGCGGTAAGTCAGGTATCAAAAATCCACAGGGAGTGATTGAATTTTAGATGTTAATTGTTTAATTACTTCAGGAATAAAAGTGGAAAATAAATAAACGAAAAGGTGAAAGGGTGGTTATCGTGAATAAAAAAAAAGAGAAGTTACGCTAGATTAAAGTAAAGCGAGGATCGGGATCGCATTCTACCAAACGGATCGAAACAACTACTAATCAAAATTAAGGCTCGAAAGCAATTTAATCGAGCATTTACAATTAAGCATAAATATCACGCAAGAAGGAATTTAACCAAAAGTTGCGAGATAAAACATTTAACTGAAAAATGGTCACACGCGGATTAAATTCGGATAATCACTATAAACACTAACGTTGCATGACAAAGAAAGTTAAACGCATAATAATTCGACTTTAATACGCGAGGTTTCAATTAAATGCGATTTTACACGAAACCCTAAATTTCGAGGTCCGAACCCGAAAATGGCGGAAACGCAATCCCGACCCTATTTATCTAGGGACGCATAATGAATTAAACTAAATTAAACTAATTTAAATAAGAAAACAATAAATGAAAGCAAGAAAACCTAATTAGAAAGAATGGAAAGTATCTAGAAAGCAAGGAAATGAAGAAATACAACTATATTAAAGGAGAAGGAAGATGAATAGTCAATCTTACAACCAATTAGTGTGTCAATCCAAGAGAGGAAGAAGAAGAACCAATCAAAACCCCTCCAACACTAACTAAACTAAGCTAAAATCGTATAAGGGTTGGTCTCTACATTATTACAACAAAAATTAGCTTATATAGTAAGTTAGAATAAAAATAAAGAAGAAAGAAAAGAAGGCAAAATATCTGCAGAAAACAGAGCATTGATTGATCGACCCCTTTGGTCGATCGATCGACCTAGGAAAAATTTCGGCAATCCATAATGGTCGATCGATTGACCAGAAGCGTCGATCGATCGATCAAACAGGGAAGATTGCAGCAGCAGCACACTGCATTCTTCTCCTGTTTTTCTTTCTTGTTTTTCCTCTGCAAGAAATGCCATAACTTCTTCGTTATGCATCGGAATCGCGCACCGTTCGCAGCCACGCGTAGCTAGCGAGGAGGGCTACAACTTCCATGAGATGTCGGGCCAGGTACCCAAGCTGTGAAAGGAATAAAATTCCCTCGAACGTGCGGTTGTGTACGAAACTTCGCCGAAATGCATCCGAACTTCACACTAAGCATCCAAATACCTACAAAAGCTCAATTAACCCCTGTAAAATATGTTAACATAGAAATCCGAGGTTGTCTAGTTAACGAGCATAAATATAGGGATTAAGATACCCAAGGGGGATAATAACGCGTAGGTTAACGGGTGAAATACGCAATATTTGCGTCGTATCACACCCCCTAACTTACACATTGCTAGTCCCTAGCAATGAAATAGGAAACAACAAGAACTACAAGCAAACCAAAAGTAGGAGAAGAACAAAAATATGGTATAAAATCAATAAAAAGATAAGGCCACTTTCGCGAGCGAACGATTGCATTTAGCATATGCAATAAGCCGTTAAACCCCTAGGTTACCCTAGTGGACGAGTGTCGTCTCGTGAGGGTTTTCAGGGATGAAACCCACAAACATCATATGGTTTCCTCAAAATATGCCCATACCAACATGCGACAAACTCAACAACAACGAAAAAGATTTCAAACATGTTATTAGCAAAGTGAATGAATTCACACAAAAGTCCGTTGTTATTAACAAGTTGAATGCACCTCATAGAATTGAAACTTTAAAAGTGGGAGGCGGGAGAACACATGCACAATATGATTTGGTAAAAACTTAAATAAATCGGATAAACATAAAGCAAGCATATATTCAATCCTCACGGGCATTACGCTCATCAAGCGAATTCACTCAAAACAGGGAGGTAACACACGGGACATGCGGGCTAAAGAGTAAATGTAAATGGAAACTAGGCCGCACACATGTCACAAAAGAAGAACGCTATATATAAAATGAAAAACTGTAATCTCAATGAAAGGATACCGCACACTAAAAGAGGCGAAATGCATTTTCACAGATTATCAAAACTATTATGACTTTTAAATTAAATGCACCCTAAGATCACATAGGACTTTAATAGGGTTATAATGTAGGTATGGCTAAGGTACGAAATGAAAGGTATATGTACGGATTCAAAGTGTTCGGGATGAAAACTCGGGATAATGGAAAAATGCGGGCAATATCAAAAATTGGAAAAACAAGTTCCAAAACGGCATTAGATATATCATCGGGGAGAGTAATCAAAGCTTATTGAAACACTATACACAACATTTACAACTTTCTCTTTCTTTTCTTTTCTTCTTTTTCTCATGTTTTCTTTTGTTTTCTTTTGCTTTTTGCTTTCTCTTTTTCTTCACTTTTTTCACATCACTTTCTTTACTTATCAAACTCTCATATGCCTAAAATTGCAACCGACATTATAACAACAACATTCAATCCCAAGTAACATTCCAAACAAAGGTAAGTAAGGTGTATGTATGGCTTAAAACTCCAATTTGGAGTTGGTTATGGGAATTTGGGTTATGAAAAGAAAGGTTATATTTAGCCTCAAAGGGGTTAACTAGGGAAAACATAAGGGTGAGGTCAAGGCTAATATGGGTGATATAACAAAGAGGGCCTATGATCATTTCACAAAATTTACGCAATTCACAAGTCAAAAAAATATATGAAAATCATGATCAAGTAACACATTTCAAGTATGAACTCAATTAATGAACGATCAATGAAAGAATAGTGAGATTACCAACGAATTCAACGTTTTCAATGAGCAAAGAATAATGTATAACACTCACAAACGACGAAAGGTACAAAGCTTACTCGGTGTAAGTATTTACAATGAAACAAAAGATTACCGAGTTATAAAAATCTTAAACCAAATCAATATAACAAGGAAAGTGCATATGCTCATGGGATAAAGTTTAATTCATGAAGTTATTCACAATATCAATGATTTGAGGACTAAAGTCTAATAACTTTTAAAATCGAGAACATGCATCATTGAGTTGTCTATTGGATCGGGCAATTATTGAAATTTATCATCGGAAACAAGGCAAAATGCCCAACAAAGGAGAAAAAAGAAAGAAAATATATTTGAAATTTTTTAAATTTTTCACAAAAAGGCATACTTAGTAACTAACAAGTAAGCAAATCCATGGACAAAACAAAGAAATGGATAGAATATCCTACACCCCCTAACTTAAATGTTGCATAGTCCTCAATGCGCATTAAGAACACAACACAAAGAGAGGAAAAGAACGATATTACCCAAAATTGGAGCGATCTCCATAAGCGCGAGTCCAAAGGAATCTACAAAACAAGTTAGTACCGAGAATAGCAAAAATAAATAACAAAAAGTTAACTAATTACACTAGACTAAATTAAAAAGGAAAGAAAGAAAATTAAAAAGATAACTATTTACAACCTACTATTTAGGCTTCACACTAACTATACACTAGAAGTCTAAATAGTTGTGGGTGGTGAAAAAAGTGAACCATCGCTAATTTGAAATTTTAGGCTGACGATGGTGGATTTGGATAATAAGGGGGAAAGGTACACTAGAGATCCAAGAAAAATAGATTCATCTCCCAAAGGTTTTTCAAATGGAATGGGAGATGGTGCACACACGGGGATAGGTTCCATCGAAAACAAGTTCGGTAAGGAGTCCTCATCGGCAAAAAGTGTAGAAGTTTTAAAAGTTTCTACCGACTCATAGGAATCAACCAGTAATTCTAATGGTTCGATGAAGGAAAACGAATATGGTGATGAAACAAATTCAATCTCAATCGACTCATCGTTGGAAAGAGATTGAATTTCAGAGGAGAAAGATGCACACTCGATGAGAAATTCTTTGAAAAATTGAGGTGAAACACTAGCTTCCAACTCCTCGTTGTTTTGTGCAAAAGAATTCATCTCATTGCAAAGTGCACCAAGTCTCATTCCAGCATCATTTAAGCTTTCCAAACCTTGAGAGTAAAGAAGAAAAGTTTCTTCCAAAGTAGGCTTCCTAGGCTCAAGAGCCTCGAACTCCTCATTTGGTAAAATCTCATCTTCTAAAGTAATGAAATAAGAATCGTCATTGGATTCGAATAATGAATCCAACTCAAGCTCCCAATAACGATTTTCATTCTGATAAATGTTTTCAAGTCTTTCATTTTCAAGAAAATCTTGAAAATGAAAAACTTGAAAACTATCCCCAAAGTATGAATCATTAGAATAACCGTAATAACTATAATAGTAGGACATGATTACCTCGTTGTTTGTAGATGGAGAATCCGAGCAAAAAAGTGAGCAACCGCGAATCAAAGTTTCTTAGCGCTCAAATATGCTATCCTGCAAAAAAGGTTAAAACAAAGAATACAAATACAAAAGGAAAAATACTACGAAATAATAAAAAAATTACTATCTAAAACACACTCCCCGGCAACGGCGCCATTTTGTGACCTGGCGGAAAAAGTGTGCGCGTGTAAAGTGCACAATCGTCGTGTGTTTCGCCGTCGCGATACAAAAGATAGAACCTAAGCTACAACTACACTTGACAAACAAGTACAGCGGTAAGTCAGGTATCAAAAATCCACAGGGAGTGATTGAATTTTAGATGTTAATTGTTTAACTACTTCAGGAATAAAAGTGTAAAATAAATAAAGGAAAAGGTGAAATGGTGGTTATCGTGAATAAACAAAAAGAGAAGTTATGCTAGAGTAAAGTAAAGCAAGGATCGGGATCGCATTCTACCAAACGGATCGAAACAACTACTAATCAAAATTAAGGCTCGAAAGCAATTTAATGGAGCATTTACAATTAAGCATAAACATCACGCAACAAGGAATTTAACCCAAAGTTGCGAGATAAAACATTTAACTGAAAAATGGTCACACGCGGATTAAATTCGGATAATCGCTATAAACACTAACGTTGCATGACAAAGAAAGTTAAACGCATAATAATTCGACTTTAATACGCGAGGTTTCAATTAAATGCGATTTTACACGAAACCCTAAATTTCGAGGTCCGAACCCGAAAATGGCGGAAACGCAATCTTGACCCTATTTATCTAGGGACACATAATGAATTAAACTAAATTAAACTAATTTAACTAAGAAAACAATAAATGAAAGCAAGAAAACCTAATTAGAAAGCATGGAATTATCTAGAAAGCAAGGAAATGAAGAAATACAACTATATTAAAGGAGAAGGAAGATGAATAGTCAATCTTACAACCAATTAGTGTGTCAATCCAAGAGAGGAAGAAGAAGAACCAATCAAAACCCCTCCAACCCTAACTAAACTAAGCTAAAATCGTATAAGGGTTGGTCTCTACATTATTACAACAAAAATTAGCTTATATAGTAAGTTAGAATAAAAATAAAGAAGAAAGAAAAGAAGGCAAAATATCTGCAGAAAACAGAGCATTGATCGATCGACCCCTTTGGTCGATCGATCGACCTAGGCAAAATTTTGGAAATCCATAATGGTCGATCGATTGACCAGAAGCGTCGATCGATCGATCAAACAGGGAAGATTGCAGCAGCAGCACACTGCATTCTTCTCCTCTTTTGCTTTCTTGTTTTTCCTCCGCAAGAAATGCCATAACTTCTTCGTTATGCATCGGAATCGCGCACCGTTCGCAGCCACGCAAAGCTAGCGAGGAGGGCTACGACTTCCATGAGATGTCGGGCCAGGTACCCAAGCTGTGAAAGGACTAAAATCCCCTCGAATGTGCGGTTTTGTACGAAACTTCGCCGAAATGCATCCGAACTTCACACTAAGCATCCAAATACCTACAAAAGCTCAATTAACCCCTGCAAAATATGTTAACATAGAAATCCGAGGTTGTCTGGTTAACGAGCATAAATATAGGGATTAAGATACCCGAGGGGGATAATAACGCGTAGGTTAACGGGTGAAATACGCAATATTTGCGTCGTATCACACCCCCTAACTTACACATTGCTAGTCCCTAGCAATGAAATAGGAAACAACAAGAACTACAAGCAAACCAAAAGCAGGAGAAGAACAAAAATATAGTATAAAAGCAATAAAAAGATAAGGCCACTTTCGCGAGCAAACGATTGCATTTAGCATATGCAATAAGCCGTTAAACCCCTAGGTTACCCTAGTGGACGAGTGTCGTCTCGTGAGGGTTTTCAGGGATGAAACCCACAAACATCATATGGTTTCCTCAAAATATGCCCATCCCAACATGCGACAAACTCAACAACAACGAAAAAGATTTCAAACATGTTATTAGCAAAGTGAATGAATTCACACAAAAGTCCGTTGTTATTAACAGGTTGAATGCACCTCATAGAATTGAAACTTTAAAAGTGGGAGGGGGGAGAACACATGCACAATATGATTTGGTAAAAACTTAAATAAATCGGATAAACATAAAGCAAGCATATATTCAATCCTCACAGGTATTACGCTCATCAAGCGAATTCACTCAAAACAGGGAGGTAACACACGGGACATGCGGGCTAAAGAGTAAATGTAAATGGAAACTAGGCCGCACACATGTCACAAAAGAAGAACGCTATATATAAAATGAAAAACTGTAATCTCAATGAAAGGATACCGCACACTAAAAGAGGCGAAATGCATTTTCACAGATTATCAAAACTATTATGACTTTTAAATTAAATGCACCCTAAGATCACATAGGACTTTAATAGGGTTATAATGTAGGTATGGCTAAGGTACGAAATGAAAGGTATATGTACGGATTCAAAGTGTTCGGGATGAAAACTCGGGATAAATGAAAAATGCGGGAAATATCAAAACTTGGAAAAACAAGTTCCAAAACGGCATTATATATATCATCGGGGAGAGTAATCAAAGCTTATTGAAACACTATACACAACATTTACAACTTTCTCTTTCTTTTCTTTTCTTCTTTTTCTCATGTTTTCTTTTGTTTTCTTTTGCTTTTTTCTTTCTCTTTTTCTTCACTTTTTTCACATCACTTTCTTTACTTATCAAACTCTCATATGCCTAAAATTGCAACCGACATCATAACAACAACATTCAATCCCAAGTAACATTCCAAACAAAGGTAAGTAAGGTGTATGTATGGCTTAAAACTCCAATTTGGAGTTGGTTATGGGAATTTCGGTTATGAAAAGAAAGGTTATATTTAGCCTCAAAGGGGTTAACTAGGGAAAACATAAGGGTGAGGTCAAGGCTAATATGGGTGATATAACAAAGAGGGCCTATGATCATTTCACAAAGTTTACGCAATTCACAAGTCAAAACAATATATGAAAATCATGATCAAGTAACACATTTCAAGTATGAATTCAATTAATGAACGATCAATGAAAGAATAGTGAGATTACCAACGAATTCAACGTTTTCAATGAGCAAAGAATAGTGTATAACACTCACAAACGACGAAAGGTACAAAGCTTACTCGGTGTAAGTATTTACAATGAAACAAAAGATTACCGAGTTATAAAAATCTTAAACCAAATCAATATAACAAGGAAAGTGCATATGCTCATGGGATAAAGTTTAATTCATGAAGTTATTCACAATATCAATGATTTGAGGACTAAAGTCTAATAACTTTTAAAATCGAGAACATGCATCATTGAGTTGTCTATTGGATCGGGCAATTATTGAAATTTATCATCGGAAACAAGGCAAAATGCCCAACAAAGGAGAAAAAAGAAAGAAAATATTTTTGAAATTTTTTAAATTTTTCACAAAAAGGCATACTTAGTAACTAACAAGTAAGCAAATCCATGGACAAAACAAAGAAATGGATAGAATATCCTACACCCCCTAACTTAAATGTTGCATTGTCCTCAATGCGCATTAAGAACACAACACAAAGAGAGGAAAAGAACGATATTACCCAAAATTGGAGCGATCTCCATAACCGCGAGTCCAAAGGAATCTACAAAACAAGTTAGTACCCAGCATAGAAAAAACAAATAACAAAAAGTTAACTAATTACACTAGACTAAATTAAAAAGGAAAGAAAAAAAGGAAAGAAAGAAAATTAAAAAGATAACTATTTACAACCTACTATTTAGGCTTCACACTAACTATACACTAGAAGTCTAAATAGTTGAGGGTCCACCCAAAAAGGGATTTGACTTTGAAAGATCAACGGTGGACCCTCCAAAGAGAACATGCCTCCCGGAAGATATGAATTCCGTTTGAACAACGGAAGGCATGTGGGTGGTGAAAAAAGTGAACCATCGCCAATTTGAAATTTTAGGCTAACGATGGGGGATTTGGATAATAAGGGGGAAAGGTAGACTAGAGATCCAAGAAAAATAGATTCATCTCCCAAAGGTTTTTCAAATGGAATGGGAGATGGTGCACACACGGGGATAGGTTCCATCGAAAACAAGTTCGGTAAGGAGTCCTCATCGGTAAAAAGTGTAGAAGTTTTAAAAGTTTCTACCGACTCATGGGAATCAACCAGTAATTCTAATGGTTCGATGAAGGAAAATGAATATGGTGATGAAACAAATTAAATCTCAATCGACTCATCGTCGGAAGGAGATTGAATTTCAGAGGAGAAAGATGCACACTCGATGAGAAATTCTTTGAAAAATTGAGGTGAAACACTAGTTTCCACCTCCTCGTTGTTTTGTGCAAAAGAATTCATCTCATTGCAAAGTGCACCAAGTCTCATTCCAGCATCATTTAAGCTTTCCAAACCTTGAGAGTAAAGAAGAAAAGTTTCTTCCAAAGTAGGCTTCCTAGGCTCAAGAGCCTCGAACTCCTCATTTGGTAAAATCTCATCTTCTAAAGTAATGAAATAAGAATCGTCATTGGATTCGAATAATGAATCCAACTCAAGCTCCCAATAACGATTTTCATTCCGATAAATGTTTTCAAGTCTTTCATTTTCAAGAAAATCTTGAAAATGAAAAACTTGAAAACTATCCCCAAAGTATGAATCATTAGAATAACCGTAATAACTATAATAGTAGGACATGATTACCTCGTTGTTTGTAGATGGAGAATCCGAGCAAGAAAGTGAGCAACCGCGAATCAAAGTTTCTTAGCGCTCAAATATGCTATCCTGCAAAAAAGGTTAAAACAAAGAATACAAATACAAAAGGAAAAATACTACGAAATAATAAAAAAATTACTATCTAAAACACACTCCCCGGCAACGGCGCCATTTTGTGACCTGGCGGAAAAAGTGTGCGCGTGTAAAGTGCACAATCGTCGTGTGTTTCGCCGCCGCGATACAAAAGATAGAACCTAAGCTACAACTACACTTGACAAGCAAGTACAGCGGTAAGTCAGGTATAAAAAATCCACAGGGAGTGATTGAATTTTAGATGTTAATTGTTTAATTACTTCAGGAATAAAAGTGTAAAATAAATAAAGGAAAACGTGAAAGGGTGGTTATCGTGAATAAAGAAAAAGAGAAGTTACGCTAGATTAAAGTAAAGCGAGGATCGGGATCGCATTCTACCAAATGGATCGAAACAACTACTAGTCAAAATTAAGGCTCGAAAGCAATTTAATCGAGCATTTACAATTAAGCATAAACATCACGCAAGAAGGAATTTAACCCAAAGTTGCGAGATAAAACATTTAACTGAAAAATGGTCACACGCGGATTAAATTCGGATAATCGCTATAAACACTAACGTTGCATGACAAAGAAAGTTAAATGCATAATAATCCGACTTTAATACGCGAGGTTTCAATTAAATGCGATTTTACACGAAACCCTAAATTTCGAGGTCCGAACCCGAAAATGGCGAAAACGCAATCCCGACCCTATTTATCTAGGGACGCATAATGAATTAAACTAAATTAAACTAATTTAACTAAGAAAACAATAAATGAAAGCAGGAAAACCTAATTAGAAAGCATGGAAATTATCTAGAAAGCAAGGAAATGAAGAAATACAACTATATTAAAGGAGAAGGAAGATGAATAGTCAATCTTACAACCAATTAGTGTGTCAATCCAAGAGAGGAAGAAGAAGAACCAATCAAAACCCCTCCAACCCTAACTAAACTAAGCTAAAATCGTATAAGGACTGGTCTCTACATTATTACAACAAAAATTAGCTTATATAGTAAGTTAGAATAAAAATAAAGAAGAAAGAAAAGAAGGCAAAATATCTGCAGAAAACAGGGCATTGATCGATCGACCCCTTTGGTCGATCGATCGACCTAGGCAAAATTTCGGCAATCCATAATGGTCGATCGATTGACCAGAAGCGTCGATCGATCGATCAAACAGGGAAGATTGCAGCAGCAGCACACTGCATTCTTCTCCTCTTTTGCTTTCTTGTTTTTCCTCCGCAAGAAATGCCATAACTTCTTCGTTATGCATCGGAATCGCGTACCGTTCGCAGCCACGCGAAGCTAGCGAGGAGGGCTACAACTTCCATGAGATGTCGGGCCAGGTACCCAACCTGTGAAAGGACTAAAATCCCCTCGAACGTGCGGTTGTGTACGAAACTTTGCCGAAATGCATCCGAACTTCACACTAAGCATCCAAATACCTACAAAAGCTCAATTAACCCCTGAAAAATATGTTAACATAGAAATCCGAGGTTGTCTGGTTAACGAGCATAAATATAGGGATTAAGATACCCAAGGGGGATAATAACGCGTAGGTTAACGGGTGAAATACGCAATATTTGCGTCGTATCACACCCCCTAACTTACACATTGCTAGTCCCTAGCAATGAAATAGGAAACAACAAGAACTACAAGCAAACCAAAAGCAGGAGAAGAACAAAAATATGGTATAAAAGCAATAAAAAGATAAGGCCACTTTCGTGAGCGAACGATTGCATTTAGCATATGCAATAAGCCGTTAAACCCCTAGGATACCCTAGTGGACGAGTGTCGTCTCGTGAGGGTTTTCAGGGATGAAACCCACAAACATCATATGGTTTCCTCAAAATATGCCCATCCCAACATGCGACAAACTCAACAACAACGATAAAGATTTCAAACATGTTATTAGCAAAGTGAATGAATTCACACAAAAGTCCGTTGTTATTAACAGGTTGAATGCACCTCATAGAATTGAAACTTTAAAAGTGGGAGGGGGGAGAACACATGCACAATATGATTTGGTAAAAACTTAAATAAATCGGATAAACATAAAGCAAGCATATATTCAATCCTCACGGGCATTACGCTCATCAAGCGAATTCACTCAAAACAGGGAGGTAACACACGGGACATGCGGGCTAAAGAGTAAATGTAAATGGAAACTAGGCCGCACACATGTCACAAAAGAAGAACGCTATATATAAAATGAAAAACTGTAATCTCAATGAAAGGATACCGCACACTAAAAGAGGCGAAATGCATTTTCACAGATTATCAAAACTATTATGACTTTTAAATTAAATGCACCCTAAGATCACATAGGACTTTAATAGGGTTATAATGTAGGTATGGATAAGGTACGAAATGAAAGGTATATGTACGGATTCAAAGTGTTCGGGATGAAAACTCGGGATAATGGAAAAATGCGGGAAATATCAAAAATTGGAAAAACAAGTTCCAAAACGGCATTAGATATATCATCGGGGAGAGTAATCAAAGCTTATTGAAACACTATACACAACATTTACAACTTTCTCTTTCTTTTCTTTTCTTCTTTTTCTCATGTTTTCTTTTGTTTTCTTTTGCTTTTTGCTTTCTCTTTTTCTTCACTTTTTTCACATCACTTTCTTTACTTATCAAACTCTCATATGCCTAAAATTGCAACCGACATCATAACAACAACATTCAATCCCAAGTAACATTCCAATCAAAGGTAAGTAAGGTGTATGTATGGCTTAAAACTCCAATTTGGAGTTGGTTATGGGAATTTGGGTTATGAAAAGAAAGGTTATATTTAGCCTCAAAGGGGTTAACTAGGGAAAACATAAGGGTGATGTCAAGGCTAATATGGGTGATATAACAAAGAGGGCCTATGATCATTTCACAAAGTTTACGCAATTCACAAGTCAAAACAATATATGAAAATCATGATCAAGTAACACATTTCAAGTATGAACTCAATTAATGAACGATCAATGAAAGAATAGTGAGATTACCAATGAATTCAACGTTTTCAATGAGAAAAGAATAGTGTATAACACTCACAAACGACGAAAGGTACAAAGCAATAGCGAGGGGATTTGGTATAAACGACGAAAGTTGTGGTCCTTAGTATTTGTCTCGTACCCCACATCCCTGCTTCCTGCTAGCAATAGCGCGTCTATTCTCATGTTACAAAAAAGATATTAAACACATTACTCCTACTAATTTGTCATTAGGCTCTTGAAATTGGCCACAAAATTATTCCCACGCCAAGAGATATTTCATTCTTTCCTGAATCACTATAGTAAACATTTATACCCCCGGGGATTTGGTATAACCCAATGACATACTCTACAAGTCTCTGTAGGATTTAATTTTCCTCTCGGATGACACTTAGCACAAATTGTTTCATGTCCAGGACTAATGGACACCTAATATTATTTTAATGGTCTATTACCACACAAACTTAAATGATCCGGTTCGAAATCGGGATAATAATACATTTTATGCTCATGATTCTCAAGTAGTACAAGTAAGCTGTAATGCACATAGGTTATTTGAAATTTTCCTCGTAACTAAATGGAAACACTATAAATGATAAAGTATCGTACCTCCAAACGTGGGTGGTAGATGCGGTATCAGTGGCATAACTGCATATCGGGCATTATAGATATGTCCATACTATACTACCTACTGCTGTTGTGAAGTCTGCGTTTCTGGGGTGATTATCCTTGTTTCCCCAATTTGGGTATTCTGGGGTGTCAGGTGAACATCCAATGACTGTTGCAAGATCATGCCCTGGCTAGGGCAATTTCGACGGTAGTGACCCCGTTCGCCGCATATGAAACACTTACCCACACAGTTTTTGGTCTGCTGGCCCTGATGGTCTCGCTGACCTTGTTGAATTGGCTGAGGCTTTCCTCTAGTTCTTTGCGGGCAAACTTTGCATTTGCGGCCATTTCTTCCACACTTAAAACACCTCTTTGTGAAAACCTTCTGCCATTGGCCTTGTTGGCCCTGGCGGGTTTCTCTCTCCCTAAGGTTCTCATAGTCTTCTTGGTTTTGATGTCTCTGAGGAGCTTGTCACTGTTGCGATGGTATTTTCCCATTGTTATTATTCCTCGAAATGTCATTTTGAAAAACTTCTCTTGTTCTTTTGCCCCCTGTAAGATGCACGCTGCTATTTTGGTACTGCACTATTGCGGTAGTCACTGCTTGTGCCACGATGTTCACGATCTTAGTGATTTCCTCTCTTTCCTGGTGTACCTGAGGTATTTATTGGTCTTGTATCGCATTTACTTCTTCAGCGGTGCTAGTGTGTTTCTCCTCCATAAGCAACATCTGAAATTCAAATGAATTTATAAAACCACTGTCCATACATAACATTGTAGCAGAAGTACGTAAAACGTATGAAGAGTACAATAATCCTAAACTATAGGGATCTATATGAAAGGACGCTACACGGAAACATAATAAGCCGTACAGATCCTAAGGACACTAGAACCTGATGCTCTGATACCACCTGTGACACCTCGCCTAATTAATTACTGGGTGATCAGTTCTTAATTAATTAATTTCAGAATATCAACTTGGTCCAGATAATGCATCATTGCCGAAAACTCAAATTTTATTTTAATAAAAACTAACCACCTAATATTTAAAAAGCGTGATGTCCAAATTTTATCTTGTTACTAACCGATATAAAAAAGAATACCAACAAAAGTCCATTCATCACAATAATATAAATAAAGTCTAACTGAAGTAAAATAAATTACTAGAGTAAAACACATCCTGATGCAATCCCATACAATCAATCCAAAAATGAAATCAAGTCTAAGAGATAATTTAAAACAACTGAATCTTTGCAAATAACCAGAAGAAAGGACGACATGTCCAACAGAATAGATAACTGAAAAAGGAAGAATATGCTAAGTCGTCTACAAGAAATTATCCTGAAGCTTCCACATTAGCTACAGCACGAAAACTGAATAGAGTCTCCTAGGGTTGGTGTCCCTGTGGCTAGGCACCTAAAAAAATGGAACAGTAGAAAGATATACAGAAAAGCGGCTCAAAGCCCGAGTTGAAAATAGTTTAATATAGCAAGTGCTTAAATTGATTCAATTAGCACAATTATTATCTAAGTTAACTTAGCGTACTCACTTGAGATACTCACCCCTCGATCTAGTGTGCACGTCTAACGAGTCTAATTACCCAATCTAGTCATGATACCCTGACTAGATACTAAATACATATTATTATGTTGGGGAGATTCCCTAAATTACCCAAAGCCAACATTCTTAAGATTTTAATATAGTTTTAGAATTTACATTAGTTTATTCTCATATTCTTCTAACTGTCCAGCTGTTACTACCATAAGTACACATTTCGAAATAGAGTCATCAATAGGGGGCACCAAATAGGATTTCGGTATACACACATTAATCTCTTTATGTATACATATTAATTTATATATATAATATGTCAATATTGCACTCCTGGTTGAGAAACCCTTAGTGCTACGCATAATCGGCTATCTAGTCCCATTGAAATGCTCACGCATAGAGGACACCAGGTTTAATCTCTCGAGAACTAATAAACCACAAACACCTATTGGAGGAATACATAGTCCCAAACCGATGGGCTATGCACATACCTACGCACCCATACGATCGTCATCACTATCATTCTCATGGATAGCCCGTACATAGTTTCCATGATCTAGTGGTACGACTCTAAATCCCCCGAAGGCAAACAAGATCTGGTCGTCCACAATACCTTAACCTCCGTTCGATAGCCAGTAGGTAGGTATGCCATACACATAATATTTTGAGCAATAAGAATACACACAACTTTTATAAATTCATTGGCTTTCCTGTAGACTAGTATTTGCAGTACGTATAATGGGTATCCCTTATTATACGCCGTACCTTATTCGTATATATATTCTCCCTTGTATTTTTGCATCTCTCAATTTCTATAACTTTCATTCCTTCCGAGGGTCGACATATTCTCCGCTCACTAATAAATATAAATTTTAGGTTACTCGACATTCATACAGTCCTAACACTCAATTATATAAGTCTACGCGGATTTTGAAACAAAATCGGGACTTAAAAGTCATTCTATAATCTCGTTAGAATACCTAGGGAATCTCGTTCGAATGAGGTCGTTCGAATGAGGGTCGTTTGAACGAACCACCAAACTCGTTAGAAGTGACACTGTAATGTCGTTAAAAGTCTCATTCGAACGAGGTCATTCGAACGACCTGGGCTGGACTTCTAACGAAATTTCTGAAGTTGCCCAGTTCATCACCAATGTTCATTTTTCCATATTTTCTCCACTCAAATATCAACCTAAACCCACTCCAACCCATGTACAAGGTTTACAAACTACTCTAAGTCACCCTAAGACACTCCTTAGTATAGTTTTGGGGTCAAATCCTTCTAATCATCATGTAATTTCAATAAATTCCTAAATTTTTCCATAAATCTTATTAACATAAACCCAGAATTTTTAATCTATAAAAACTCCATTTTTATTTCATGCTTAACATCTAATTCACCAAATTTCACATTCCTATTAAGGGTAAAATCCTCTACATGCAAACCCCCTTCAGATTTCTAAAATTCCTACACGATTTTCATCATAGGTAAACCCAATTTGGTATTAGTTGTTCTAAAACCTCTGCATATGTTAACAAGAGTAATAACTGCTAAGAGAGAGAGGAAGATAACCACTTGCCTTAAAAAGTAACTTCAGATTCGCGGTTGAAAATGGTATGGGAACGATCCTCTTGACCCGATTTACGCATTGGTGTACTTTTTTTGGTGTGAAAGTTTGAGCTCTTGGCTTAGGGCTCTAATGGAGTCTTCTTCTTCTTCCTTGGTTCTCTCCCTCTTTGCCTCTCTATCTTACGTAGCTTGAACTAATAGGCCACTAACCCTAACTGCTTTTAATTAAAACCAATTTTCATTCATTTAATTACCAAAAAATTCCAAAAGACCAAAATACCCCTCTGGGGTGTCGTTTTGGGCTAAAATGTCTCGGACTCCAATTTAAATACCCGAGTAGTGTTTTCTGACTATTTCGACCATTCCGGAAACTCTGGCGCACTCAAAATAGTCATTCGAGTTATACAAAAATAATTTACCTTTTAAACCTCCAAATAGCTACTAGTGACGCGACTCTTACACGTCCCAAATATTTATAACATAATTTTCGTGTACCTCATCCTCGACCTAAATATTATTTCAATAACTACTAACTCTCATCACGTTAGTGATTATTATCATAAAATCGGATTAATTATAATTTAAATCTTTCTCCCATTAATTTAATTAATCCCCATTTTCCATAAAATTAAATATGCGTAAAAATACAGGGTATTACAAATAATAGTGGAGGTATCTAATAACTATGACCTGCAACTGCAATAATAACTGCAGGACATTAAATCATATGATAGTCTACGCCTGGCGTGCCTGTGGTTGGACACCTAAAATAGATTAAACAAGAGAAAATAGATCTTTAAGAAACGGTTCAAAGCCCGAGTAAAAATAGTTTAAAATAGTATAGCAAGTATTTAAAATGCTTAAAAGCATATATTTTATATATGTTAGTTATGCGGGCTCTCTCTTCAGGACTCTCACCTCTTAACTGTTGTGCACGCCCAACGTATCGCTAAACCATTATAGTTACTGTTGTCACGCCTAACTAGTTCAATACCATTAATCTTCAAATCTAGTATCTCATATATCACGTGTCCAAGGTTCTATGTTCTGGGTGTGAATATAAAATCCCCCCAATGGGATCATCTGGATAAGGCCGTCGACTACAAAAACCTCCTCCCCAATAGCAAGCAGCGTAGGTATGTCATAGACATAAGAAATCATACAATAGGTATTCACACCACCTATATACTTATATCATCAATATAGATACGCACACAACCTATACTATATGTCCCCTACGTAATACATATATATCTCTCAAATACGGACGCGACTCAGAAAGTGTCTCTAATGTGCGTTCACTCTAGGCTCAAGTGCAAGCCTGTCGCGTTATTAATAAATGCGGTAAGTCAGGATCGTATCCTCAGGGAAATAGGACAACAGAGTTGTGACGACGTTGGATAGACAAGGAAATCTTAACTCTGACTCTAAAGGAAAAAGAAAATTGATTTGGTTTGTGGAATGACTACACTAGATGCAATTATGAAAAAGGTGAAATTATACTAATTTACCTAAAATACTGATGAAGAATGATTTAAAACTTTAAACTATCTGATGAGAAAAACAGGACGAGAATACAATCCCCCAACCCTAGTGTATTGCAGGTATAATACTAATCGTAAATTTAAATGATTAATTAGACCTAGAAATTAGTACTCCCAAGAATTACGTATATGAGGTTTAAGCCCGCACCATACTTAATCAGAGGACGAGTAAATCGGTATTACGATAGTTACACTCGAATTGCATTCTAAAGCATCCCGGTTACCCGAAAGCAAATGAGATCCAAAGATCTACAATTGTCGTGTTACTACATAATACGATCGTAATAAATCACTAAATTTAGAGGATTAATGTTATACACATGAAACTATCACATCAGGTTGGGTTCATGTCTCCCGACCTTAGAAAATCTAACCTACCATGCTGAAACTAATGAAAATAATTTTTGAATTGCAGAAAACCATGATCAAACTAAGGAAAATTTGTGGAATGATGTAGAAAGGAATTGGAATAAAGAATTTAACTACTAATCTTACCAAAGCAGTAAAATCAGCAATTAAAAACACTTGTAATCACAGAATTCTGAATAATCTTCACTATTGGAATTAAAATTGTAATCTACCTTCAAAACTAGGATTTTACAGAAAGAATTGGAAAATTATACTAATTCTCCGTGCTAAGAATGATAATAACTTGGGCTTGTATACCCTATAAAGTTTCAGGAGTTTTATCTGCACTAGGACTCTCCATTAGAGAAAGATAAAATTTCAAAACTCGAAAGCCGAACCAGTCTGAGGCTGCTGCGGATCGGTCTGCCTGGAATGCGGACTGGTTCTTTTATTTCTGGGGCGGACCGGTTCTTTTAATTTCTTTCACCTTCGGTTTGCCTTCGGTCCGGGGTTCTCTGAAATGTGGCTCGACGGATCGGTTCTTTTAATTTCTGGCCGGACCGGTCCTGTGCGGACCGGTTCTTTTAATTTCTGGCTAGACCGGTCCTGTCTTTCTTTGACTTTTTCTTCTGTATTTGACCGCTCATAACTTTCACACCGGAACTCCGATTGAGGTGCTGTTTTTTCCAGTGTTCTTGTAATTAAAAGATCTTCAACTTTCCAGTTGACCCCACCTCCGAAATAAGGCTGCAAAATTATGAAAATGCACTTTACTCCCCGTTTCTTGGTTTTCTTTCACTGTTTTGAGATCTCTTTGGCACTAACTTGCATGAAATACCTGTAAAACACATAAGAGAAACACAAAATATGAACTACTTGCCAAAAAGGGTTTGTAGCGTAAATATAAGCCAAATCCAAGCTATTTACACCGCACGAGATCATAAAAATACCGAAATTAAGGGGATAAATGTGAAGAATTTATGCC
The DNA here is from genome assembly GCA_949130495.1 of Sambucus nigra. Lineage (NCBI taxonomy): Eukaryota > Viridiplantae > Streptophyta > Magnoliopsida > Dipsacales > Adoxaceae > Sambucus > Sambucus nigra. Next base: position 342,678,746 of record OX422208.1, read on the forward strand.
TAATCAAATACCCTTAACTTAGAACTTTGCGCGTCCCGAGCAATGTTAAAGAATCCTAGCAAGGCTTAACTCTTGAAAATAATTTTATTGGGATAGAATACCTTTTTCGCGGAGCAGCGATTGCATTTAGCGTATGCAACAAGCCTTTAAACCCCTAGATCACCCTAGTAGGACGAGTGGTGTCTCGTAAGGGTTTGCAGAGAATATATCCACAAAATTCGACTCAAAGAAACTTCAAAATACACGAAAATTATATAATTCAAACTTTCCCAGAAAATAATCATCTTCAAGTCATATTTACAAGTCTCAAATCATAGTGCGTGTGTGCGAAGCCAAAAATTTAACCGCGGATTTCCACCGATTGACCATTACGTTACTTATCGGAAAATTCGTTTTGTTTTTAAATTCTCACGGAATGCTCTCTCAAACGAATCACTCAGAATGTGGCTATTCTCTCGGTATGCGTGATATAAAGAGTAAATATAATGGACGCAAAGTCACGCTTACAAGTAGAAAGACAGAAATTTTCTAGTGATAGGATCTCATCAATGGAATACGGTTTTAAAAACGGGGACATTGCCTCTTATTCACGCATTATATCTTTTATTATCTTTTGGTGTATTAGCTCTCCACGCGGTAACCAATTTTGCAATTTAGACTCGGTTATGACTTTTTCGGGTGTTAAGGTATATTGGGTAAAATGAAAGAGGTAGGGAAGGTTGGAGTTGGAAAAGTAATTTAAGATGTCCATTTGTGCTTTTTCCGGGCTATTGCTCATTTTTTTCTTCTTTTTCTCTATTTTTTTCTGTTTTCCACTTCTTTTCTTTTTATTGCTATTTTTGTTGAGCATATCTATTTTTTTCTTGCCCCTTTATATGAACTTTTCGAACTTAACTTCTGAATTTTTCCATTTTTCGCAATTTCGTGCTATTTGGGTTTTTCGGGTTGTCAAACGAAAGGGAAAAGTTTATTTGGCTCAATTTGGGGTACAAAAGGGGGTGATTTTTCTCTACTTTTTTTGGCCAATATTTTTGGGTGACAAACGAGATCCTACTTTATTGTCCAAAATACCAATTGCGTTACAATATGCATTTCGAGATGAATTTAAGTTAAGAGATCAATTTTGGCACGTTTTTCAAAGCAATATCACACACGTTTTTCATAATCGATCAAAATGAAAGGGTCGAGATCCTCGGCGACTTTTTAAGTGCTGAAAAGAACTTTGAGTTAACAATTAACTCGGATTGATTTAAAAACTCGCAAAAAGTGATAGGCTCGAATCTTACCGGGTTTTGTTAATCTCTACACTTATTCGTTAAGTCGTTAATTTTCGCTCAATTTCCATCTTTGGTCAATTTCGGCTTTGTGTATTTGAATTTTAAAACTTGAGACTTCAATCCGACTTTTAATGATATTTTTGAAAATTTTGAATTCCAATTTTTATTTATTTTGAATAAAAATATTTTTGGATTTTTCAGAATTTTATGATTTTTTTTTTGAAATTTGTGGGCATTTTTGAAAATTTGTGAAGTTTTAAAAACACGCACTTGTGACCCCCCCAACTTAGACTTTTGCATTGTCCTCAAGCAAAAAGGACTAAAATCTAACTCAAAGCGAATGAAAAGTGCGGAAAAATAGAACAAACAAATATTTAAAATGCATAAAGACACTAAATGACCCTAACACATGACTCAATAATACACTAAAAATCACCCCATATGCGTCGGGGGTGCGACGACCTCTCATCTCTCCACAAACTCACCCGACCCCACTCACAGGATCCGATGCTCTCCTTATTAATCCCGTTCTAGGATTATAATCCAACAATCGGAACAATTTGGGACCTCAACCATAGATAAGGGAAAGACCGGGAGACTCGTCGTGATTACTCGGAAAGGGGTCGATATGGTGATTACTCAAAGCATGGCCTATGTGCACCGATTTGGAGGGAACACCTAAGTTTCTTTTAATTTTTGGAACGCATGGGTCGGGCTCTAAGTCGGACGAAACATAACTTTTCTCCTTAATAACTTTCGGGACCTCAAATGGTATGGGTGGATGGTCATTGCGAAGAAACTCATCAGTTTTATCTTTCCACCCGCCCTCTCCTAAATGACTACATGAGTCCAATAGAGATCTGACTTGTTATGAAGGCTCTCATCCACCTGCCCGAATTCTCTCTCAACTCCTATTTGGCTCAACTCCTCTAGCTCTCTCTCTTGCTTTGTTTCCACATTCTTTCTTCCTCGCTCCATCTCAAAATTATTAGGTGGTGTGGATGGGTAGTACTCGAGGAGAAAAATATCTATCGTGTCTTTCCATTCACTCTCCTCTAAGAACTCATACGAACTTCTCCATATGCCTTCTAAATTGTCACTCTCACTTGATATAACAAGGCATACCCTTATCGTCTCTCACGTGTGGGTCCTCCCATGCTCCTGTGCTGCTCCTGAAAGATCCGTCTCTCGCGATTCTCCTTCGTCACCCTCGTTCTTGATATTGTTAAAAATATTTGTATCGAGGGTCATGTTCCCAAATGTTAATTGCATCCGCCCACTCCGAGTATTGATGAGTGCATTAGCCGTAGCTAAGAATAGGAGACCAAGGATAATGGGAACATGATTGCTCGGGAGAAAGGAGGGCTCCTCATCCCAAATGACAAAGTCCACCGGGAAGTAGAAAGTGTCTATTTGGACGATCACATCCTCAATGATTCCCCGGGGCATCTTCATAGAACGATTCGCGAGCTGGAGAGTCATATTTGTGGGCTTGAGGGCTCCCAAATCGAGTTTTTTATAGATGGAATAGGGTAGAATGTTAACACTCGCTCCTAAATCTATTAGTGCTCTTTCGATTCGGTTTTTCTCCATGATGCACGAAATGGTGGGTGCACCTGGATCTTTATACTTTAACGGAAGGTCACTCGATAAACCTGAACTGACATTCTAGGCCAAAAATACATTCTTATTTACCTTTATCTTGCGTTTCATCGTAAGTCCTTAATGAACTTAGCGTATGCGGGGATTTTCTATATAGTCTCGAGAAAAGGTAAATTATTCTCTACTTGTTTAAGGACATCCAAAACATCGTCCCGAGAAGTCCCTTTGGAGTGCGGGACCAACCGTTGAGGGTATGGGGAAGCAGTGGGGGGTTTCGCTATTACGTCGAGCTCACTAGTGCCTTCTTAATCACTCTCATTCAAGGGGACATCTTTGGCCTCTTTCATTGCATCATGTGGGGGAGGTTACAAGTTAACTACTCTCCCACTACGTAGAGTGGTAATTGCGCTACATTGCTCCGGATGGTCATGGGGTGTGGAGCTTACACTAGTTTGACCTTAGGGAGGTCTTTGGCCCTGGGTAGGAAACTTTCCCTTCTCTTGGACACTCAACGAGGATTGTATCTTTGACATGTTTGCATTTATGTCGCTGATCAGGCGGTCATATCTAGCATTGGTTGCAGTCTGGCTATTGATAAATTGATTCATTGTATCCTCGAGAGTTCTCCGCGGTGGAAGGATATATGCTCCTTGATGTGGTGGTGCTTGCACATGTCATTGCATGTGTGGAGCTTGTTGAAAGTGTTGTGGTGGAGGAGGGGAAACATATGAAGTAGGGTTCATCGCATCATGTTGTTGTCCATAGCTAAAACCAAGATGATTTTTTCATGAAGGGTTGTAAGAATTCTCGTGCGGTGCACCGAAATTACCCTTAAATCCTCCTATACCACTAACTTGCTCTTGAAGCATCACTTTGTAGGCAGGTATAGTCTGGCATTCCTCAGTTGAATGACCCGCCTCACAAATCTCACACACCTTCTTGACGGGGTTTGGTATGGATCAAGTTGGTCCTCTTCCATATACCTCTCATAGGTCTCGGAATCCTTTCTCAAGTGTATCTAATCAACTGTCCGTCATAGAATTCTTATCTACATGAAATAGGCCGGACGCCGATGGAGTGGTGGTCACTTGATGATTTCGATTTTGAGCATTAGGATCAGAAGTATCCCAGGATTGGGTAGTCTCAACAACATACCTCAGGTGCAGCTCAGCATCATGGGCATCTAGTGCAACAAACGGACCACTACCCAGGGTTTTAACGAGTTGCTTGGAATTAAGGTTCAACCCATTATAGAGAAAATAAATGATTTGTGCTGTATCAAATCCATGATGGGGGCAGAAGTAACTAACTCATTGAAACGTTCGTAACATCGATGAAATGGCTCATTTTCTGATTGTCTGAACACTTGAATTTGAGCCTTTATGGAGATTGTTTGATGTGGTGGGAAGAATTTCTTGAGAAATCTAGATTGCAACTCGTTCCAAGACGGGATCGAGCTTGGAGGTAAAGACCATAGCCAGGTTTTAGCTTTATCTTTTAGCGAAAAGGGGAAGAGTTCAAGGAGGATCACCTCTTGTGTGCAAGTTTGATCATTGAGAGTATCACACACATCCTTAAATTCCCTAATATGGAGATATGGCTTTTCAGAATGCATACCATGGTAATGGGGTAATGACGCGACTGAGAATGTGTCTCAGAAGTGCGTACTCTCTAGGCTCAAGTGCAAGCCTATCTCTCAAGTAATAATCCGTCAAGTCGGGTATCGATCCTCATGGAAAAAGGACAACGAAGTTGTGACGACGGGAAAAGACGGAGGAATCCTAACCTTGACTCTAAGAAGAAGAAAAAAAGTAAATGATTTGGTTTTGAGAATGGATTACGACTAAATGCAACTGTGAAATTATGAAGAAATACAATTACACTAAACTACCTAAAATATGAATGAAAGATGATTTGGAACTTTTGAACTAAGTGATGGGAAGAACAGGACGGGAATACAATCCCCCAACCCTAGTGTATTGCAGTTATAATACTAATCGTAAATTTAACTGATTAATGTGACCCAAAATTTAGTACTCCCAAGCATTATGTATACGAGCTTCAAGCCCGCATCATACTTAATCTGAGGACGAGTAAATCAATATCGCGATAGTGACACTCAAATTGCATTCTAAATCGTCACGGTTACCCAGAGGCAAATGAGATATAAAGACCTACAATTGTTATGTTCCTACGCAATACGGTCGTAATCAATCACTAAATTCAGAGGATTAATGTTATACACGTTCAATTAACACATCAGGCTGGGTTCATGTATCCTAACTTTTTAAAACCTAGCCTAACATGCTGAAAGTAATGAAAACAGTGTTTAATGTGCAGGAATTCATGATTAATCTAAAGAAAACTTGTGAATTGATGTAGAATAGAATTGAAAATAGAGAGTTACTCACTAATTTTTACCAAAGCAGTAACAACAGCAATGAATAAAACTGGTAATCAAATAAATTCTGAATAAAGCTTCAATCTTGGAATCAAAACTGGAAATTGTATCTAAATTAGGGTTTCTGGAAAAAAAAGTGGAAAATTCACTAAAATTCTTCGTGTAAATAATAATAAGAAAACGGGTTTTTATACCCTCCAAGAATTCAGGAATTTCAGCTGCATTAGGACTCTTTTAGGAGAAGATCAAATTTGAAAATCTCGATACCCGGATCGGTCCGGGCCTTAGGCGGACCGGTTTGCCTCTAAAGCGGATCGGTTCTTTTTATTTTGGGGCGGATCGATCCGAGGGTGGACCGGTTCTTTTAATTTCTGCCTTCTTCGGTTTGCTTTTGATCCAAGGTTTACTGGAGTTAGCACAGCGGACTGGTCCGGGGTCAGGGTGGACCGGTCTGCCTATTTGACTTTTTTTGCTCAACTTTGACTGCTCATATCGATTGATCATTATGTTACTTATCCAAAAATTCGTTTTGATTTCAAATTCTCACTGAATGCTCTCTCAAACGAATCACTCGGAATGTGGCTATTCTCTCGGTATGCGTGATATAAAGAGTAAATGTAATAGATGCAAGATCACGCATACAATTAGAAAGACGAAAATTTCATGGTGAAAGGATCTCATCAACGGATTACGATTTTAAAAACAGGAACATTGCCTCTTATTCGCGCACTTAATCTCCTTCCTTATCTTTTGGTGTATTGGCTCTCTACGCGGTAATCAATTTCGCACTTTGTACTCGGTTAGGATTTTTTAGGGTTTTTAAGGTGTATTGGGTAAAATGAAATGGTAAGGAAGGTTGGAATTGGAAAAGTCATTTATCATGTCCATTTATGCTTTTTCCGGGCTATTGCTCATTTTTCTTCTTTTTCTCTATTTTTCCATTTTTCACTTCTTTTCTTTTCTTGCTATTTTTGTTGAGCATATCTATTTTTTTCTTGCCCCTTTATATGCACTTTTTGGACTTAAATTCTGAATTTTTCCATTTTTCGCAATTCCGGGCTATTTGGGTTTTTCGGGTTATCAAACGAAAGGGACAATTTATTTGGCTCAAATTGGGTTGCAAAAGGGGTGATTTTTCACGACTTTTTATAGCCAATATTTTTGGGTGACAAACGAGGGCCTACTTCATTGTCCAAAATACCAATTGCGTCACCATATGCGTTTCAAGATGAGTTTAACTTTAGAGATCAATTTTGGCACATTTTTCAAAGCAATATCACACACGTTTTTCATAACCGATCAAAATGAAAGGATTGAGATCCTCGGCGATGTTTTAGGCGCTGAAAAGAACTTTGAGTTAATAATTAACTCGGATTGATTTAAAAACTCGCAAAAAGTGGTAGGCTCGAATCTCACCGGGTTTGTTAATCTCCACACTTATTCGTTAAGTCGTCAATTTTTGTTTAATTTCCATCTTTAGTCAATTTTGGCTTTGTGTATGTTGGATTTTTACAACTTGAGACTTCAATCCGACTTTTAATGATATTTTTGAAAAATTTGAATTCCAATTTTTATTTATTTTGAAAAAAAATATTTTTGGGTTTTTCAAAGTTTATGATTTTTTTTTTTGGAAATTTCTGGGCATTTTTGAAAATTTAGAAATACGCACTTGTGAACCCCCTAACTTAGACTTTTGCATTGTGCTCAAGCAAAAGGGACTAAAATCTAAATAGGGAAAAATAATAAGTGCGATAAATAAAACAAACAAACGGAGAATATGTAGTTTTTATAACAAACAGGACTGTGGTATAATTACAAGGAAAAGCATACAAAATGTGAACAGGACAAACAAATAACAAAAAACTGCCAGAACCACATCAAGCTTCATCGGGGCGGGGGATGGGAGGAAAAGGTTGGGGTTGGGAGTTGGGAAAACGGATTGGAGGGAAAGAAGAGGATTGGGGAGAAGGGCGTGAATATTGGGAAGGGTTAGAAATAGATCTGCAGAAGGCGAATCGATCCGGGGTAGGGGCGGACCGGTCCGGATACTTTAATATTCAGAAATCTGACTAGCAGGCCGGTCCTTTTTAAAATTAAAGGAACCGGTCCGGGGGCGGACCGATCCGGCCTTAAATTAAAGGAATCGGTCCGGCCAAGGGTTTTTGGGCTGGATTTTTTCCGAACTGAATTTCGATCTCTCCTCTCCTAAAATTTTCACTTTCAAAACGTACTCCCGATCAATCGGGACTAAAACCCTCTTGATTTCGCTGGTCAATGCCCTTTGACTCGATCTTCTCGAAACAAGCGAATACTTTTCTCGAATGAAACCTAGTCCTATCGACGCTCACTACACACATGACTCTCACAACACACACGACTCTCACCCCATACACGTCGGGGGTACGACGACCTCGCTGTAACAGCTCACTCTACCCCATAAACGGGGTCCGACAACCAGACGGTGTCGACTTCTTCCGTACACGCCTCTAGATATGGCTTTAGGCGTTGTCCATTCACTTTGAATGTATTTCCCCTTTTCAAATCGTCTAATTCAACAGCTCCATGGGGGAAAACATTCTTCACAACGAACGAGCCAAACCATCGTGACCGCAACTTGCTCGGAAAGAGATGAAGCCGAGAGTTGTAGAGAGGAACTTTTTGCCCGGTAAGAAACTCTTTTCGTTGAATGATGCTATTATGAGCGAGTTTCATCCTTTCTTTGGAAATTTTGGCATTCTCATACGCATCATTGTGTAGTTCTTCTAACTCATTCAATTGAAGCTTGAGGGCTTCACCGACCTTGTCCATGGAATAATTCAATTGCTTAATCGCCAAATACGCCTTGTGTTCTAGCTCAACGGGAAGATGGCAAGGTTTTTCATACACAAAACGGAAAGGGTACATGCCGAGTTGATTCTTATATACGGTACGATAGGCCCATAGCGAATCGTTCAATCTTAGTGACCAATCTTTCCGGGTAGGATTGACGGTCTTTTCCAGAATGTTCTTGATTTCTCGATTTTCTAGTTCGGCCTGCCCATTCGTTTTCTGGTGATAAGTCGTTCCAACCTTGTGAACGACGCCATACTTTCTCATGAGCTTCGCGAATGGTCTATTACAAAAGTGCGTGCCATTATCACTAATTATCACTTTCGGTGCACCGAAGCGGGAAAGTATGTGTTCCTGCAGGAACTTTATCACCACTTTGTTGTCATTTGTCTTGGTAGCTATGGCTTCCACCCATTTAGAAACGTAGTCTATCGCGACAAGGATGTATAGGAAACCAAAGGACGGGGGGAAAGGGCCTATGAAGTCAATACCCCAACAGTCGAAGATCTCAATGATGAGTATGGGGGTAAGAGGCATCATGTCTCATCGGGTAATGGCCCTCATCCGTTGGCACCTATTGCAAGATTTGCAAGCAGCGTTCACATCCCGGAATATTGTGGGCCAATAAAGGCCGTATTACAAAATTTTTACGGCCGTCTTTTTCGTCAAAAAGTGGCCTCCACAAGCTTCTGAATGACAAAACTGGATGACTTTCGTGATTTCATCATTCGGTACACATCATCGGATGATTTGGTCAGCGCAATATTTGAACAAGAAGGGATCATCGTAGAAGAACATGCGCAACCACGTAATAAACCTCTTTTTATCTTGCAGTGTCCGATCGGGAGGGACGGGTCCCGTGACAAGGTAATTCACTATGTCCGCAAACCAGGGCAAAGAAGAGGTATCAAAAAGTTTCTCATCCAAAAAATATTCGTCTATGGGTATGGGATGACTAGGTACGTCGGACGAAAGCCGAGATAAGTGGTCGGTAACGACGTTTTATACTCCTTTCTTATCTTTGATGGAGAGATTGAACTCTTGTAGGAGTAGGATCCACCTTATGAGGCGCGACTTGGCATCTTTCTTTACAAGAAGGTATTTTAATGCCGCGTGGTCGGTGAAACAAATAATAGGAGAACCGATGAGATATAACCGGAATTTATCAAGGGCAAAAACTACTGCTAGGAACTCTTAGAGTAGTTGAGTTATGGACCCGTAAGAGTCCGGCTAGCGTAGTAGATAACATGAGCTTTCTTATCCTTTCTTTGGCCCAAAACAACCCCTATCGCATAATCGCTAGCATCACACATAATTTCGAATGGTAAGGACCAATCCGGAACTTGCATGATGGGAGCGATCACGAGCATGATTTTCAGTTTTTCAAAAGAGCTTTGGCATGCATCCGTCCACTCGAATGGGGTGTCCTTCATGAGTAGGTTTCTTAAGGGTCTAGCGATGGAGCTAAAGTCCTTAACGAACCTTCGATAAAACCCCGTGTGGCCCAAGAATGAACGCACGTCCTTAAGTGATTTTGGTGGGAGAAGATCAGTTATGACATCGATTTTTTCCCTATCAACTTCTATTCCCTTGGATGATACTATGTGGCCAAGAACTATTCCCTCGGTGACCATGAAATGGCATTTCTCCCAATTCATCACTAAGTTCTTTTCCACACATCGGGCGAGTACTTTCTCCAGTTTTCGAGACAAAGGTCGAAAGAGGTGCCAAAAATGCTGAAATTGTCCATGAACACTTCGAGTCCTCTCTCGACCATGTCACTAAATAAACTCAACATGCACCTTTGAAAGGTCGCGGGTGCATTACACAAGTCAAACGACATCCGTTTGTAGGCAAACGTACCAAAAGGGCAAGTGAAATTCGTCTTCTCCTGGTCAAGTACATCTTCCTCAATCTGGTTATATCTGGAATAACCATCAAGGAAGAAATAGTAAGGGTGGCCCGCTACTCTCTCAATCATTTGATCAATAAATGTCAAGGGGAAATGGTCTTTCCTAGTTCCCGCATTGAGTTTTCGGTAATTAATGCAAATGCGCCACCTGGTGGTGGTACGTTGGGGAACTAGCTCTCCCTTGGCATTCTTAATCACTGTCATTCCCGACTTTTTTGAGGCGACTTGAATAGGGCTCACCCATTTGCTATCCGAGATTGGGTAGATAATCCTGGCATCCAATAACTTGATAATCTCGGTTCTCACAACTTCTTTCATGTTGGGATTTAGTCGTCTTTGCATTTCTCTAGAAGGCTTGACATCCTCTTCGAGATGGATCTTGTAAGTGAAAATCAAAGGACTTATCCCCTTCAAATCAGCAATGCACCAACCAAAAGCACTTTGGTGCTTCCTCAGAATTTTCAACAATTTTCCCTCTTGCTCTTCGTCTAGGCTAGAGGAGACAACAACAGGAAATGTATCATCCTCTCCTAGGTATGCATATTTAATATGGTAGGGGAGTTTCTTTAATTCAAGGGTTGGAAATTGGTCACTGGAGGGAACCATGCGTGTATCCCTCAGAGGTAACTCCTCGAATCTAGAAACCCAATTAACATCTCTCGCATCCTCGTCCGACGCACTCTCATCGAGTAACTCTCTCAACTCCCTAACCTCACTCTCGAAGTCGGTGTACGTCCCCTAACTCTCTTGTCTCGCCGCTAAACAGGACCCTAAGGCGTCACCACAGTAATTCTCCTCAAAGTACCCCTCTACTATCTCATCTATGAGGCTCACCGCGTGAAGATCATCTTCCTCCCTCGTGTGTTGGGCTGTGTGGAAGATGTTGGTCTCTAAGTTCATGTTCCCAAAAGTGAGTTGCATTTGTCGATTCCGAGTATGGATGATGGCGTTAGCCGTAGATAAGAATGTACGCCCAAGGATGATGGGAACATGATTGCTCGAGCTGAAGGAGGGCTCCGTGTCCCAAATGACAAAATCTACCAAGGAGTAGAAAGTGTCAACTTGGACGATCACGTCCTCGACTATACCTCTTGGGATCTTCACGGTTCGATCCTCTAATTGGAGAGTGACCTTTGTGGGCTTGAGGTCTCCCAAGTCAAGTTGCCTATAGATGGAGTAAGGGAGAATATTTATGCTTGCTTCCAAGTCAAGTAAGGATTTTTCGATTTTATTCTCTCCAATGATGCAGGAAATGGTGGGTGCATCGGGATCTTTGAATTTAGGCGGGAGATCATTTAGTAGAATGGAACCCACATTTTGTGCTAGAAATACATTCTTCTTCATCTTCATCTTTCTCTTTACTGTCAACAAGTCTTTGATGACTTTAGCATAAGCTGGAATTTTCTTAATGGCATCGAGGAAAGGTAAATTTAGCTTTACTTGCTTTAACACTTTTAGCACGTCCTCACGTGGGTTTCCTTTATGGGAGGGAATCAACCTTTGAGGAAACGACGCCGGGGAGGGTGGTTTCACCACTACCTCGGGCTCACTAGTATCTTCTTTATCACTCTCATTTAAGGGGACATCTTCGGCCTCTTTCGTGCCGGGCGAAATCTCCTTATCTTTCATTGTGTCATGTGGGGGAGGTGATAAATCTACGACTCTCCCACTACGAAGAGTGGTCATAACTTGACATTGCTCCTGATGTTCAGTAGAGGTGGAGCTAACACTAGTTTGACATTGGGGAGGTCTTTGGCCTTGGGCAGGAAACTTAACCTTCTTTTGAACACTCAATGAGGATTGTATCTTTGACAGATTTGCATTTATGTCGCCAATAAGACGATCATATTTGGCATTGGTTGCGGTCTGGCTTGCGATGAATTGATTCATGGTATCCTCGAGAGTTCTCCGCGGTGGAGGGATATAAGATCCTTGCGGTGGTGGTGCTTGAACATGTCCTTGCATGTGTGGAGCTTGTTGAAAGTGTTGTGGTGGAAGAGGGGCAACATGTGAAGGAGGGTTCACTGCGGCATGTTGTTGCCCATAGCTAAAATCGGGATGGTTTTTCCACGAAGGGTTGTATGAATTCCCGTGCGGTGCATCGAAATTACCCTTAAATCCTCCTATACCACTAACTTGCTCCTGAAGCATTACTTTATAGGCGGGTATGATCGGGAATTCCTCAGTTGAATCACCTGCCTCACAAATAGCACACACCTTCTCGACGGGTTTTGGAATGGATCCAGCTGGTCCTTTTCCATATATCTCGCATAGGTCCCGAAATCCTTTCTCAAGTGTATCTAATCGACTGTCCGTCATAAAATTCTTATCTACGTGAAATAGGCTGGGTGCTGATGGAGTCGTGGTCACTTGATGATTTCGATTTTGAGAATTAGGATCAGAAGTATCCCAGGATTGGGTAGTCTCAGCAACATACCTCAGGTGCAACTCAGCATCGTGAGCATCTAGTTCAACAAACATACCACTACCCAGGGTTTTAACGAGTTGCTTGGAATTAAGGTCCAACCCATTATAGAGAAAAGAAATGATTTGCGCTGTATCAAATCCATGATGGGGGCACGAAGTAACTAACTCATTGAAACGCTCGTAACATCGATGAAATGGCTCATTTTCTGATTGTCTGAACACTTGAATTTGAGCCTTTATGGAGATTGTTTGATGTGGTGGGAAGAATTTCTTGAGAAATCTAGATTGCAACTCGTTCCAAGACGGGATCGATCTTGGAGGTAAAGACTATAGCCAGGTCTTAGCTTTATCTTTTAGAGAAAAGGGGAAGAGTTCAAGGCGGATCACCTCTTGTGTGCAAGTTTGATCATTGAGAGTATCACACACATCCTCAAATTCCCTAATATGGAGATATGGCTTTTCAGAATCCATACCATGGTAATGGGGTAATGACGCGACTGAGAATGTGTCTCAGAAGTGCATATTCTCTAGGCTCAAGTGCAAGCCTGTCGCTCAAGTAATAATCCGACAAGTCGGGTATTGATCCTCAGGGAAAAAGGACAACGGAGTTGTCACGATGGGAAAAGACGGAGGAATCCTAACCTTGACTCTAAGAAGAAAAAAAAAGCAAATGATTTGGTTTTGAGAATGGATTACGACTAAATGCAATTGTGAAATTATGAAGAAATACAATTACACTAAACTACCTAAAATATGAATGAAAGATGATTTGAAACTTTTGAACTAAGTGATGGGAAGAACAAGACGGGAATACAATCCCCCAACCCTAGTATATTGCAGTTATAATACTAATAGTAAATTTAACTGATTAATTTGACCCGGTATTTAGTACTCCCAAGCATTACGTATACGAGGTTCAAGCCCGCATCATAGTTAATCTGAGGACGAGTAAATTGGTATCGCAATAGTGACATGAATTCTAAATCATCACGGTTACCCATAGGCAAACGAGATATAAAGACCTACAATTGTTATGTTCCTACGCAATACGGTCGTAATCAATCACTAAATTCAGAGGATTAATGTTATACACGTGCAATTAACACATCAGGCCTGGTTCATGTATCCCGACCTTTAAAAACCTAGCCTAACATGCTGAAAGTAATGAAAACACTGTTTAATGTGCAGTAATTCATGATTAATCTAAAGAAAACTTGTGAATTGATGTAGAATAGAATTGAAAAGAGAGAATTACTCACTAATTTTTACCAAAGCAGTAACAACAGCAATGAATAAAATTGGTAATCAAATAAATTCTGAATAAAGCTTCAATCTTGGAATTAAAACTGGAAACTGTATCTAAACTAGGGTTTCTGGAAATAAAAGAGGAAAATTCACTAAAATTCTTCGTGTAAATAATAATAAGAAAACGGGTTTTTATACCCTCCAAGAATTCAAGAATTTCAGCTGCATTAGGACACTTTTAGGAGAAGATCAGATTTGCAAATCTTGATACCCGGACCGGTCCGGGCCTTAGGCGGACCTGTTTGCCTCTAAAGCGGATCGGTTCTTTTTATTTTGGGTCGGACCGATTCGGGGGCGGACCGGTTCTTTTAATTTCTGCCTTCTTCGGTTTGATTTCGATCCGAGGTTTACTGGAGTTAGCACAGCGGACCGGTCCGGGGTCAGGGTGGACCGGTCTGCCTATTTGACTTTTTTTGCTCAACTTTGACTGCTCATATCTTTTGTTTCGGGACTCCGATTGAGGTGCCGTTTCTTCCTATGTGCTCATGAATGTGATATCTTCAACTTCTCTTCAGGTACCTCATCCGAATTCTGGGTGGAAATTACGCTTTTTCCCTTTTGGCTTTCCTTCTTGTCTTTATTGATTCTTTTGGTTTCCTTCTTACATTCCTTGACATCAAATACCTATAAAATCACTACGAAATACCAGAAACTTAGTGTACTCGTTCGGATTAGTCAGTAGCAATATTATGAGATAAAGTCAAATCGATTACGTTGTTCAAGGTGCTAAAAGTACCCAAATTAAGGGATAAATTAGGAAGAATTTATGCCTAATCAGGTAACATCTTGATCATCCCATTTTTGAAACGAAATTGCCCGAGATTATACGGGAGTATAATGCATCCCAGAGTGACAGTGCGCTCGTGATATAAGATTTTTCTCAGCGGGCGGTATGGGGCCTCTTCCTCACCGACGGCTGCACTATCGTGTTGCGACATCTCTCTCTCTCTCTCTCTCTCTCTCTCTCTTAACGACTCGGTGTCCTCACTTGGTGTACTTGGAGTGTGCTCTGAAGTGTGTCCTAAGAAAGAAAACGGAGTGTTGTTTGAGATTGAGTGTGATGGTGTGGGAGGTGGAATCCAGAACCGTGGGGCGTTAGGAGTGTGGGAGCTATCGGGGTTGTACTCAACTATTGGATTTTCATGAATACTGGTTGGAGTATTATGGGGTGTGGGAGTGAGTTCAGAATTTTCATTAACAGCTTGTGAGAGATGATGATGAATCTTTTTGTGCTTTTTTTTAATTTTTTTATGTTTTTGGATTTTTGGAAATTTTTGGTCAAAGTTTTAGATTGACTCGATCTAATCCTAAATCTACCTAATTCCCCGGCAACGACACCAAAAACTTGACGCGACTCAGAAAATGTCTCTAATGTGCGTTCACTCTAGCCTCAATTGCAAGCCTAGTTAGTAATAAACCCGGTAAGTCGGGATCGTATCGTCAGGGAAATAGGACAACAGAGTTGTGACGACGTTGGATAGATAAGGAAATCTTAACTCTGACTCTAAAGGAAAAAGAAAATAGATTTGGTTTGTGGAATGACTACACTAGATGCAATTATGAAATTATGAAAAGGTACAATTATACTAACTTACCTAAAATACTGATGAAGAATGATTTAAAACTTTAAACTATCTGATGAGAAAAACAGGACGGGAATACAATCCCCCAACCCTAGTGTATTGCAGGTATAATACTAATCGTAAATTTAAATGATTAATTAGACCCAGAATTTAGTACTCCCAAGCATTACGTATATGAGGTTCAAGCCCGTACCATACTTAATCAGAGGACGAGTAAATCGGCATTACGATAGTTACACTCGAATTGCATTCTAAAGCATCCCGGTTACCCGGAAGCAAACGAGATCCAAAGATCTATAATTGTCGTGTTCCTACATAATACGGTCGTAATAAATCACTAAATTTAGAGGATTAATGTTATACATATGCAACTATCACATCAGGTTGGGTTCATGTATCCCGACCTTAGAAAATCTAGCCTACCATGCTGAAACTAATGAAGACAATTTTTGAATTGCAGAAAACCATGATCAAACTAAGCAAAATTTGTGGAATGATGTAGAAAGGAATTGGAATAAAGAATTTAACTACTAATCTTACCAAAGCAGCAATTAAAAACACTTGTAATCACAGAATTCTGAATAATCTTCACTATTGGAATTAAAATTGTAATCTACCTTCAAAACTAGGATTTTACAGAAAGAATTGGAAAATTATACTAATTCTCCGTGCTAAGAATGATAATAACTTGGGCTTGTATACCCTATAAAGTTTCAGGAGTTTTAGCTGCACTAGGACTCTCCATTAGAGAAAGATAAAATTTCAAAACTCGAAAGCCGAACCGGTCCGAGGCTCCTGCGGATCGGTCTGCCTGGAATGCGGACTGGTTCTTTTATTTCTGGGGCAGACCGGTTCTTTTAATTTCTTCCACCTTCGGTTTGCCTTCGGTCCGGGGTTCTCTGAAATGTGGCACGACGGATTGGTTCTTTTAATTTCTGGTCGGACCGGTCCTGTCTTTCTTTGACTTTTTCTTCTACCTTTGACTGCTCATAACATTCACACCGGGACTCCGATTGAGGTGCCATTTTTTACAATGTTCTTGTAATTGAAAGATCTTCAAATTTCCAGTTGGCCCCACCTCCAGAATAAGGCTGAAAAATTATGAAAATGCCCTTTACTCCATGTTTCTTAGTTTTCTTTTATTGTTTTGAGTTCTCTTTGGAACTAACTTGCATGAAATACCTGTAAAACACATAAGAGAAACACAAAATACCAAATACATTCCAAAAAGGGTTATTAGCATAAATATAAGCCAAATCTAAGATATTTACACCGCACGGGATCATAAAAATACCGAAATTAAGGGGATAAATGTGAAGAATTTATGCCTAATCGAATACCCTACGTATTATTAAATTTCATTTATACCTCTCATTGTATTTACATGAATTTTCATACAACTCTAAGGGACCTAGTTACCCCTTCATTTTTTTTCTAGAAATTATTCCCGTCGTCACTATTGGTCATAAACATAGGTTCACTCATCACTACGTCACGCTTCTCGAATTTTCATTCATTTATCAATTATGAATATTTTCTCAATTATCCTAATATTTATTCATCTAACTTTATGTAAACCTAATCTCCAATTTAGGCCTAATATCCTTATTATATAACAACAATCACAATCAATCAATCTAGGCAACCTTAAACGGAATAACTACTAAAAATAACATTTCTTAAAATTTACTCCACGAATCAGCCCATATTTTTAAAATGAAGTTTTGGGGCATTTTAGGTTTGTTTTGGAAAAAAATGTATCACAGAATAAAATGCATAAAACGGAATTTTCTACGATGTAGCGCGAACAAAATATCCATTTTCAGAACCAAAACGTCTCAAAACAGTTTCTAAAATGATGGTTTAATTTACCCAATTTCACAGACTTCTTCAAATTCAAGATATTGTTATACAATTCAATCATACCCATAAAAAACCGAATTTCTTCATTAAGATTCAATATCATTTCTTGGCTTTCATGTTACATACATGGAGGGTTCAATCCAAAATAAATTTTCAACACGAGATTATGA
The DNA here is from genome assembly GCA_949130495.1 of Sambucus nigra. Taxonomy (NCBI): domain Eukaryota; kingdom Viridiplantae; phylum Streptophyta; class Magnoliopsida; order Dipsacales; family Adoxaceae; genus Sambucus; species Sambucus nigra. The sequence continues at coordinate 342,696,115 of OX422208.1, forward strand.
TTTAAGTCATCCAATTTAACCCAAAGCATACAAATTTCTTATATGATACATCCTACACTAACATGGATATCATACATGCTATAGTTTTTACAAGATCAAACACTTGAATCAATATGAAGGTCTGATCCTTTAGAGGAGATGGGTATATTGATGTTCCTCTCTTTTTGATCTACGCTCTTGCGGTGTCAGTGGCGCAAAAGGTGTAGGAACGGTGGTTCTAACCTTTGGAACTCCTCTCCTCTTCCTCTTATGGCTTCTCTGTAACCTCTCTTTGTTTCTCTCGTATCTCACCCAACTTCCCTTATCTTATCAGATATATTTTACTTAGAAAATTCGTATGTTAAATTACTCCAAAAATATAAATGACCAAAATACCCTCCCGAGATGCCGGTTTGGCCTAAAATTTCTCCGGGACCCAAACTAAACCCCCAGTTAGACTTTTCTGACTACCCCGACCCTTCAGGGTACTTTGGCGCTCTCTAAATGACCATTCGGATGACTTAAAATTAATTAATTTCTACTTCATTAAATTGAGTCCCGACACGACTTACACGTGCGTCCCGACTTAATTATTATAATTGTCGTATTTTTCACTCACGATAATTTTAATAAATTCAAAATCACATATTAATTTACTCACTAAGTAATATTACATATAATTCACATCAATAAATACTAACCCTTTTATCGCTATTTAATATTTATTTTAATCCAGATTAATTATCAATTAATTTTTCACATTTAATTTTAATTAATCCAATATTTAAAAATCACGGGGGTGTTCTAGGGTGACGATGGATATTCTTACAATAATCCCATCAAGTTATGCAAGTATGGTAGCATAGTTGAGAAAAAGAATAGTCTACATATGAGGGTGTTAGAGTTATTGAAATTAGTAATTTGTCCCAGGTGTGAAGAATGTAGGATCATTCCTGTGGAGCTGAAGATTATTATATGAGGGTACTTGTGGTATGGAAATCTCAATATTTATATTAAATACTATAATTTTATATAAGATTTTATTATTATATTTTTAATGTTAATTCACTTACTTTTTTATATTATATATTTGTTGGACAATAACAATTCAAATTGCTCCCAGAAGTGTGGGATAGTGTATTAGCGGGTGTAGGCGGGCAATGAAGGATATGAAAGAAGAACTCGTGTGCCCATTATTTCAGAAAGGACTGAGAGTCCATGATTGCATGTAGGGACACCGTACTGGAGAAGGATCTATTCACTTTGGTCAATTTGTAGAGGTTTGTGGATAACGAGGCATCGAAGAGATAGTTGTCCTCCCGTGGCTTTGGAAGGATCAACCAGTCAAAGAAGGTGGATGTTCACTACTTCGAGCTAACATCTTATGCAAAGGTAAAGCATAGGATGGTAAGTAAAATGATTTAAATTACATTTTGTTTAGTGGTAAATAAATTACTTTAATTTGGTCACACTTTGCTTTAGTTTGGTCGCATTCTGCAGGAGTCTGTGAGTGGCCCAGGGGAAAAGCCACATAGGATCGACTCATATATCCAGATTTGGTGGAAGAAGGATGAGCTTGCTAATTCGCAGGTCATCCTGACCATCATTATTTTATGAAATTATATTGTTAATTTCTGACTATTTATTAATATATTTTTTTCAAAGTTAATAGCATCTTTTTATATTATTTCAGGTGAGGATAAAGGTGGTACATATCACCCAAAGTGATGCTCACAAGGCATCTCTGACAAGAAAAAAATACTGTACTCTTGGTTTCAGCTCCCATATAGGAAAATCAAAACTGGGCGTGGCTTGTAGTAACAATGGGTTGTCCTCTAAGTTCAAGACGTACAAATTAGACATGGACTTCCAATTTTAAATTCTCCCACAAATAATGAACCACATGTTCTAATGGGTCAAACACGTCATCACGGATAATGGTAAGGGGAAGGGTAATGATAAATCAAAGGGTAAGGAAAAGATGGGTGAGGGGGACACTAATCCATCCCCCTAACTAACTCCAATCGACTCATCAGCCCCAACAACATGTACTCTACCTCTAACCCAACTATCAAGACTTTATTTGAGCTAGCTGGGTAGATAGTCTATATCCTTGACACACGTTGAGGCACATTAATTTCTAAGGGAGTTAAGGCTACGAGCATCACTCCTGGTACCATGGTGCAAAAACTTTCACTACAAGCTCTTGAGTCCCGAGTTTGGGTCATAGATATTATGGTTGGGACAAAAGACAAGGTATTATGGTTGGACTAAAAAGTCGGTGTCCAACATACTGATGGCACATTGGGGGCGTACATCGTTTGGATGATTTTTCTCCTTAAGCATTATAAGGTTTTTGAAGGAATTGGTGTATTTGAAATTGTTGTGTTTTGAATTTGTAGGAATTAACTTGAAATATTAATTTGGTTTCGTATATTGTATTTGCGTATTTTGTTTTAATTTCATTCTTATGTTATATTATATTGTTGATTGTGTTGATGTTAGTTCGAACAAAAAATAGGACTTATTTCAAACAGGTATACTGCTGGGTTGTAGATACTGCTGACCATTTTTTTTTACATGATCTATAGTTTTGACAAGGTCAAGTACCCTCATAAAAGGAGTTGTCACCGTCAAGGACCATAACAAAACTGTCGAAAAAAATATGGGTCATTTGCATGGCCTTAATTTTGGTTCATGCGCATGGTCGTCATACACTCCAACACTGCCTCCCCATCATAAGCACGTGCAAAAGTTAGTCGTGCGCACGCGTAAGTTTGGACTTATCATGGTTAAATACCATGAAAATACCAAGACTTGTCACTGTCAAAGACTGTGACATGATGTAACAATTATTATGTTGTCACGGTCTTTAACCGTGATAAGTTTAAGTCACCCCCATTTTTAATGATTTTCTCATTGTAAAAAGGACCATGAAAAAAGGGTTGTTATCATGGCCAATGACCGTGACACAGGGCTTTGTCACCCCCAGAATTGTCATGACCGTTGATGTAAAAAATTAGATTTGATCTAATTTATTAATCATAGATAAATATGAGTAAGGAAATAAGACAAGAGATTTTTAAAGTTGTTGAGCCTTAAGGAAATGGCCTAAGTCCACTGATTTGTATTACTGGGTGTCTTGCCTTGGTTTCGATTATTCTCGATTTCCCTTCCAAGAGGGTATTACAATGTATTTATAACCTTTGGGTTGTCAATGTGAATAGATAGTGTGCCTTTATCGAATAGGCATTTACATCTGTACGTGGTAAGGAATGACTGTAATACAATAAGCATTAAATATGTCTGGTCGTTTGGCATTCCCAATAAGTTGCTCGGTATGCTTGGTAGCTCGGTACGCTGAGTAGCTCGGTACACTGAGTATCATGGCATTTGAACTTGTTCCATGTTAGATGATGCGTGTCTTCATATAATTGGTCCATGTCAGCTGACTAATTTTTTTATTAACAGAAGCCCCCAATGTTTTACAGTTGAAGTTGGATGCGAGAGTGTGGAATATTTTACCGAAAAAGTTATCTGGGAACATTTCCCATGTCTTGGTTAATTACAGACCTTCAACACTTGTAAAAAATTTCCACTTTGTGTTATAGTTTTGAGCGCGAAATGGCAAATTTGTAAATATTTTGAGCTCTAGTGAACACTTGGGTATTTACGTCTTTTTCCTCTGATTAGCTATCGAGAATGCAATCTTCGTCACTTTTGATCATTACTTTTCTTGTTTTTCAAGGCGGCATATATAAAGACGGTAAATTTGATTATCGTCTACCTTTTGCCATCTTTGTTTCCAAAGTTCTTGTTTTCTCGTTTTTCTCCTTACGTACATTCTTTCCGTCATCTGTCTTAGCTGATTCCTTAATCTTCTGTAAGAATTTCTTCCTTCCTTCTTCTTTCTTTGCTTTAGTCACCATGGTTTACTCTATTAAGTCATTGGATAGTTTAGAACCAATTTTGCGATTCCTTCTTAAGTTGATTTGAAAGAACCTGCTTGTCCTTGTCATTTATTTTCCTTAAGTGAGGGACACTGGTTTCCATCTATTTTGTAGCGAAATACGGTTTTTCTTTCCCGCCTAATCCCCTGTGTTTGGAATTTTGCCAATACTTCGATATTATACTTGCAAGAGTAGCTCCAAACACATGGAGGGTAGTTAATGGCATACATAGGCTAAATCAAATACATGGAACTCATCTAGGTATTCTTGAAATTATGTTTTGTTATAAATGGGTCACCAGTGACACCACTTTTTATTTAAAAACTAGGCATGTTAACAGAGCCTTGGTGGTCAATCTCCCTGATTCTAATAGGGATTATTTTGATTATGGGGTTGTGATGAAAAATTGGCAACACCCCCCATTAAATGGAGATTACGTGTACCAAGGTCCCAGATGTCCACCTTATGGCTCTATTTTGTTTCATAAAATGTTTTACTGACTTTTGATTTTTATAATTTTAATTTACAGTTGACAGTAAAATAAACGCCCCAAAAGAGAGTGATATTAATATAAAAAAAATGAAGTTTATCTGGGGTCTTCAATTATCAATTGTTGGGGAATATGTTAGATCTGCTTCCTATTTGTTGGAATACAGGAACACCACTTCTTCCTTTATTGTTCGGCCTATTGCTCCTCCTTCTTTGGTGATTGATCTTGAGCAAGATCTAACATCTTATTCAGTTATTGAAGAATCTTCCTCTGATTTGAATACTGATTTGAATACTGCCATTGCTGATCTGGTGACAAAGAAGATGAAAGTTCCTGATCTCTTTTGCGAAGATTATTCCTGGTGCTGAAAGGGGTAAAAAGAACAAAGAAGATGTCCCAGCTGAAGGGATTAAGAAAAAGGATGTTGCTCCATCTAGGGGGGCCAACTGCATCTATTAAGGAGGTTGCAAAGAAGCCCCTGCTACTCAAAATGAGGCAGCACCTTTGATTGAAAAGGCTGCACCTTTCAGCCTGGTTTGGCAAGGAAATTGATATGGTCTAGAACTCTCCCAGATCACAGAGCTGCTGAAACCTCTACTCCTCGCAGAAAAGTCTCTGATTTGGCAGCCCAACACCTTGCATTAGTAAGTGTTATTTTACCTTGACATTTTAGTTTTGCTTTCAATTTTCATATACTAACTTGAGTTTCACTTTTTTTTGCAGTTTTTGGTGTATTTCAATAATATTTTGGAAAAGGATTAAGCTATCAAAGTTGATTCCTCTTCTAATGAAGTAGAAGAGGCCCTTGATGGGTTATCAAAATCTTTGGAGGACTTCCAACAAAAATATGAAGATGATAGAAATTCATGGGAGAATAAAATCAAGGATACTAAAATAGCTGAGCAAAAAGATGTGGATGCTACAAAAGAGATAGAGGAGAAATTAAAGGTGGCTATTACTAGCAAGGAAGAAGCTGAGAGAAAGCTTGAAGAGGTTGAACGACGTACGAAAGATCGTGAGCAGAGGGTATAATATGTTGAAGACCTACTTAGGGAGAAGTTCTCCTCGGAGAGGATGAATAGGAAGTCTGTTATGAAAATTTCCTTTAGCTCTGTCTAGGAAAAAGGGTGGAATAAGGCTCTAGCTGCTGCCTCTGCTCAAATTGAGTATGCAAGATTGAAATTCTTCAGGGATGGATGGGTTGCAACGCTGAAAGAGTTGAACATTATTAAAGGCTCAGAATTATTTCAGAAACATGTCCATGGCCCTCCTCCTACCATTGGAGAGGAAGATAAAGATAAAGTTGGATCTGATGAATCTTCTTTGATGGTGGTAGAGTAAATAAATGTTGATATTGTCCCTCAGTCTTTTGAGCAAGCCCAGCAGACAACGGCTTCCTTCGAACAACATTCGCTGCCTTCAGAGAGACTTCAGCGACCAACTCCTTCTTCAAAATCAGTTGAGAAGGTGGGGGGGGGGGGGGATAAGGAGAAGGTGTAAAGATGTTCTGTAATTTTTCTTTTGTTTTGTATCTTCGAGTGTACTTCACTTCATTTTGATCAATAAAATTAACTCTTTGCTTATATGGAGTTCCTCTTCTGCTATTCATTATTTCTGCTGTTGACCTGTCTTTACTTTTCTTAGCTAGTTTGTTGCTAGGATGGAATTTTTGTCTTCTTATGATTGTGAGCTGCTGAAAAGGTGTACTGACTTATTCAAAGATGGTCACATAAATTTATCCGAGGAAGAAATAATTACAATATTAGGTGATGATGCCTCAGAATACGAAAAAGAGGCTTATCAATACTTGAAGTTTCTTCTTAACCGAACTATGACGAATGATGCGGCCTATTATGAAATGATTGAGGAGCTCCAAGCTTAGTGCAAAGAAGCTAGTACCCTTCTTCATTAAAGTTATGAGAAAAAATACCAACAATTAAGGGATGATCAAGGCTATGATAGATTCATTTTCGTCCATAATAAAAGAGAAAGCATTCTGAAATTCAAAATTAAAAAGAACAGAACCATCGCCAAATTGCTGGAGGAGGAAAATAACGTTTTAAGAGAAGAATTGAGACAATTAAAATCTTCTTCTTCTTCTGGAGCTATAGTCCTGGTTAATGATGATGGTATTTCCTTTTTGGACACTGAAAATGCTTCATTAAGAGAAGAGTTGGAAAATTTGAAAACAATTAGACCTGCATCCACTTCTCGAGGTAGAACAAGAGCAGGTCGAAGTAGCATTGAAAAGACTAAAACTTGAAAAGTCGTAGAAAATCAAGCTGCTCAATTGAAGGCAAAAGATCAAGCTCTGGCAGAGATGTCCCAGAAGATTCAAACTGTTATAGAACAGCTATCCACTCAGAGTTCTTCATTACAGAGTAAAGAAAGTGTGCTGACAAGACTACACCAACATGTTGAATGGCTAACTTATCAGTTTCACAAGAAGCCCAGAGAGTTATGGATGGAGGGATACAATGAAGATTTATATCATCTTGATGCTAGATTGAAGCAATCAAATAATGAAGGGTACAAATAGGGATGGATGAACGCTTTAACTGTAATGAAAGTTGAACAATGAACTGAATTGTGGGATTGGTACGACCCTAGGCTACTTGATCTGCCAAAAGCACCTTTCCATTTAGATGTTAATTGGATTCTAGTTCACTCCATTCCTCATTATTTGATTTCCATATACCTTAGTGATTACGGTCTTCATGAAGAATTTAAGATATCCCGACCTCCTCATTTGCTAGATCGACCAAGTTCAAGTAACACCAAAATGCTTCAGGACTTGAATTTTATCAATTCTTCTTATGCTTTAGATGACCCTCCAGCTGGAATGCATCATGTATCAAAGTCTAAAGGAAACAAAACAATAGAATGATCTTTTAATACTTTGTTAGTAACAGTTTTTTATGTTAATGAAGAACATGAACTTTTGTATTCTTGATTTTGAACACGGAGTTCTTTTGCAATTTTAACAGTAGATCAACAATATGATGTTATATTAGTAAGTCACTAATAAGAATGATGGATCTATTATCTGATCAATATTTGGATGACAGATTATCACTTTATTCTTGGGGCCTAAATAATGGAATATTTATCCCATGTTCTTGCCTAGTTATAGTGATCTTTTTTTATCACCCAATTGTCACTATGGCTCTCACTAATATGTCTAAATATTTAGACAATTAGTTAATTTGGTTCCCAGGCAGTGGACGTTTATCCAACGTCTTGCCCAGTTTAGGTACCCCTTTCGTCACCCATGTTTTAACCAAGTGTTTAGGACTTTGCTTTGCTCGATTATGCGACGACCAACATTGTTGGTGCCTTTATTGATGCTGACCATCATTATAAATGGCGGTTGCTGATGCCGGCCAACTTTTAGTTGGTGGTTGTGCATTTTCAAATGTTGAAAGCTGTTGAGTGTAGTGCGTAGCACTAGTACTCCAAAAAAATGAATGGGGAAATCATCTTTTCCATTCATATTGAAATAATTGAGTACATTGACTGTTACATCACTGGTAGTACTTTCGTAGGTGCTTTGCATTCCGGGCATTCTTGAATTCTTCCCCTTTGAGGGTTTATATTCTGTAAGTGCCAGGTCGGACAACTGACGTAATGCGATAGGCCCCATGCCAATTGGCCTCCAATTTATTGTGCTTTTGAATTACCTTTTTGAGCACGTAATCACCTTATTTTAGATCACATTTATTGACCCTTTTGTTATAGAACATAGTTGTCCTTTGTTGGTAGGCTGCATTTCGGATCATTGCATCTTCTCGAACTTTTTTGAGTATGTCCAAATCCACGCGTCTCATCAAATCACTCACCGAAGAATTATAATTGATCACCTTATGAGCAGGTAATCCTAGTTCAGCGTGTATCACTGCTTCACTCCCAAAAACCAACATGTAAGGGGTTTCTCCAGTTGTTGTTCGGGGAGTTGTTCGGTAAGCCCATAACACTGCTTGCAACTCGTTGATCTAAATCCCTTTAGCATTATCTAATCTCTTCTTCAACCCATTCAGTAGAGTTATGTTTGTCACCTCTGTTTGTCCATTACTTTGGGGATGACCTAGAGCAGAATGGAATTTTGGAATGTTGGACTATAGACAATATGCTACAAACTCATCATTGTCAAACTGGGTACCGTGAACAGTGATAAAGGCATGGGGTAGACAATATCTGCAAATGATATTCTTCCAAATGAATTGATAGACACTTTCATAGGCCATATCGATGAGAGGTTCATCTTCCACCCACTTTGTGAAGTAATCAACAGCTACCACCAAATATTTGAATCGTCCTCTTATAGTTGGCAGAGGCCCAACTAAGTTTATTCCCCACATAACAAATATCCAAGGTGAAGTGATTGGTGTTAGCAGTGCCTGAGGAGTTATGCGTATAGTAGAAAATCTCTAACACTTGTCACATTTTTTAGCATATGCCATACAATCAGCGCTCATTATTGGTCAGTAGTACCCTTGCGTACTCATTCTCTGTAGTAAAGTTCTTCCTGCTATGTGAGCCCCACAAGATCCTTCATGAATTTCCTCTATTAGGTTTTTAACTTCTATTGGGTGAACACACCTTTACAAACCATCTATCAAACCTCTCCTGTACATAACTTTATTATTCAAAACATATCTGGTAGCCTTGTACTTCAACCTCTTGGCTGAAAATAGGTCAGATAGTAAAATACCTTCTTTAATATAGGCCCTGATGGGATCCATCCAAGATGGTTCCATATCCAAGGTGGTAAAATTCATCATCAGGTCTTCATTAATACTTCTGCTAGAAAGTAGCTCAATGGGGATTGTCCTTCTTAACTAGGTACGAGTGGCTGAAACTAGTCGAGCAAGTGCATTTGCTCTTGTATTCTCCAATCAAGGAATTTTAACCATCTGTACAACTGCTAAACTAGCTATAATATCCAAAGCCTTGGCTAAGTACCTTGACATAAACTCCCCTTTTATTGCAGTAAGACTTAAAATTTGATTCACCACTAACTCCGAATCACTGAATACCATCACTTACTCTGCATTCAGTGATTTAGCTAGGTTTAGGATCGTAATAACATCTTTGTACTCAACTTCGTTATTGGATGCCTGGAACTGGAAATGCAGAGCATGTTCAATGTATATCCCATTTGGACTATTGAGAATAATTCCTGCTCCGCTGCCTCTCCCACATGAAGACCCATCAATATACAAATTCCATATGGGAATATTACCATCGAACCTTTGGTCTGACAAAATTCCTTGATGAAATATCTTGCCTTTTATGTCCTCATACTTCTTTTTTATCTCCTATACTTTACCAGAAGATTCTGGTTGATCTATTATCATCCCTTCTGTTAATTTTGCTGCTAAGAGTTGATCACATTTTTTTTAGTAAACCCTACGGCATCCTTGAATTGCTATGCATTGGCCCCTTATTAATCGGAGACATCTAGGTAAGTAAACTCAATGATGAAATCCTCCACTGCTTATCCTTTGAGAGAGGACCTTGGCTCATAGATAACATCATAGTCTCCTAACTCCACTACCCAATACATTAATTTTCCAGACTTTTCTGGTTTATGTAAAGCATGTCTGAGTGACATGTTAGTATATACCACTATTGTATGGGCTTCAAAATATGGATTCACTATCCTACTTGCTTCAATCAATGTCAATGCCAATTTCTCCAGTTTAGGATACCTGATTTCTGCTCCCCTGAATGCCTTGCTGGTATAGTAAACTAATTTTTGCACTCCATCTTCTATTCTTATCAAGGCTGAACTAACTGCTCCTTTTGAGATAGCTAAGTACAAGTATAGTTTTTCTCCCGCTACTAGCTTGAACAATAAAGGAGGTGTTCTCAAGTATCTCTTTAATTCTAAGAATGCCTTCTCGCATTCGTCATTCCACTCAAAGGTCTTTCTAATCACCTTGAAGAATGGAAGACATCTATCAGTTGCTCGGGAAACAAATCTATTGAGAGCAACTACACGCCCAGTAAGGCTTTGTACATCCTTCTTAATAGTCAGGGACTCTAACTCCAACAAAGATTTTATCTTGTCAGGGTTTACTTCAATACCTCTTTGATTCACAATGTATCCGAGGAACATGCCCTCCTGTATACCAAAAACACACTTCGTTGGGTTCATCTTCGTCTGGTACCTCTCTAGTTGATCAAATGTTTGGCTCAAATAAGTTATATGGTCGGCAGATTTCTTGTTTTTAGTCAACATGTCGTTGACATATACTTCCATATTTTTGCCAATCTGCTCCACAAATACCTTATTTATCAGTCGCCGATATGTAGCACCTGCATTTTTAAGACCAAAAGGCATAATATTGTAACAATATGTTCCTCGAGGGGTAATGAAAGCAGTACTTTCCCTGTCTTCTGGCTTCATTTTAATTTGATTGTATCCAAAATAAGCATCTATGAAGCTTAGCAACTCGTGTCCTGAAGTTGCATCCACCAGCTAATTTATTCTGGATAGAGGAAAATGATCTTTCGGGCAGGCTTTATTCAGATATGTGAAATCCATGCACATCCTCCACTTATTCTTCTTCTTTTTTACCATCACAACATTAGCCAACCAATCTGGATATTTCACGTCTTCGATGAAAGAAGATTTTTGTAGCTTTCCCACCCCTTCTGGAATATCCTGGTTCTTCTTCGGACTAGAGACTCTTCTCCTTTGCTTCGCTGGTTTGATTTTTTTGTTTATGTTAAGCTCATGGCACAAGAAATTTGGGTCTATTCCCGACATGTCCTCATGACTCCTTGTAAATACCTACTTTCTTTTCTTTAAGAATGTTACTAGCTCTTTTTTTAAGACGGGATCAAGTGAAATGCCAATCTGAGTTGTTCTTTCTAGTTTCTCATCATCTAGAACAATGTTTTCGGTTGCCTCCATGATTTGGCCTTTAACGAGCTCCATTTCATCTCTTGGGTATAAGGTTTCAATCTCATACCCATCAGATTTGTCCACTTGATAAGTGGTTGTTTTCTTCCTAACATCCTCTAATTCCTCTTGCTTGGCAGAAGAGTAGTAGAATTCCCAAGTTATTTTTTGATCTCCGTTTACAATTCCAACCCCAAAGTTAATCGGGAACTTCAAACACTGATGTACTCTGGATGGAACTACTTCAAACCTTTTCAGTCCCACTCTTCCTATGATTATATTATAGGCTTACTGGACATTCTTATCCATCACAAATAAACGTACTTTCTCTATTCTCCTAACTGGTCAGGTATCAATCAACATGTCTATCTTGATCGTTCCAAGTGTAAAAACTCTTTCTCTAGAAAACCTAATAAGGGGCCTATGATACGGCTCCAACTGACTAAGTTTTAAATTCAAACACCAAAACAAGGGTAAAACATGATATCTGCCGAGCTACCATTATCCACCAGCACTCTTGAAATGATTATATCCTTCATTCTCATTTTGATCACCAGAGGATCATCACGAGGATATAAGACTCATTCCAAATCGCTTTTAGAAAAGCCAGAGACCAGCTTATCTTTGTTAACTTTCCTTGGGCGGTATTCTTTAGCTAGGTTTATTCGCTGTATATAGGAACAAGCTTGAGCCTCATTGAGGTAATCTTTCCTTTCAGTGTTATGATCACCTACTCCTGGGTCTCCACCTGTAATCATGTTATAATCAAATGAATCGAAACGAATTGAAAATACCTCACGCTCAGGTTGTCTGGGCCTTTTTGGGAGATCGAGATCATCTTTAGGGTCATCTTCATGGTCCATTTTCTTATATTCTCTTGGTCGACAAGGAGATTTGGATCTCTGTCGGCCTCTGTTGTTTCTTTTTCCACCATTCTGACAATCAATAAACTTATTCAGCTTTCCTCGTCTAATGAGTGCCTCTTATCTCGTTTTGTAGAGCTATACACCGCTTGCTTGTGTTACCATGATCTTTGTGGAACTCGTAATATTTGGATTTATCCCTCCTCTCAAGGGCTATTTTTAGCTTTTCTGGCCAATTTAATTCCTCGTTGTTCTTGATTTCCTCCAGAACATGATTTATGTCCACTTTCAAGGGAGTATAGTTAGTGTAATTACTCAAATGATCTAATGTTTCCTTTCCCTTTGACTGCTTGATTCCACCATTATTCTTGTGATCTTTCTTCTCCAATTTACCCTCATCTTTATTCTGTACTTTCGCCTCAGCATTTTTCTTTGTATCCATAGCTTCCTCGATATTCATGATTTTTTCTTCTTTGGCTATTAATTCTGCCATGGATTTTAGGGGATCCTTAGCCAAGGTATAATACAATTTATCTGGAAAAAGACCACTCATGAGAGCTATGATGGTTGTCTTTGCCTTATTTTCTATGACCTCCAGTTTCTCATTGTTAAAACGAGAGATGTAATCTCTAGTAATTTCACCTGCTTTCTTCCTAACGCTCAATAGATGGGCTACCTTTTTAACAGGCTTTGCACCAAAATAGAAATTACCTATAAAGAGCTCTGCCAGTTGGTGGAAGGTTGCAATCTGCCCTCGAGGAAAGTTATTGTAACATATCTGAGTAGATCTGATAATGGTCCCTAAGAATGCCCTTCACCTCATTTCATCTGGGAAGGCATAAATATCTACCGCAGCTTGGTATTACTCTATGTGAAGGAAAGATCTGTTTTTCCATCATACTTCGGTGTGACCACACGAGCCTTAAACTTTCTGGTGTGGGAAAATCCATAATCGCCTGTACAAATGGACATCCTTTAATAAAGGTTCTTCGGAGAGGGTTCTTGGCCTTATCCATTTCTCCTAACATGTCTTCCAACCTCTGAATAGATCCTTTCCATGCATCATTTCATTCACCTAACTTATTAGTATTTGCCCAAGCAATAGATCGCTCATAATTTTCCTCTTGGGACCTTTCTCTTTGAGCTATAGGTATCGAGTTTGGATGTGATTGGGTTGAGTATTCCCTTAAATCATTTGGTCATTGATAATTTCTTGATGCAAACCGAGGAGGATTTATGTTCCCCCTAGGGCCTAAACGATCGAAGGGAGAGGCTCTGCTCAACCTTTCCAAAGCACTTAGTTTCTCTAGCGTTAGAGTGATGTCTTCTTCAGAATTCAAAATTCTTATAGAGGAAGTTATACCGGGGCAATAGGATTGATCTCTTGAATTCCTGAAATAATTGAATTCAGTATGCCTGGATTGTCACACAGATCTTGGCTCAGTGTGTCGCGAAGATGGAGGATGCATGCTTCTCTGGATGCTTCTTTGTCCTGTTTAGGAAGATAGGATGGATCTCTTGAATTCCCAGAATAATTAAATTCAGTATGCCTGGATGATAACACAGATCGTGGCTTAGTGCGTCGCGAAGATGGCGGATGCATGCTTATCTGGACGCTTCTTTGGCCTGTCTGGGCAGATACTCCATTTTGAAAGGTCCGAGCTAATTGCCGCATAGTTTCTTGCATAGCTTCTTTCCCCCTGGCTAGGCTAGTTAAGATTCCTATCAAATTGTTCGCATTTGGAGGCGCATAAGGATTAGGAGGATTCCCTTTATTATTCCTATTGTTGGATTCTGGGATTTCAGTCATTTGTGATGAGTTTTTGGTGAAAAACGCTATGTATAGTTGTCTCCCACAGACAGTGTCAATCTGTTGATTTAAAAAACTATATTTGATCTAATTTATTAATCACAGATAAAATATGAGTAAAGAAATAAGACAAGAGATTTTTAAAGTGGTTCAGACTTAAGTAAATGGCCTACATCCACTGATTTGTATTATGGGGTGTCTTGCCTTGGTTTCGATTGTTCTCGCTTGTCCTACCAATAGGGTATTACAATGTATATATAGGCTTTTGGTTGTCAATGTGAATAGATAATGTGCCTTTATCGAATAGGCGTTTACGTCTATACATAGTAAGGAATGACTGTAATACAATAAGCATTGAATTTGTCTGTTCGTTTAGCATTCCCAATAAGTTGCTCAGTATGCTTGGTAGCTCGGTACACTAAGTAGTTAGGTATTTGAACTTGTGCCATGTTGGATGATGCGTGTCTTCATATAATTGGTCCACGCCAGCTGACTAATTTTTATATCAACACTCGTCAAAAGAGGTCTCTATTACATTTACATCAAGGAAAGGAGTAACAAAAATAGGTGCAAAGATTTCTTGGATATGATAGACGACAAGGTTTGGCTAGGCTTAATCAGGCACACCTAGGATAGCACACGAGTTTAGGATAGGGATATCAACAGTCATGATCTTGAGGGAGGAGTCCGATGGCGCAGCATCTTAGTGGATCATGCAGAGACTCATCCCTAGTATTTTTAGGTCAAAGTATTCTTCAAAGTCCCCTCCCTCAGTTTTCTCAGAGATTGCTATGCTTTGATCAGTCTAAGGTTCTACCTCATGCTTTCAGTCTTCAACCCAAGTGGGTTTATCTTGAAAGAAGATCTCCAACCTCAGTTTCACATTCTTGTCAATGTGGTAATACCATGGTTCAGAGAATTAATAAAAGGGTAAGTATTCACCCACCTTGATAAATCTTTCATTCATAGAGTCTCTTGAAACTATCTTTTCATTCTCTAGGTATATTTTCGGTTGCGATAGGAAGAGTGATTTAAGTTCAGCTGATGAAGATTAGCATCTTAGTCCACATGGAAGAAAGGCTTCTTTCATAACTATAAGCTCAAGGATTCCTTATTGACGTCGTCTTAGACCCATTACAGGAATGAAGTGCATATTATTTAACATTTAAATTACATTAATGTTACCGTAAGGAATGTGTTCTGGGAAGACTCGGTCTTTGAAGTTATCCCACACTGGGACAGGGAGTGGATCAATTTAAAAATTAGAGAGGAGAATGCAATTGGACCCATGCTGAATCTCCAATATTGGATTGCTAGTGTTGGTATTGTCTGTACTATCATCGTCCCCCAAAATGGTAATAACCTGGTCTTTGGCAACTAACTTTAGTTTTTGATGAAGAAAAGAGAATACCCCCTATATAGTATGGAGCTATGGATGGATAGGGAGTAGTTTGAAGGATACATGTACGTCGTTGTCTTGAAATTTTATCAGAGATATGATAGGGCCAGCTCCTAGTGTGATTTTTATGGAACCCATTACTTCTCGACGAATGTTGCCATGGACATGGACGACAATAGATATAAGAGTGAGATCATTGACTTTCAATCCAAAGAAGTTGAAGGTTCTAAGAGATTAGACATTGAGAGCATATCCATTATCAACAAGTGATAATGGGACTGTCTTCCCCAATGTTGATACGAGAAATCGTCCACTTGTCGTTCTCGTACCAGCAAGTCAAGTGTAAATACATAATAAGTAGATATAGCTAATAAAGAGAGATAAAATACAAGATATAGAGTGGTTCGGCTATTAAAATGAGACTACATCAACTTTGGTGCCACACTCTCATTATATGCTTTGTAGTACATGTTTACAATGCCATAAATGGCATAAAATATAGTCAAGAGGAGAGAATACATGTTTGGAGTAATCCCAGATAAGCCGAAGAGAGTTTAGCAGGGTTACGCCTAGGGTGGCTATCTCGATCCTCTAAGATCTGATCTCTCTCAATGTCTCGACCCCCTTCTAATGAGGTATGTGCCTCGTATTTATAGGAGAGGTAGAAGCTGCCAAGCAGTGCAAGTAGAGGCCATGACCTATCTAAAACCAGGCAGTGGCAATGTGATGGAGAAAGGATCGCGACCCGCCTAGCAACAGGGAGAGGCTCGGTATTGTTCTAAGATTCCAAGTATTAAAAGTAGGGACCATGGTTTGTCTGTTCCCAGGTGGTGGCCATACTTGCGTCCGCGGTAGGGGAGCATGCAGGGTTATTAACTATAGGTGCCGCGGCCTAAGGGGAAATATTAGCCATATCACCCAAGACTTCAACGGAGATGTTAAGAGAATAGTTGTGATCAGGTCCAAAAATCTAGATTTCTTCTAAAGAGAAAGAGATGAGTCTGGTAGAGGTTAAGGATCCGATAATATTCATGACTTCTTTGGGAGTAGTATAGGGAGAAACTGTGGTCCAATTAGGAGTTTTATTAAGGAATTTCAATGTAGTTTGGATGACATAAAGATCTCCCATAAGGTTATATTGGCTTGGATTTTCTTATTCTGATCGAGGACTTTTCTTTCCTCAGTGGTTATTTTTTGCACTAGGATCTCTTCAGCCACTACTTTTCCTTTATCTACTCTAGTTGATTAGGGAATCAGATCTTTGTAGTACCACCTTGATCTGATCATATAGTTCACCGAGGCTAGAAAGAATAAGGACCCCGTGGATTCATCTATCTCGGATTGAATGGATACTTTGTTAATTCTTCTAACAAATACTCAAATTATATCGTTTCACATAAATTGATAACTGAACTGACTTCTTCATTATTTGATTCATTGTTTGAACTATCAAAGTCATCCCCCCATCTGGTGGCGATAATGTCTTCATATAAAGAGTATTCAATGCATTCAACAACCTCAATGGCTTTATCTATAAATCTTCCCACTCAGTGGGGAAGTGTAGGAGTGAAGGGACCAGTTGTCCCTTAAGTTTCAAAGTTGTGAGAAACTCAAGGATGCTAAAGATTTCTCCGATCTGGTAAAACATATCGGCCATGATCAGTTCAATGTCATCTTGATTGACTTCTTTAACAGACACCATCCATTCATCTGATTCTCAAGCTCACTTTCGATCTTCCATAAACAAGCCATTGAATGTTTGGTAGTCAATGGACATCTCGGTGGGAAAATTTATCCCAAGCCCTTGGAGTTGGTCTAATACAACTGGTAGTCCCATACCTCCCCCTTAAGATTGGGTGAATACGGTAATGTAGGCCCTCGTAAAGATTTACAGAGCTTGATTATCAAGATTGTAGGGTGTATAAAAAAGATCGGGCAAACCTTAAAAGGTTTGGGTTAGACCAAGGGGATGATGGGGTTTTTGACTCGCATAATATAGGTAGAAGGGTCAAACCCAAGGTCACTTTCTAAGAAGATGGCATTCATACCAGTTTCATGTGTTGGAAGAGGATTGTGAGTGGTGTTAGGCTTAGGATTAGCTAACAGGGCGATGATACCCCGGTCTATTGGGCCTTGGATAAAATTTCTGAGATGGAAACATTGGTCAATGGTGTGTGTCCTTCCACTAGGTGAAAGTCACAGTGGGCATCGGGCTTGAAGTTATTAGGGATTGAATTTGATAATGGTCGAGGTTCTAATGGTTTGATGAGAATTTTGGTTAGCAAAGCTTAATAGACTTTGGATAAGGGAGCATTGAGCTCGGTGTATTCTTTTCTGGTAGGATTAGGGCAACTTTTTATGCCCAAAAAGTAGCAGGTTATGATATGTTATCAATGGTTGAGATAGAGGCACTAGTGGGCATTTATACTTTTTCGGTGTAAATTGTCCATTCAGCTTCTTTGGTTCAGACTGCACTTTGGTGATACCTTCTTTGATTTCCACCCCAGCCTTTTGGAGGGCTCGAAAGTGTGGGTTGTATTTTACTCCCATGGATGCTCGTATATGAGGAAAGAAATTATTCTTCACAATGCTCACTTATTCCTCCTCAGAGGGACTGTTGGTCATAGTGGTAGCTTTTTCTCTCCACCTTCCAATAAAGCTACTGACTGATTCCTGAGGGTTTTTCTTGAGCATCTCTAGGTCTCGGTGTGTGACCTATAACACTTTGTTGTACTTGTACTGAGATATGAATTCTTAATCCACATCTTCCCAGCTATGGATATTGGATTTTTCAAGAGGCAAGAACTAACGGAGGGCACTTTCTTTTAAGGTCTGCTGAAACATTCAGGCCATTATTTCTTTGGAGGAACCAAGAAGGTTCATGGCTCAGTGATAGCTTCGAAGGTGCATAAATAGGGGCCCGCTGCCCTCAAACTTCTCGATGTATAGCATCTTGAACTTCTCTAGTAGTCTGACTTTAGGATAAGGAAACAGATGGGTATAATCCATGTAGTTCCCAGATATTTTGACTTGGTCAAACTTCTTTGACATTAGTTTGAGATCTTTCTTGACCTTGTTTATTTCCTCCTCTTTGGGATCCACATGTTCGATCAGATTAGCCCATGGCTGGGCAAGGTTTGGAATCGAGAGCTCAGCAGGTGGAAGCCCATTTGTAGACAGGAATGCAGGACATTATGGTATTCTTTTGGGACCCAAATAGGCTCGAGTTCTTTAAGAATATGGGCTCTGTGTTGCTGTATTTTTTTGGACATCAATTTAAAGGTTGCCAATCTTGGCACTGAGTTGGGTTAGGACGGCCAATAGATCTAGATAGAAATTGGGTTCTTGATCGGTGTTCTCCATGTAGAGCTTATAGAGGTAGATACCAAATTTGATTAAAGTAGCAGAATAAGCGATGAAGCTTCGGGGTTGTTTGGTGGAAGATCGAAGCTAATAATGATCCAGGCCAAAGTTCGGTATGCGATCGACCTGAGAGGGAAAATAGTTCGAAATTATTTTTGAAGGAAAGAGGGAGCATTTTATTTTTTGGTATTTTTGAAAAAATAGGAGGAAAAAAGTTTTGGGTATTTTGGAAGGAGGAAAAAAAATTGGTAATTTGAAAGGAGGAGAAAAGGAGAGGAATCTTAGCATGATTATTATTATTATTATTATTAGATTTTCACTTGTATTAGGTTAGCCTAAATGTAAAAAAATGTCGAACAAGACCTGAGCCTGGGAAAATAGGGTTTAAAAATATAAAACACGGTTTGACTTGTTTACAGGCTCACAGACAGAGTCCTATTTTGAAAAAGGCGAAATAGCTTGAAAATTTGGGTAGTATGCCGACCTAAAATTTTGATAGAGTTTCTCATGGCAACCGACAAACTAATTATGAGTGCCATATGGTTGACACCTATATGAGATTTATGCACTTGTTGGATTAGTGGACGGGTTCCCCCCTTTGGTATGACTTCCACGATATACCTCTTGCCTATAAGGGAAATTATTCATTAATACGTGTGGACAAGACATTTGATATAACTGAGTGTACGTGAATTGCCTCACAATATATCTCATGGAGACAGTAGATGTGAGAGCGGATTCGATATACTCAATGCATGTGAATAAATTCCTTACTATATAACTCCCATCATGAGTTGGGTCAAGCGGTACGATGCGTGGGGAACCGTTCAATATACATCGAAGGTACGAGGCCAATGAAAGGTGAGAGTCATATTGCTTAGGTTAATCGTACCTCAAAAAAGAAGGCACCCATCACAAAGTATCCCCCATTACGGGATAAAAATTTGGTCAATTTATCCATTCTTTGGTGATGTAGTGTGAAAAAATGCATGAGTCTTAATAACTATATTATATAGAGAGATTTTTCATTTGCATAATAAGTAAAGGGAGTACTACACTAATTAAGGAGAATATACAAGTATTATGAAAGTAAATCTAACATGGAGCATGAAAACTATACAAAGCAAGGTGATAGGAAAGCATGGGGATATATACAAGTGGGTAAGTAATATGCGAATATATACAAGTGAGTGTTTATACTAGTAAGCCTATACATGAATCAACTATAAGTGATGTGTGAGATGTGTAAGTGAGAATGAAGCTATATACAAGTAAAAGAAGTGTGGGTGTGTGCTAGTGAACCTAAGCATGGATAATCTAAGTGGCGTGTGGAGCATGTGAGTAGAAATGAAACTAATATAAGTGTAAGTGTGTGAATTTAATATGGAGAATATATACAAGTGTGTGAAGTGTATAAATGAGTGAAAAGTAATATATACATGAGAAGGGGGCATGGTTATTATAAGCATGAGGTAGATATACAAAAAGTAAGTAAAGGAGTAAAGAGAACATACATGTTGGAGCTTATGCACACATGTAGAAAAGAATAACACCTGTGTTAAAATAGAGTCTAGTCCTATTAAAATAATGTCCCCAGTAGAGTTGACATAATGGAAATCCCGAGGTCGGGTTCCCTTCGGCACGCATGCACGACATGCACCCTTTTCCAGGGCGCTCGACCATCGTCATTGTGGGGGATAATATAAAGAGATAGAGTAGCCAACTTATTTTTCTCAAAATAGGGAAAAGAAAGTCGCCACCTTTAGAGAACGACATCAAGGACAATACTGATTCTTGAGAAACCAAGTAGTTCAAAGGTTCAGGGACAAAGTTACAAAATGGGAAGGTGTTAGGGAACCATCCATCCCTTTCGATCTCTCATGGGCAAATATTAATCTTTTCCTTTTAGATTCTGTGAAGCGTGTGCGTATATGTATAATATAGGTGGAGAATGGAATCATTCAAATCGCTTCATGGAAAAGGATGAATAAATTAATCCTTAGGAATGTTCCCGAAAAAAATAATTCAAAATATAATATGAGTGTTTGCCAAATCACAACTCGTTATGGAAGAGAGAATGTGTATATTGGACAAAACACAAGCATATATATATATATATATATATATATATATATATATATATATATATATATATAGAGAGAGAGAGAGAGAGAGAGAGAGAGAGAGAGGATCACAAGTGGACCAAATGAATGGACTTTTTAATGGACTTAACAAAAAACAATAATAACCCATTAATTTTAATTCCTATATTTTAATTGGTCCGCGCCAGCGGCACTCGAGAACCGAGACCCCACCTTTACCCACTACCCATACCCACCCACCCACCCCTACCTCCTACCCCTACCCCCTGCACCCCCTTGTTCTCCCACCTCCATCTCCCTCGATCAAGATTGAAAATAATGAAACCCATAGCTACCAATTCTGGTAGGCTCTAAACTCGGTTCCCCTAGACCACAACCTACACCTGCCATTCCGGTGGGACATCACACTCCGGACAACTTCCCTCAACCACCATGCTATCTGCCCTGGCACATATCCAACCCAAAACTCTAAACCCAAGTATGAAGCAAAATCTCGCACCCAACATCGGTGACGGTGGTTTGAGGTTTCCATAACTGGATGGAGGTGACAGTAGGTTCAGGTGGACTAAAATTAGAGGATGGTTTTGGGGTTTAGCTTCGGTTCAAGGTGTAGTCAGAGGTGGTGGTTTCGAAATGGGTATGGCTTGTCCGGCTGCTGCCATGGCCGGAGATTGAGTTAATTTTTGGGTATTCCACCACTTGCTTGTCGTTGCAGGTGGTCGGGGTTTTAGTAAGGTTCGGCTGCTGCCATTTGACACAGATGGGGGTGGGCGGGTGGGGGTGAGGGTAGGGGGTCTGGGTACGTAGGGGGTAGGGTGTGAAGGTGGGGTCTTGGGTCTTGGGGGTCGCTGGCGCGGACCAATTAAAATATAGGAATTAAAATTAATGGGTTATTAGTATTTTTTGTTAAGTCAATTCTTTTGGTCCACTTGTGATCCTCTCTCTCTCTCTTATATATATATATATATATATATATATATATATATATATATATATAAACATGCATAAAAGTAGTACTCGAATCTTAGGATTGGCCTAAGATACCTACATATCCCAAGGGGCATCAAAGTCCACATAGTTCAAAGATAGCATATGGTGGGATTCAATCCATAAATCCAAACGGGGGATCTCTCTTATGTGTGTGTAAAGAGAAAATGTGGTTTTAAGAGAGAGTGTGTGAAATGAAATTTCATTAAGCACAAATAATACTAATAAAGAGTTGAGATTAATGGATCTGATGTAATGAGATAAAAGTACTAAAATAGAAATAAGATGATTAATGTTAAAATGGAAAAATTAGAGAAATGGATGGAGAATTGGACCTCCTTATGCATGTTTGATGTTGACATTAAGATGTAGATATGCTGATTTTTCAATGGTATGAAAGTGTTATGGATAGGTGGGGGGAATTACCAAATGAGGTAAGAAAGTGATGGAAGGGAATGTGGAAAAATGGGTTTTTAAAGAAAGGGAACATCTTTGAATTTGAGAGAATGTTCACTGACTTGCTAAAAAGGTCATTTAGGGGAAAAGTGAGGTCATGGCCTCTATTTATAGAAACAAGATGGTGACAATCGACAGGGGTCTTGGCTTGCCTATCGGTATAGCACCTCAAACACATTACCGATAGGCAGGTCCCCTGGGGTGCCTATAGGTCGTTCGGAACAGGTTTTTCAGAAAAATGATCATAAACTGCAATCAAAAGTCTGAATCACGCATGGGGTGAACCGTTAAAAAGGGCATTTAAAGCCCTTTAAGAATCCATTATGCCACTCCTGGGTCCGGAAGTTGACCGAAGTCAAATAGGGCTTGGAAGCACCCAATGGTCTCTAAACATGAGGGTTTCGAAGGAAAATGGATCGTTTGTCCGAACCGTATTGTCGATTTATGCATGGGGTATACCATTGGAAATTAAATTCATTATACTTTTAGATTTCATTCTGATTCATTCGGTTTGGAGAGTTGACTGAGGTCAAATAGGGCTTGAAAGCGCTCGATGACCCTTAGGAGTAAAATGGGTCGTTCATCCGAACCGTAAGGTTGATTCACAGATGGGACGGACCGTTGGAAAGGGTATTAAGATACCTTCAAATATTCATTAAGATTTGCTTAATTTGGAGAGTTAACTGAGTCCAACAGGGCTCAGGAGCGCCCGGTGACCTTTAGATTAGTTTTTAGGGTAAAACGGACCGTTAGTTCGAAAAAAACTCTTAATCACGCACGGAATAGATTGGTGTAAATGGGATTCATATCCCTTCAAGTATTCATTGATAATTCACTCGAGTGGGAGAGTTAATCAGAGTCAAACGGGGTCCGAGAGCATCGGTGGCTTCCAGATTAGTACTCAGAGTATGACTTAGGGTTTATGGTGAACAAGTGAGTGATAGGGACCTAAGGAGGTTCTTAAGGGGGTCCTAAATTGTTGTGTCTACAACCATACTTAAATTATCAGAGGGGATTCCCACCTCTCATTATTTATTCAGAGTGGTGTCTATGAGATGAGACTCCTAATGCACTCTCGTACTGTCGAGTGAGAGAGATTTAATTATACACTATACTTAAATAATGTTTAATCAACTATAACATTTTTCAAGATTAGATTCCCAAAGAAGAAATGAGACAGTCCTTCATTATATTTCAACATTTTTATATTTTTGTACTATAGAATTTTCCTTTCGGATATAATAATGAACTAACATCTGATATTATTTTTTTCCAAATGATCCACATTCCAAGGGTTAGAAAAAGGCTCTCCTTTGAGGTTTTCTAGTCGGTATATACCTGGAACGATCTCCTTATTAACTATGTAAGGTCCATGACAGTTAGGATGGAGTTTGTTGACCTTTTGAATGACTTTCTTCAGCACTAAGTCTCCTACTACCATAGACTAAAACTTGACCCTTTTGTTGTAGAATTTGGCAACTCTTTGTCGGTAGGCCAATTAACTAACGGTTGCACCCTCTTTTCTTTCTCCAATGAGGTCCAACTCCAACCTCATCTCTTCTAGGTTCGCTTCAGGGTCATAGGTTTTAAACCCATGGCTTTACAATCCAACCTTAGTCAAAATTAGAACTTCTGACCTATAAGCTAACATGAAAGGCATTTCTCCTGTTAGGGATCTCTCAACCATTCTATATGCCATTTAACACTATGCAACTCATCCTCCCATCTTCCTTAGTATCTTCTATTTTTTTCTTAATTTGATCTAATATCATTATGTTTCTAACCTCTATTTTCCCGTTACCTCGTCGTCGGCCCGGAGAGGAGTAGAACTATTTGATACTGACTCTTTTATTTTAAGTTTCTTGGGACTTATTCCTGAACTGATTCTCATTGTCAAAAATTAGCAGATTGAGGAGACAGTAATAGCAAATGATGCTTCTCTAAATAAATCTAAAGCATTTTTCCTCTGAGATTATTATCATAGCCTCTGCTTCTACCCATTTATAGAAATAGTCAATTATAACAATAAAAAATCCATGATTTCCTTTTTCCCTGGGTGGGGACCCGACCAGGTATATCCCCACATAGCAAAAGGATAAGGGGTCGATATTGTAGAAAGGGATATGTGGGTTTAATGGGGGATTATTTACAAAGCATTGACATTCATCACACTTCAGGATGTATTCTGTAGAGTCTTTTGCAAGGTTCGACCAATAGTACCCCGGGGTAATAATCATGTTAGCTAAGGATAGTCCACCAATGTGCCCTATGCATGAGACCTTATGTATGTCTATGAGTACATAGTTTACCTCGTATGGATGCACGCATCTCAGGAATGGAAGCAAAAAACCTCTTTTATAGATCACATCTTCGAGGATGATGAACTTGGCTTCACAGTATTGTATTACCCTTTATTTGCCCTTAGCCTCCAGCATCTTTTGATCCAAGATGGCCTCGAATTCAAATTCATGCAAACTTTGATATTTGCCCCGTTTGTCTTTATACTCGACCTTATGAGGAATTCTACAGGTATCAATCGATGAATCTCTATTCTAGTGATCAATGCGAGCCTTGATAATGTATTTACCCTCCCATTTTCAACTCTTTTGATACTTTTAATCTTAACCTCTGGAAAGTTTTTCAGCATCCTCTTTACTCTAGCTAATTACTTAGCCATATTTTCGTCCTTTGCTTCATACATCCCCAAGATTTGTTTAACTAACAACTATGAATCATTACGGGAAACCATTTTCCTGACATTCAGTGCTTTTGTAAGAGAGAGTCCTACTAGTAGGGCTTCATACTCTGATTCTTTTTTTGATTTTTCAAAGATGAACTGTATGGTATAATCAATGTGGGTCCCATATGGCACTGATAGTATTAATCCTGCTACACTGCCTTTTCTATAAGACAAACCATCTATAAACAAAGTCCATATTGGTGACCCTGGTGTGAAAGGACCCTCAACCAAGGATCCATTTTTCACCAATAAATCTCTCTTCAGCACCTCATATGTGGTGTCAACCGTTGTCTCCTCAGCCACGATCTCCTTTACATTCTGGATGACTTATGGGACTTTGATCGGAGCTTTCCTTTCAGTGTCATTAGTGGTTTCCCATATAAATTCGATAATGAAATCTACCAATGCCTTCCCTTTAATCTCACCTCTTAGCTAATAGGTGATATCAAACTCACCTAACTCAACTGAATATGCCATTAACCTATATGATTCCTCGAGTTTATGAATGACCTATCGGAGAGGTGTGTCCGAGAGAAATACCATCAAATAAGATTGCAAATAAGGTTTCATCTTTCTTGAAAGATGGATTAAAGCATTTGAAAGATTTTCCATCTTTGGTTACCTCAACTTTTCTCTTTGAAGTGCTTTGTTGTTGAAGTAAACAGGCTTTTGAACTTTATTGTCATTTCGAATGATGGTTACACTGACTCAAAGACAACTAGTTACAAGTATAATTTTTCTCCTTGTATCGGCCTAGAGAGAAGAATTAGTGAGTCGAGATAGGCCTTTAACTCTTGAAATGACTTTTCTCACTCCTCATCCTAAATAAAAACTTTCCTTAAAATCTTGAAGAATGAAAAACACTTGTTTATTTTCTGGAGATAAAATTGTCCAACGTCGCGACTCAGCTTGTCAATTATTGAATGTCCTTTATCATCTTTGGCATTTTCATATCAATCAATGCTTTGATCTTTTCAGGATTTTCTTCGATCCCCCTTTGGTTGATAATAAACCCCAAGAATTTTCCTTCTCCGACGGCGAAAACACACTTGTCCGGATTTTGATTCATCCTATATAAGTCTATCATGTCAAACATTCTTCTAAGTTTGCCACATAACTCTCGGTCTTCAAACTCTTTATAAAAATGTCATCCACATAAACCTCCATTGTCTTTCCAATCTAAAATTTAAATATTTTGTTGGCCAACCTTTAGTAGGTGGGCCCTTAATTTTTTAAGCCAAATGGCATAACCTTGTAGTAGCATGTTCCCTTGTCTATGATAAAGGAGGTTTTTTCAGCATCATCTTCGTGCATTAAAATTTGATTATACCCTCAGTAAGCATCCATGAAACTCAGAAGTTTATGGTCGGCCATGGCATCAACAATTTGGTCGATCCTAGGCAAAGAAAAATTATCCTTCAGGAAAGCCTTATTAAGGTGAGTGAAGTTCACACACATTCTCCACTTTTCATTGTTCTTGGCTATAATGATGATGTTGGACAACCAATCAAGGTAATGCATCTCACTGGTAAAATATGCGGCCAACAGCTTTTTGATTTCATCCAGTATAATTCCATACCTATCTCTGGCAAAAGTGATTCTCCGTTGTTTTATTAACTTCATTATGTCGTCAATATTTAGTCGATGGCAAATGACTCCAGGGTCAATACTCGACATATCATTGAACACACTCTGCTTTTTTCTCAATAGTTTAATCATCTCTTTCTTAATCTCTATCTCAAGGGACGAGCCTATTTGGATGATTTTTTTATGTTCGTCCTCGTTTGATGATGATGGATTCTACCTCTTCCACAGGCTATCCCTTTTTGAGTCTTTGTTCATCCCTTAGATCAAGCGTGTCTATGTTGTATGAAGTTATCTTTCTTTTGTAAGCCTCCCTCTCTTCTGTCAATGTGAAATGGCACTCTTGTGCTTCCACCTGCTCACCATTTACTTCCCCTACTCTATAAGGAGTCGGTAATTTCATCATTTGGTATACATTGGAAGGCATGACTTTAAATTCTTTGAGAGCTACCCTCACCGGGATTATATTGTAATTCGAGAAGACGTTTTAGTCCATCACTAAAAGCTTATCTTCTTGGCCCACTAAATCCAATCAACGGTTGGTGGTATGGGACAAGTCTCTTTTTACTCAACTTCAGCCCTTTAAAATAATCCTAGTACGTGATATCAGTCAAGCTTCCCTTGTCGACCAATATACGAGCCACATTATAGTCGTGAACTCGTGTATTGATGACTATGGGATCATCACGTGGGGCTAGGATCCCCATGAAATCCTATCTTGAGAATCCCACTACGAGACTGTCCATATCTATTTTCTTCAACTTATTAGGTTTGATTTCAACCTCAGCCGAATGAACCTCAACCCTCTTGGGTCCCACTTTTGCTTTAATTACATGAGCCTTCTGATCGGTCCAATCAGTTCCTATGCTTTATAATCCTCCACATATTATTTTTACGTCAAAAGAAATCATGTGAAGGTTACCTTTAACTACGAGATGCTTGGCAGGAAGGTCTAGGTCATCTTCGCCACTGTAGTTTGATTCTGGATCATTCTTGTTCACTTTCACCTCCTTCTTTAGCTTGGTGTCTTTTCGTCCACTCTACCTCTTTTTCTCTCATCTCGGCCTCCACTTTTATCTACGTACTCTCGAAGCTTCCCCTATTTCAGTAATTTTTTAATCTCGTCTTTTAGGGCGAAGCATTAATCCATCGTATGGCCATGATCCTGATGAAACTTGCACCATTTTCTCTTATCCCTCTTGTGAGGGGGATCCCTCAACTTTTTAGGCACCTAAGCTCTTCATCTTCCTTTATTTATTTCAGGATCATGTCAGGGCTAACAGTTAGTTGAGTATACTTCGTAAATTTTTCATCATTGGATCGTTTCTTTCCTTCCTTCTTTTTACTTCAGCTTTGCCAAACTTACCATTGTTAGCCTCTTTTAGGTCACCTCTCTTAGCCACCATGGCCTCTACATTTATGATTCTCCCAACTGTTACCAGGAGTTCTATCATGGACTTTGGATGATACATGAAGATATTCCATAAAAGTTTCCATGGTTAAAGGCCACTAATGAGGGATGTCATAGAAATGCTCCTTTATAGGCTTCGACTTATAACTTTTCTTTGCTAAATCGAGAGATATAGTCCCTCAAAGGCTCATTATTTCCTTGCCTGGAATTCAACAAATGAGTTACGTGCTTGTTCGAATTCATTTTAAGAAAAAAATAATTGATGAACTTTGTGGCCAATTGTTTGGAATTCCCTATGAACCTCTCGACAAGCCAATATACTATACATGAGTCGCGTCGATAAGGATACTAAAATAAGCTCGACACCTCATCTCATCAGGGGTTGAATAGATGTCGACGAATGATTGATACATCTTTATATAGTGGACATGATTGGTACTCCTATCATACCTAGGCATCATGGTTGGCGGTTTAAATTTGGTTAGAGTTGGGTAGTTAACTCTTATCGGCACAAAAAGAGATCCCTCCATGTATCCCCTCTAGTTAGGATCTCAGTTTTTAATGAAATGGACAATCTTGTCCTCTAACCTATGAATTGAGATTTTCCAAAGATTTTCCTATAGAACTTCTTTGTTACCTCCGACCTTTTCTCCTTCTTTCGTCAAGATGGTTATTGTTTATACGACTAGTGACATGTGTGCCACCAACGCTTTGGGAATTATGATCTCGATTGCCATCACCTCTTGGGCTGAGACTATTGAATATCGACCCCCTACTTAGCTTGTCAAACACAATACCTTTTTTACAACTTTGAGGGATGTGTTAGAAACTCTCCTTTGATAGGTTGGAGCTGGGGTCGTCCCTGGAAGATAGGAGATGTAAGAAGTTTCATACCTCTCTTAATAGTTCTCTTCATCGCATACAAAATCCTTCGAATATTCTTGTACCCTTTTCTCAAGGTGGATACGTCATGGATTTGCGATCTCTCTATGCATGAGGTGACTTATTTTTTAGGAGTTAGGGGTGGTCCCCCAGCTATAAAATGTGTGGCCTCTATGGAAGTCGATGTAGTCAAGTTAACGGGGGGATCTTTAGGAATCCAACTCATGATGTCTTGGCTGAAGGCCAATTACGGTTATTGCATCTGCTGCTGGTTGGACACAAAGGACATTAGCACCGCCTCCATATCAACCATTTATGACTTTTGAGGTACTGAAAAGAAATGGCTCCAGCGTTTGAAGGTGAATCAGTTTCCATCTCCGGTGGGACTCAATAGAACAACAAAAAGGAGAAGGAAAAAGTAAGTAAACCCAGAAATAGGATGAGCTGGTGAAGATTAAGAATCACCCAACTCAAAATCTTTCAATAGTGATCCAATCCCGATAGCGATGGGGCTGGGTCACCACCTGAGGCAAGAAAATGAGAGTTCAAGTTGAGGTGATAAAGAAAACTCAAACTCTTCCCACAAATGATGCCAAAATTATGATGATGAAAATCATACTTGAGGATTCAACCTGTTTGAGAAGATTTCTTAACAATAGTGAATGTAATAATAGGAATAAAATAATAGAGAGGTGAGAGAAAATAGAGGAACATAAGTATTTAAGTGGTTCAGCCTTGGCCTACAACCACTGTGCAAAATTAGGGAGTGTTTTTACTATAAAGATGGGGAAAAAACTATTAAAGGTTAATACAAGCTCTCTCTCTCTCTCTCTCTCTCTCTCATTTAGTGTAATAGTAGGGTTATGTTGATAATCGATCCTTGAAGAATGAGGCATAAGATGCCTTGTATAGTCTTGGGGGTGCGTAGTGTCACCCCCAACATGCAATCCATGTGTGAGTGAGTAGCTAGCTAATGAGTGTGTAACACCTGTAGAGAAATATGTAGAATTCATGATGAAGGATATTCTCCCCACATGATGGTTAATCTTTTGTAACAGTTTAAGTTAGATATGATAAAAATACCCTTGTCACGATTTCCATACGTACATGATATGTCTTAAGCAAAGGGTCTCGAATGGCCGAGACTGCTAGAATTATGTTCTTGCAAGGCCGAGCCGAGATGAAACTGATTGACAAACTATCTAACTGGAATGGATGAGACTAATGGTTTGGCCTCCTGGTACTGTCTGAGGCTGACACTGGACGTAGACTGCTGGTGAGGCCGACACTGTATGTGGACTGCTAGTGAGGTTAACATTGTAGGTAGATTGCCCTTGAGTTATGTCCTGCTATAGGGTTGTTTCAACCTCAAAGACAAAATGGGATGAGACTGTGCATAAAACTTCGATCGGTTGATGACTATGAGGGCATATATGACGGTAGATTCTTCCATAATGGACATTTCTTGGATGAGACCGTACTTATGTATATAATATTTACCTGAAAGATTTAATTCAAAATTGATAGTTTTGAATTACTTGGGTACTTTAGACTCTACAAAATTCGAATAGCTTGTAGGCTATATTCAAACTTATGAGATCGACATGTTTTCCTCTAAAAAGTCAAAGAAATATAAAGGCATTGCTTTGAAACCCTGTAAGGAGGAAACAGGTGTTTTAGGTGATGACTACGACATCGATTCAAATGATATGACCATGTTTGCTTAGAAAATTTTTAAGCTTAAAAAACAATTGAAAGATGTAAAAAAAGTTTAAAAAAAATACGTATAACAAGGATGATTAATTGCTTAGTAATTTCAATGAATGAATAGGGATCGTGTCCCTCTCCTCCAATGTGGTAGTGGACTCCCACCACTGCAAAGCGGCTCCCACCAGCTTAAAGGAAGCCAATAACTTCTTCTGCACGTCGGTGCACTCATACATACGGAGATGCCGCTGGATGTCTTTCTTCCATTGGCTAACTGTGACAATATCGGAGCTATCAGAGAACTCAGGGGGATGCGCTTTCTGAAAAGCATCCCGAACCCTCTCCCATGCAGATGGAAGCTGTGCTGGTACTGGTACTGGCGCCACTGCCTGAACCTGGGGTGGAGCCTGCTGAGTCACCGCTAGTGCGGCATTCACCGCCTGAGCAACAATGGCGGCTACTTCGTTTGCATTCATTGTGCCTTGTGTCGGAACTGCTGGCTGCTCGGACTGGGCACGCCTATCCTTCGGAGCACGTCTCGGGGGCATCTGAAACGTGAAAAAGTTTATTAGTCTACAGTTATTATCAAATCTCAAATAGCTGAAGACTTAAACGTAAAAGCAAGGGTACAACAATCCTAAAAATAGGGCTCTATAGCAACAACGTTACGCTGAAAGCGAAATAGGCCGTACAGATCCTATGGACACTAGAACCTGATGCTCTGATACCACCTGTGACACCCCGTCTAATTAAATACCGGGCGATCACTCCTTTATTAAATTAAATCAAGGTGAACAGTCGGTCCATTCTTAGCATCACTGTCGAAAATAAATTTTTCCACTTTAACACCCTAATTAATTAAGCTAAGTGTCAAAACCATTTTCATATATACTTTTCAAATTTTATTTAAAAAAAATCATTTATTTTATTTAACAACATTCAATAAGTAAGAATCACGCCACATTAAATTCTGCAACATAATCCAATTAATTTAATACATTCATCAATCGAATGTCAACCTACGAAATCTAAAGTCACACATCCAAACTGAACAAATCCCATAGTAACAATACTGGAAATAACTGAAATACAAATGTCCAATAACAACGGAATAATGGAAAGAGCTACACATGCCCAACTAGCTGAAAGTACTAAGAGTGGATCCGAATGAATGAGTCGTCTAATCAAGAGACCTGCAACTCCCACCTAAGCTGCAGCGCGTTCCTTCCAAGAGATCCTAAGCAAGATGCCCCTGTGGCTGGGCACCTGTAATACATACATATATATACAAGAGAGAGAGAAAGAGAAAAATGGGTCAGAGCCCGATAGTGTATATGATTTAAAAATTGTTTAGCAAGTATTTAAATTGATACATGCCAATGCAATAACATATTAGTGTGACACTCCCTTGAGAAATTCTCACCTCTCTTCTAATGTGCACACCTATCGCACTAACCCTCCCCACAGTTTGTCTTATCATTTATCGCACTAATCTTCCCAATGATTTAACTTATCTTAGATTACTCGCAAGATTCAAAATTCCACGATTTAATTGTTTGAAAATAATATTTCAATTAGTAACCAAAGTTCTCATTTTGACTTTATTAATCAATAAAGTTTTCCAGTGTCATATTTTACTTTCTCAAAATAAGTATTTATAATTGAGTCATCAACCATGTCCTACATATCACATCACAGTAGGCAGTTCCAGATTTCAGAATTTCATATATATATTAACTACTCATAAAATATATATATCATAACAGCACCCCAAATAAAACTATGGTGCGGGCATACTCTACTATCCAATCCCCGTATCACTCGTACTAAGGGAATACAAATTCGGAATCACTCTCGAACTGTATTAACACATACTCAAACAATATTGAGGCGAAGTATAGATTCCAAGTCCCTTAGGACCGTCTGAATTATCACTGCGATAGCCTGTACCAAGGATACCTATATCCAAACAATATGAGGCGAAGCATAGATCCCAAGTCTCTAAGAGGAAAGCACATACCCGCATCTCTTAGGACCATCTGAACTATCATTTCGATAGCCTGTACCAAGGATATCTATCTTCTAGGGTACAAGTCAATATCCCCCATAAAGGTCCCATCGAGATAAGACTGTCCCAGCGCGGAAACCTCAGGGATAGCAAGTAGCGTGGGCATGTTTTTCACACATAGATAGTATATGCATACACAATCATATAACTATACTAATATTACCATATCAATAATGGGTAAATTCTCAATCCCCATAATTACGTCTTTCGCATTTATTTCACATTATATAGTTATCACGTATAACCATTCACATCTTACTTTAATTTGAGGAACTTTTCCACTTACTACATAACGCTTCATGGATTTTATCCTCCCAATTGTAAAAATTCAGTAGGTATATACATTCGTCCCAAAGTAACTCTCTTACGTGTCTCTCTATTTAAGTCATAAATTTACCGACCCTTATGTAATTATCCTAAAATACAAACTCTGCCCGTCATCAAGGGTCCCAAAATTTATTCACATGTCCTACTGGCCTTCCCTATCTCCCAAAACATTTTATTAAGGATGACCAATAATTATCCCACAATAAATTTAATTTCATCTAATTAATAAGGGGAAACATGAGTCTGCCAGGAGGGGTCGATCGATCGAGGTCTGGTGCTCGATCGATCGAACCTTCGATCGATCGAAGCTCTAGGCTCGCTCGATCGATCAAGCAGGTATTTCGATTTCTGCAGAATTACAGTTACGGGTTCTACCACCTATCTTCATCCAAATCCATATTTTCCAACCCCAAACGTCCCAAAAATTCTACTACTAACATTATAACAATATACCAGATGTTTCTAACGTAAGGCATGTACATTTCTATCATTTAAACATGGATTATCAACCCAAAATTTTATCTAATTATCAAGAACCCTAAAATTTTATTAAACAGGTTTCTAACACATTTTCTCCAGAATTTCCTTCTTATAATCATCAAAATTTCGTGGTTAATTTCCTCTACATGGCAAGGGTTTCCAGAATCATCATATAAACCAATACTACATGGATTTTCCTATCACAAATTGGATTTTCTTCCATATATTTCATCCTTAATCATTCCTAAACTAATATGGAAATTGCACCAACGAAAATAGCAAGATAAACACTTGCCTGGGATTTTTGACGTTCTGATTTGCAGATGTTTTTGGTGTGGTTGCGTAGCCCGTTGCGCGATCTACGCGTTGGTGGTGGTCGCGGTGCAAACGGGTGGATTTCGGGCCTTGAATTTGCCTTGAGAGCTCTCTCCTTCGTCTCCTATGGCCGTCACTTGTGTTTAGAGTTTCTAACCCTAGATGACAATCCAGATATCTGATATAACCCTTGGAA
Source organism: Sambucus nigra (assembly GCA_949130495.1). Classification (NCBI taxonomy): domain Eukaryota; kingdom Viridiplantae; phylum Streptophyta; class Magnoliopsida; order Dipsacales; family Adoxaceae; genus Sambucus; species Sambucus nigra. Next base: position 342,730,134 of record OX422208.1, read on the forward strand.
TTTTCGTGGGTTTAATTACCCAAAAAGGTGAAATGTCCAAAACGCCCTCCCGGGGTACCAATTAGGCCTAAAAACGCCCCGAGACCCAAACTAAACCCTCGGGTACATTTTTCTGACTATCTCCACCCTTCCGAACGCGTTGCCTCACTCAAAACGACCATACGAACGACTTATAAAATATTCACTTTTATTTATCAATATTTAGTCCCGACGCGACACGGGCGCGTCCCGACTCAAATTTCCAAAATTGTCATTTTATTCTCTCGTGACATACAATATAATCAATATCATGTATTACTTTGCTCAATAGTAATATTCAATAAATTTCCCATAATTACTAACTCTCCTCACGTTAATAATTATAACATAATTAATTTCCGGATTTTTATTAAATAAATCACTCACATTAAATTTAATAAATCCCCAAATTAATATAGCATAAAAATTCTGGGTATTACAGTCTCAATCAACAACAAAATTTGCATCAAATCAGGTGTGAATCGTAGCAAAATTAGTATTAAAACATGTGCGAATCAGTAACAAAATCAGCAGCAAAACAAATGTGAATCAGTGAAAAATCGGCACTAAAACATGTGCGAATCAACACTAAAACATCCCCGAACCAGCACTAAATGTCAATACACAAGTGTTGATGGTGCTCCTAATAATTATGAAAATTATTAGAAGTATAAAATTAGTTACAAAACAATTCAAGTGTGTAATAATAATTAATTAGTCAAATGCGTAATAATAAAAAAATAATCGCCTCCATCTACTTGTTTAAGATGTTTCACCTCATCCATGGAATCTTTGAGACTAATTAGTGTTGATGAAGACTCAAGCCAATTTTGTTTACAAAAAGGCCATCCACCATGTTAAGAGATATTGAACTATGAAATAGGTCACTTATATTCTCCCCATGCTAAATGTGGACTCAGAGGCCACCACAGACACATGATTTGTCAATACATCTCGTGCTACATGAGAAAGCACTCAGTATCTAAATGAATTTCTCTTTCACCACCCTAAGACATTAAAGATTGTGTTAGTAGTATCTCTATTACTCGCTACTAAGTTCTTCTCAACCTCCGACTTACTTTGTCGTACACCATCCCTTGCCTCTAAAAGTTTTTTAAATTAAGAAGCTAAAAAATAATATCCATCGACATCATCATCCCCATCATCAACTATAACTCTAACCACTTCCAATTGAGTGGCATTTGTGATGATGAATTTTAGGTATTACTGTCACCATACCACTCATACAAACAAACAAGTACATTTTTCACCCTCCTTATTGATAGAGTAAAATTTTGCGTGTTTTTATCGTTGTTTGAAAGCTCCTCTAATCAAAACCTTTCATATCTACAAAAATATAATAATAGTAGAGTGTAGCGGTAAGTAAGGGAATCAATCCAAATCTAAGGGTGAAACATACAAGAGAGGCATGCAATTCATTTGTTTATTATTTCTTTTTCGATTTTTGCATTTTCTAGTTTTTTTAGCTTTTTCAATATTAAAATAATTTTGAGATGAAGGTGAAATAGGACTACAAAATCAAAGATGTAAATAAAAGTAAGTGAAGATACTAAGTAAATCTAACTAAATAAAAATCTAAAAATATGAGATGGGTGAGGAAATAAAAGTGAGGACTAACAAGGGATAGGATGACACCATATATTTTAGTTAATTAAAATTAACTAATTCATTAAAATTAATCATCCCAAGTTAGTATAAAAATCACAAATCAACTCTCGTTGCAAATGTAATTTTAATAATTAAATTTTAAAAAATTAAATTTAACACTCCTACAACTCTTGAAATGTAGATCCAAACATCATCTAACAAATCACCCGTAAGGATCGATTGATTAAACTAGTTTAAATCGTAAAAGTAAGCCTAGAGTTGAAATTAATGGAATAATACCACACTTGAGAAACTCCTATCTCTAGTTTGAATCTAAAATGGGTATTATAACTAGAATTTTGATTTTCTCTCAAAAATCAGTTACCCTCTCTCGGGGTGTAAAATAAAATGTAAGAGTGAAAATTAATCATTAAATGGACATTTAATTTAAATTAATTAATTAAATTAGGATTAACATCAAATAATGGGTCACCCTACCCCTTGAAAGGGATTTTATCCTAACATGATATCAAACATAATAAACAAACATTCAATAGGCATTTAATATAAAATAGTAGAGAGAAGAACAATCAAACCAATTGCTTGAATTCAATTGACTTCAATCCTTGAATGAGGTCCCTCCAAGTGAGTGATTAACAAAAATTTTACTCAACTTGAATCTCACAAATTTATTTTCTCACTAATCTCTAAAAAAAATTCTAACCTGAAAAAAACTACACTAAAATGGTGCTTCTCTATCTAAAATTTTCTCTCTAACCTAACTCTCCTCTTTTAGATCTTCATCTTCTTTAAATAGTGTAGCCATGAAGCTTAGGGTAATTTTGGAAAATACACACTAGTGTGCATGAGGGGTGTGAGGTGTGAGGATATTTGGGTAATGTGACACACAAGTTCAATGAAAGAATGAGGTGAGGGTGTTAAAACACATGTGGGGATATTTTGGGTAAAAGGGGTAAAAAGGTTTTAAAACACATGGGGTATTTGGGTTTTGTTTGTTATTGGGTTAGTTTTGGAGGAACATGTGGGTTAGCAGCAAGATGGATTTAGTGGGGTTGAATAGGTTAATGGGAAATAGTTCTTGGCAGTGGGTATGGATCGCCGGATTCGGGGGTTGGGCCGGAATGGGCTATGGTTGAAATTTTGGATGTGGTCGGCGACGAATTTTACTCGAGTAGAAGGAAGGTAGGTCCTGCGGGTTTTTTCTAGGAGAGAGTGGTAGGGGTTCAAAGGTTTCAGGTTGGGTACTGAAATAGGGTGTTTTGGGTTTTGGTTATTGATGGTTATGGTGGATGAGTGGGGTGAGGTTGGTTGTGGTGTTAAAAGAGGAAAGTGTAACACCTCGTAATTTCTAGGTAATTATTTTAATCAACTAATTTGGTAATTAGTGGTCCTTAATTAATGGGAATTAATTAATGGAAATAATTAAAATTGAATATATTTAATGAAGTTAACGAGTGAGGAGTTAATTTTAGAAATATAATCCGGATGACGATTTTAAGTGCGCGGTTGAGTCCGGTAGGGTCGAAATAGTAAAAAAGAAGTGGGTACTTACACATATGGGGTACTGGGGTCCAATTACACATGTGTGAACTTAATGAAGAGAGTTTGGGTCATTTTAATTATGGCCCATGGGCCCAAAACGTGAATAGTGTTTTAACCCTAAGGTGTGTAAGGGGTTAGGCATCACTAAGTAATAATATAAGACTAAAGGGAGAAAAGAGAGGGAAAGCCAAAGGAAAAGTGAATTTGGGTATCTTGAAGAGGCAATTGCAATACAACTTCATCTTTCAAAGCCCTAAATCGTCTTGGTTAAGGCAAGTGGTTTAAATTTTGAGTATTAAATTGTATCTTGCTATTCATATCATAAGAGGTGGAATCCAATTGAAATTCTAGGGTTAGTTCTTGCATAAATTGGGGTTTTCTCTTTATAAGGATTATAAATCTGTAGATGATTTGATAAATAATGCATTTGATGATTGAGGATCTCAAAATTTGTGAGATTATTAGGGCTAGAATTTGTTGTAATGGAGAATGGGACTTAGGATGAACTTGGGGAACATTTATGCAGAAACCCGTTCAAAACAGGGGTTTTAAATTCATCAATGGTGGACTTGGTTTATGCAGAAGGAAGAAAGAGGAGGAATTATCATGGTCGTTCGAATGACATGATAATTCGTTTGAACGAGATCCACCGTCGTTCGAACAATAGGGATCTTCATTCGAACGACCTCTGATGGTGGCCAGAATTTTGAGATCCCCTTATTCATACCTGCTGTGTTGGAAATTATAATTTTAGCCCAACTGAAATTATGAAATTTAATATTAAATTAGGATTAATTTGGGAATACTTAACCTTGGCATTTGTTTGACTAAAATTCATGATATTTGAGATGAGGGTTCATGATTTAGCATGTTATGGCCTTGTTGTTTAAAGTGATTAAACTTAATTGTAGAAAATTAAAGGGTGTACTAGAAACACTTAACTTCGGGCCAAGTGATGGGGAGTCCGGTTTTACTTAAAAAGGAGTTACATTAAGATAAGGGAAATTAATGTGCAAATAATAACAATAAGGAGGTGGGGGCATAGACTTAAATATTTTAGGCTTGGGTATGGGCATAATACTCCAATAGCCTGGATTTCTATATATGTCGGTATGTAGTACATATATGAATTATATATATATTTGTGTGAATAATATATATAGTAAAGTTATACCAATATAAATGCTATCATAGGAGGTTGCACGATGACAGTGAATCCCCTGACTTGCGGAGCAGGGTGAGTATAATCCCCAGGCCATAGCATCTGTGACTTAGGGGTGGACCATTGGTATGGAGCGGACACTTTCGGCGGGAACTATGGCCGCCTCCTATGCGTTCGGTGATAGAAATTTATATCCAAAATATGTGTGAATGTTGAGATATGATACGTATATATATAGTGCATAAATTATATACTGGAATTTACATATATACATGGCGTGAAATGTATAGATATCATAACTTGTGGGAATGTTATATGAGCTAAAATGAAATACCTATGATCTATGTAAGTTAATGCGAGTAATGACTTTTTAAGTAAAATACTATACTCACTTGGGGTGTATTAGTGGGTTAATTAGTATAGTATTTGGGAAAGGCTAGTTATGAGAGAAGTGGCTAGGGACATTAGGTTTAATCCGTTAGGCGTGAACATTAGTTAAAGGGTGAGGTGAACTCAAGGGAGTGCGCGACACTAATTTAAATATAAAGAGCATTTACATATTTATTTCTTGCATTTAAATTCACTTGCTAAATGTTTTCAAATATTTTTGGGTACTAACCCTTGCTATAAAATATTTTCAAAAACCTTTTAGGTGTCCTCCCACAAGGGCGCCCGGTATGATTCCATCTTACCGGGTACGTGGTTTCTTTGATGTAGTAGATTATCTCATTCTCTCTTAGATATGGATCCTTTTATCTGTACTTTTGGACTTGTATCTCTATATTCAGACTTGGCATGTATTAGTACTCTTTTATTTTCGCATGTGTGGATGGCTTGTAGTCGACGTTGTTCAACAGAACATTGGACTTACTTTGTGGCATGTTTTAGTTTTATTCTCGTAATGGATTGTTTGTTGTTCTATTATATAATTTTAGTGGGACTAATAAAGACAAAATTTGACATCAACTTAATCAAACACTACGTGGTTAGTAATTAATGAATGAACGACAGTGATGCTAAGAATGAAGCAAATGAGATTCCAATTTAATTTGATATAGGACTGATCATCCAGTATTTTATTAGGATGGGTGTCACAGAAATAGGAGAGAGTATTGTTGGAGAAGATGGGATAGAAGGGTTTGTGTGTGGTAGGATGTATGGTAGTTAGGGTGCAGGGTAGTGTGGTGTGTGTTTAATTTGTACCCTAAATAAAATAAAATAATAAAAATACACCTACTAAAATAAAAACAAGTTAAATTAAAATATAAACTAAACTAAACTAAAAATAAAAATCAACTAAAAATAAAACTCACTAAATAAACTAAAAAATGAAAATAACACCACACGCAATACAAACTCTAAAAACTAAACAAGACTCAAGCAAAAACTAATAAAATAAAAACAAAACAAAACACAAAAATAATAATAAACTAACCAAAAACAAAAAATAAACAAAAATAAAGGAAAACAAATAATCGATGCACTAAAAGAAAAAATAAATCCTCAAAAAATAAATAAAATATATCAAAAATAAAACTCAAATAAAATAAAAATAAAAACTATGAAAGAAGTAAAAATAAAACCTAAAGTCCTAAAAATATAAAATCTAGCAAAACTTAAAATAAAGTCTAAAACTAAAAACTAATAAAAATAAAAAATAAAAAGAAATAGAAAACAAATTCTAGAAAATTCTAAATAAATCCAAAAATAAAACAACTCTAAATAAGATTCTAAAAAAATCTAAAAAGCACAAACTAAACACACACGGGGTTCGGAGTAAGTTTAGGCTCGGTTTATGTTCGGGTAAGGTACGGAACAGGGAAATTAGTTCCATAAATCACACATTTTCCTTGAAATAAGCGTCGAACTTCCGCAAACGGCGATCAAGCGTGCACATTAAACATATACGCATATAAGACCCAAATTGTCGAGAATTAGAACTAAAATACATCTATTCGGGGTATAAAATGTACCCTTTTGGGTGATTATCACTTGTCATCTCCTTTTCCACATTACTTTCATACACACTCTCAAACCAAAATGACACATACCCTAATTAATACCGAGGGTCAAGCATGACCACAATGAGCAACAACAAGTTAATCCTTTTAAGACTCCAATACTCCTCCATTTTTTTAACCAAGTTATCTACCATTGAAGATATGTTCTATGTTATTGCCAATGTTATGACGTGTTTATCCTTTTTTGTATTTTAGTTTTTATTTTATGGGGTCCTATTGAAAAATACAGAATATTTCATTTGACTTTTGAGTTGTTTTGTTTTTAAATTGCTATCTGATTAGTGTCTAATATTATATTTTATTACCCCAATTTCTGCTTAATATTTGCAATCTCATGGTCGCTAATTTCCACCTTTAATACTCATTTACTGTATAACCTTGATATTTATGATTAATCAATTTTACAAGGTTAATTTTAGTATTTACAGGGTTTGGGAAGCTAAATATGAAGTATGGAAGCATTTTGAGATAAAAATATCCATAAATGCGCTTTCAGGTGAAAAATGATAATGTCTATGTGACAACCCGCCTACTAAAATAAGAGGTGGCCAGCCCGATACTCCAATAATCACAGGAATCATAAATAGTCCATTCTTAGCATCACTGTCGTTAAAATAATAGTACGAGATAACCACCAATCATTTTAGAAAACGGACTATCAAATTTAATTTTATAAGTAAAAGAAAAGCACTTAGACAATCCAATTTGTAAAAACGGTGGATACCAAAAATCAACGAGTAATAAAATGACAAAATGCATAAAGTAATAACGGAATGAGCTATCGGTTAACAGACTAATACAAATGCATTACACCAAGTATTAAAATTTAATATCACATTATAATAAATGAGTACAAAGCATGGGCAACACGCCCGAATAAATAAACCGAACATAGCTAGAGTACAAAAGATAAAAGCATCTATGACAAATATCCTACAACAGCCGCAAAATGCTATAGCTCCAAGACAACAGGAATGGAAAGGTCAATACGGGCGTCCTTACGGAGGAGCACCTGAACGGACAAGGAGTTCATGCAAAACAAAAAATATATACGGGTCAGGGCCCAGTTTGATATGATTACCATGTGACTAAAATGCATGACAGTTATGACCGTAACTATCTCTCGCAATTAAATCATAAAGGTTCTCACCTCTCATTCTAAAAGCACAACCTTACGCAATATCAATGCTAATGCTCAATGATCATATAAGCATGGTAGAACTCATCTACATTTACTCAAGGAGACATCATAACAATTAATCACCACTAAATACACAATTCCTTTTTCTCTTTAGGAAATACATTTATGGCAATTCATTTTACAAAATGTTTACCAATTCAATTTCATTTCAAAACTTTCTATTTCCCTTCTTCCATCCAGGAAATGTATTTAAAGCATATTTTATTATCATAAAATGCTTTTTCATATCATAACTTCCCATTTCCCTTCTTCCATCCAGAAAATGTATTTAAAGAAAATTTACTATCATAAAATGCTTTAACATCAATAACGTCCCACATTATTAAGAATAGTTATATTTCATATCATATAACGTTTCTAAGACCGACCGTTCGGGTTTCCCCACTGTGCGCGCCCCTAAATGGCTATCATCTTCCCGAGCCTATCAAACAAGACAACCTGGGATCCTAATGCAACGTCGGGAAGTGGCCATATACCTGCGAGTGAGTCATAACCACACCCGGAATTACCCCACTGTCACACAATAAACATATAATAACCGGTCGTATGGCCAAGGACTATATTCACCCTGCAGTCATTAGCCAGGGGACTTCCCCTCATGTGCGCAACTTCTCTTATGATAGAGATTTAGAGAGGTGTGTTTAGGTAAATTATCATTCACGAAAATCATTTTTTCCATTTTGAAAATATTCACTTTGACATTCTCAAAACTATTTATTTTCGATGATGAAATACCAATTTTAGAATATGCATTTATAATTCTTATAGTGATATTTTATTAATGACCTAAAACCCGAAGTGCCAATATCCTTACACTAGTCTCCAAGAGTCCAAAACAATACCATCAATCAACAAAGTGAGTCTCCCTCAATAATAGTCTCCCAAAAGTCCCGACCTAATCATTTTTACCTTCTATGAGTTCTAGGTTATCGTCCGATGTTAAACGAAACATTAATCTCTATAACTAACCCTTGGGATAAGCCCAATTATCCCCATGCTAACCTAGGGTATCTATCTACCTAATACAACCCTCCTAACCTATTTATTACTTCCCAAAGGAAGGTTTTTAAACCTTGAACCTAAAAGAAAAGACTCAAAACAAAACTAGAAAAATCCCTCAAAATAGGATTTCCGAATTGATTCTCCCCTAGCTACGAATCGATTCGCCCAAAAATGAATCGATTCGCTGAGGAAAACCAACCTACTATCCCAGCCCAAATCAATTCGGCCTTAGTCCAAATCTATTCGGTCTCCCAAACCTGTATCCTCCCCATATCCGAATCGATTCACTAGGGAGCCAAATTGATTCGGCCCTGCGGAATTGCCCAATTTGGGCTATGGGTTGTATGAACCCTAAATTCCCAAAACCTCCAATCTTTAATTTCTACCAACATCAACAAAAACTAATTCTACCAAACAATCCTACACCTCAAATAACTAATTTTCCCAACTCAAATCAAGTTAAACAACAAAATTAAGGGTTTAAACACCAAAATCATCAAAAATCCATTTATGGTTTAAATCTCCAAAAACTAACTATACATGCAATTTATCACATTAAATCATGATCTAGCAAGTAAGAAACTTGCCTCGAGTTTGTAGTCTCGGATTCTCCTCCGGTAGAAACAATTTCCAGCTCCAATCTTCCATTTCTCTCTCTTTTCTCCATTTTCTCCCAACTCTCTCTCTTCTCTCTCTCTCTCTCTTAGCTTATAACATAAAATGAGAAATAAGAGGGGTTGGGGGACTTAATCGGGCCTTAAGCATAAATTCCCCTCTTTTAAATGTTAATACGCCATTGAAATGACTCGAAACTACTTAATTGAGTCATAGCCCGTCAAAAGTGCTCGAAACCCAAAAATACAACTTGGCACTTATTTTGACTATGTCGACTATTCCAAAACTAATCGCACCCCCTAAATTATCATCCGGAGTATCGTGAAATATTTCATGTCCCCATGTCATTTTTAAATTCACTTATTATGCTCAAATTTTAATATAAGTCATAACCGTCGCTTAACTTACAATGACGCAGTAAAACACAACATAATGCTATTTACCTTCTCATACCAGTAAATAGGCCAAAATATGGTAAACATTATCCCTTAACTCACAGGAAATAATATTTACTCCGACTTTCTCTATTTTATAAAATTAGCCCATCAGGCAAAATAATATGAAATAGTCTCTCAAAAGTCTGGGTTGTTACAGTCTCAAAGGTATTACCATAACATGACTCTTCACAGAGATTGTCGTCCTCAAAACAAGAAATGTTTGGGTTCAAGCGGTGCATCAATCTGATCTCAACCAAAGAAGTTATGAAGAGTCAAGGTTTAAAAACTGAGAAAAAATAAAAGTCAAAGATTCTAGTTAATAAAAAAGTCAAACCTTATAACCCGGACTCCGCTGAATTTTTTTTGTCCTCAATACAAAGAACATACCAATTTAAACGGTGCGTGAATCCTAGGTTAAACGAAGAAGTTACATGCTCTGTGGTGAAAAGTATAATTAAGGAAATTAAGTTGAGCTGACAATGACACGTGGCAGTGACAGATCGTGACTCATGGAATGAGATAATAATTCCACGTGGCACTAGTGGATGGTGACAAATGGCACCATATGATTTTGACATGTGGTACCATTAGATCATGACAAGTGGCAGCGTAGGATCATGACACATGGTGATGTTGTTTCTTCTTAAAATAAAATGGGGTTGGGAGGGTATTGAACCTATGACCTCCCCCTTCTCTTCCTTTCACCATAGGTCAAGCAGACGTTTGATAATAGTCATGAATCCATAAATATATAATCCATAATTCAACCTAGTTTCTTTCCCTATCTTTTTCCACTTACTCTCTCTCTCTCTCACCTTCTTCTTTCTCCTTTTTTTTTTTTATTATTCTCCCATAATATTTCTATCAGCCATCACATGCCCTCATGTAACAATTCCTTTCCCCATCACCACCTTTTTATTATTTATTAAATCACCCATTACTAAGTAATTCTATTTTTAACCCCTAAACTAATTTATCAATCTATTTTGAAGACATATTTTGATAATACATTTTTTCTTAGATTTAGACCCAATTTTAGTGTAGGAAACTCTCTCTTAGTTTTAGTAGTTGTTTTAAAGATTTATTAGCTTATTATTTTGTGAGATATTTACGAGATTGTAATATGAAGATTGAGTGACACATTCAAATATTCAATCTAAATTCTTCTCATTTTTGTTCAAGTAAGAGTTATTATTTTCACCACTTTCTCTCATACACTGTTTTCTTTAATTATTTAAACATGCTTTCTAGTTAATTTTAATTAGGTTGAGATTATTGAACTCATCTCGATTGTGTAGTTGCTTCGCTATGGTATGATGGAATAGAGAAGTTATAACGGGTTTGTTATCTTCGAAATTATATCGAGGGACCTTAATGGGGTATATCACGTATGCACCATATTTGCAACATTGTTGTGTAACTTTGAAAATATTGTTGATGTCAAACTACTATTTAGACTTTTATGGAAATTTTGAGAGTGACACCAGGGATTTAAATATTTATTTAAATGAGTATTAATCACGTTTAAAAATCAGTCTAACCACGTAATCATTTATGCTACGTACTCTTAGGTGAGGGATTTAATTCTCAACCTATGTTTTTATAGTTGTACATTATTTTAGTTTAAATATTTCTTTAGATAAATTCTAACATTAAAATATTAAAAAATCAAAAATCATCTTTTACACTCTCTTTTAAAATTAATAAATCAATTAAATTTTAAAACAACGATATTCTCTATGGATTTGATACCCAAACTCGTCGTTCTACATATAAAATATGTCTAGTTAAAGTTTAGATTTTTTATATTGAGGTGCAAAATCGATATCAACGACAAGCATATTTACACAGTGCACAATTTTTGCCCTATCAAAATGGCATTGTTGTTAGAGAGTTTTAGAATTTGATTTATTTATTTCATTATACATATTTTTGTATATATTTTGATTTAAATTATTTTGCAGGTACCATAACCATTTTAGATCCAAGTAAAATATTGAAGTGCCCATTCTAGGAAATTCTTGAAAAGTTCTTTTTTTTGTAAGTATCTCTTCATTTAACCCTTTTAATAGTTCTAATAGTATCGATAATTGTTCTCAATTTTGTTATAATAATAATTTTCGAAGTTCTGCACCATCGATGTCTTTCGGTGAATATCTACAAAATTCTAAAAATCAATATTCGAGAAATTATGAAAATAATTATCATGACAATGGATCACAAAATTTGTACAATAATGGTAGTGAAATTTATTATAATAATAGTTTTTCAATCTATTATGATAATAATTTTCAAGATTGTTATTATAATTTTTTATTAATAATGCCGTTTCAATTCTTGATAATGAAGAATTTGAACCAAAATCGAAGCCTTTTAGTGATTACTTGCAAATTAATCAAAATACAATAATTTAACATCATTCTTGCGAAACTTTAAATAGGGATATTTATCTTATGTAGAATCAGATGATTTTGATCAACAATTGAGATCTTTGGAACAAAACATGTCCCTAGTGGCCCAAAGCTTAAAGAAAATTGAAGCTTCTCTCACTGAGATGTTTTCAATTTGAGAAATATTAATAAATGATGACGTTTTTGGAATATATGCACCTTTAAATGAATTAAACTCTTCTTTCGATAACATTACAGAGTTGGAAATCTCTGTTCCATATAAATATTTTTTAGAAGATCAATTCATTAAAAGTGACTCTAATTTTTGTGAAATCCAACCCACACTTGATGAATTTTTAGAAATTGAATTTCTTTCATCACCATTTTTTTCAACCATTGTTGAACTATCAAAAGGATCGGATGAAAGTCTTAATGATATTTATCCAAGTCTTATTGAGGAATGCGTACTCGAAATGTTTTCTATAATTGAAATTTTCCCAATATGTGAACTACCCCCCATTAATTTAAAATTTTCGGAGGTGATCATATTGATTTTCTTGGAATTGATTTGTTCTTGAAACCAAGAGGCACCATACTTATTCCTCTCGATTGTACCAATCCCGTTATATCCAAAAAAAACACCACCCCAAAAAATATTTACACAAAAATTTGTGATGGCTCTTTTTTTTCTCCCAGTGCATGCCCCCTACCCCCCGGCTGCATAAACAAAACTCCTATTTTTCGGGAGGCATGAAAAATCGTGGGAGTCCACCGTTAATTTTTACAAAGTCAATATGTTTTTTGGATGAACTCCAAAAAATTTCGTCTTCTAGTTTATGGTAAATTTGAGGACAATGTAATATTTTAGTTGGGGGTATCATAATGTGTTTAAACACATCATATTAATTTTCCTTTATTAAAAAAAAAATTGAAATAAAATAAAATTTTCTTTAAGTGATTATTGGCGGAAGTTTCTTGGTGAAATCAAATCTAATTATTTAAATAAAAAAATAATGTTTTTGTTATTAAAAAAATATTTTCTTCTTCTTTTCTAGGAAGTTTGCGTAAATTTATTATTTTCTTACATTTTACTCTATAAGTTACCTCGCTCTTCTAAACAAAAAGCAATAAACATTTATGTAAAAGATATTACAATTATACTTTATCAATTCATAAACTATTGAAAATTGTGTCTAGTCATTGCTATTTAATTACATTTATGTAAAAGATATTATGTTTTACATAATATCTTTTACATAATATCTTTTACATTTTACTCTATAAGTTACCTCACTCTTTTAAACAATAAACATATCTAGAAAATATTTTAAATAGTTTATGTACTATTGAAGTTTTTTTCTAGTCATTGCTATTTACTTACTAAAATCTAAGATTGCAAAAAAAATGATTAGAAAATGGGTGACTGTTTTGGGGAAAAATTGATGTTTGTGAGTATCATCATTGTAAACTCTCACAAGACAAAACTCCTCCACTAGGATAATTTTTGGATTTAACGGCTTGTTGCATAGGCTAAATGCAATCGCGAATCTCGCGAAAGTGGGTATCTACCATTTTTTTTTAGTTTTTATATAAAATAGTGATTTTGACATGAAAAAATCTTTTACTATGTCGCTAGGGACTAGCAACACTTATTACTCCTGTTTCTACGCAATATTACAATCTCATGTTCGTTAAATCCCACATTTAATAGTCATTTACTATATAACCTTAATGTTCATGATTGATTGTTTTTGCAAGGTTTATTTGAGTATTTACATGATTTGGCACTAAGTATGAAGTATGTAAGCATTCTGAGATAGAAACATTCATAAATGTGCTTTTAGAGGTAAAATGATAATTTCACAAAGGAAGTACTAGACTCAGACTCTTCATGAAGATAGTCGGCCTCATAATAAGGAACATTTGGGTTCAAACGAGTCGTCAATCCGATTTCAAACAAAGAAGTTATGAAGAGTCAAAGTTTGAAATTAGGAAAAGTCAAAAGTTAAAGCTTCGAGTCATTAAAAAAGTCAAACCTTATAACTCGGACTCCACTAAAAATTTGTTTACCTCATAATGAGGAACACATCGGTTCAAATGACATGTGAATACAAGGTCAACCGAATAAGTTACAAGCTTTGTGGTGAAATATATAATTAAGGAATTTGAGTTGAGGTGATCGTGACATGTGGCAGTGCCAGATCATGACACATGCCAGGACTGGATGGTGCCACGTAGAACCAATGAATGATGACACATGACGTCGTAGGATGCTAACACGTGGCACTATCAGATCATGAGTAAGATCATGACACATGGCATTGTTGCTACTTCTTAAAATTAAATGGGTTTGGGGAGTATTGAACCTATGACCTCCATATCCCCTTCCCCCTTCCCTTCCTTTAAGCATAGGCCAAGCAGACATTTGATAATAGTCATGAACCCATTAGTATATAACCCACAATTCAACCTAGTTTCTTTCCACATCTTCTTCCACCCACTCTTTCTCCCACCTTCTTCTTTTTTCTCCCATTTTTTATTCGTCTCCCATAATATTCCCATCATCCAGCGCATGCCCTCATATAATAATTCCTTTGCCCATCACCACTTTTTTATTATTTAATTAAATTACCCATTATTGTGTAATTCTATTTTGAACCCCTAAACTAATTGTTCCAACCAATATTTAGTGTCATTTGGAGACACATTATGATCATCCATTTTTTCTTAGAGTTAGACCCAATTTTAGAGTATGAAACTCTCTCTTGGTTTTAGTAGCTGTTTTAAAGATTTATTAGTTTATTATTTTGTGAGATATTTACGAGGTTGTAATGTGAAGATTGAGTTACACATTCAAATATTCAATATAAATTCTTGTAATTTTTGTCGAAGTAAGTGTTATTATTTTTACCGCTTTCGCTCATAGAGTATTTTATTTAATTATTTAAATTTTCTTTTCAGTTAGTTTTAATTAGGTGAGATTATTAACTCATCTCGGTTGTGTAGCTTCTTCATTATGGAATGATGCAATAAATCGATTTTAACAGATTGATTATTTATGAAATTACACCGAGGGACCTTAATGGGGTATATCACATATGAACCATATTTGTAACAATGTCAGTGTAACATTGGGAATATTGTTGTCGCCAAACTCGTATTTAGACTTTTATGAAAATTTGGACACTAACACTCCAAATTTTAATAATTTTTTAAATGGGCATTAATCACGTTTAAAAATTAGTCTTACCATGTAATCATTTATGTTACGTATTTCGAGGTGAGGAATTTAATTCTCAACTTATGGTTTTTTATAGTTGTAAATCATTCTAGTTTAAATATTCACCTAGATAAATTGTAAGCTTAAAGCTTAAAAAATCAAAAAAATATCTTTTGCACTTTCTTTTAAAAGAAATAAACCAATTAAATTTTAAACGACATTTTATGTGGAGAAAATGTGTGTAGTTAAAGTTTAGATTTTTTGTATCAATGTATAAAACTGATGATAATGACATGCGTATTTACACAACGATCGATTTTTACCCTGTAAGTATCATTTGAAAATATTTAAAAATTCAAAAGGATTTTTAGTTTATGTACAATTTAGTTTTACACATTTTATGTGGCATATTGGTGTGTTTGAATCCACTTCATTCTATGTTTTCATGTGCCTAGGACATTTTATTATGATTTTTGATAATTAGATTGTTCTTAATTATGCTTGCATGGAGTTGTTTGACCTTGATTTTCTTATTGGATTCACTTTGTATATGCCTTCACACACACATACACGAGCTCTTTTGAATTGTAACTTCATATGTTATATTTGAGCTTAGTGAGATGTTCTCCCATCAATCTTATCATCTACATATCTGTTGATTATGGGGTATTTGTGTATGTAAGAACCATTGCCCATGAGTATGTTGATTTTTTTATTAACTGAAACGGCTTGAAATGAGCAAATCTCCTTTACGGGAAAGTCATTATATAATAGGCCTAAAGAAATATTATAGGCCAACATATTTGTTTGATTTATTTTCAAAAATGGTATCTTCAAAAAAACTGAATGAAAAAATATGTATGACATTTGTTTATATATTGAGGGTGTGATAGTTAACAATGGGTTTGCACAATGAATCCTAGTTATGCTTATCATATCATGATGCTATTGATTTATAGAATAACCAAAATTTTTGGCTCATGTGCATTGTGGTTGTTTGTTCATTAAGTTCACTTTATTTTCTACTTGAGGCTAAATATTAGTTTGATAAAGTTTTGCGGTCAAGTATAACTCCTTGAAAATTTTTGAGTGATTGGGTCATAATTCATTTGTATCTAGTTCCCACTCCTTCACTCCATCCCATATGTTTAGAGAGGTCGATACTATGGTAGTGTATGAAGCTTATGTGTTTTGTGTCCTTTTCTAGTGTTTATACCTTTATATATGTTCTTGTATGTCATAGGTATATTTTTCATATTTATATATATGGTTTCATTTTGTTTTGAGTCTTTGCGTTTGCATTTAATCCATGTTTACCATATGATTTATCTTTGGATTAAACTGGCATGCTAAATGATCATATTAATATCTCTTGTTTCTTGTTTACATTGATATCTCATGTTTAATTATGTATTCAAGTTAGTATTATATTTGCATCAATATTGGTATTAATCGACCATTATTAAGATTATATGTGCTTATATTTCACTTTACACCATTGCATGATATGATTCTTTCTTCCTGAATTTCAATTGATATCACATCTTCTCACTTTGGGGGGATATATGTTTTATGGGGGATAAATTATTTTTTATGCATTCTTAATTTGTCTTTTCAATGAACAAAAAGAGGGGGGGGGGGGAATGGTATCTTTCACTTTAGCTTGAAGAGGAGATCTTTATCATAGGGGGAGACATCGTACCTAAGTGGAGATTGTTAGACATATGAGGAGTTTATTCAAATATAGATTTATATTGTTTATATATTCTCTTTGCATTTGAAGGTGTGTTTAAGTATTCATGTTTGCAACATGTGGTCAAGTTTACAACGAACAAAACTACTCAGAGTATGTGTCTGTCGAGCATCATTACTTTTTCCTTTGGGTTGGGGATTGAGTCTTTTTGTGAGATTCATAGCCCATAGATTTGTTTATTTTGTATTTTTCCACGGAATAGCCAAAGGGGGAGATTTGTAAGGACAAATTTCTAATTAAGTCAATTTGTTTGTATCGGCTTAGTTCCGAAAAAAATATTTTGAGTCATAGATTAGGCTTTGTATGTTGACCCTTCAAGCCTATGATGTGTTTGATTGAAGACATAGAGGTAAAGCTTGAGAGATTGCATTATCATGTCGTGTTTTGTGACACATTTAGCCTTCATGTTTACGAGGATCTCTTAGGTATGAATGCATATACATTTTTATTCTTGGACATTTATTTTGGATGTTTGTTTCTATAAAATATTTGGTGTTGTTTTTGAAATATTTTAAAAGAAAAAACATTATTACTTAAGGTCGTTCGAATGACTTTATACGTTTTGTTCGAACGAGTTTAGCAATTCGTCCAAACGAACATCAAACAACATTTCTTTGTTAGTAAAACAATTATCATTCGAAGCTCGTTCAAATGAGATTGGTTATGTAACAACCCATCCTTTTTGGAAACAATTAAAATCCATAATTGGATATAAATTGGAGATTTAAGGGATTTCTCGAAATAGTGATTTTGGGGATTCTCGAGGATTTAATGATTTTCGATGGGTGTTGTGATTATTCTTGGGACTAAATAGGTCGAAGTATTTTAATTATAAGTCGTCGTGGAGTAAAGCGACAAAAGAGGTAAGATTTTAATCGAAAAACCCGCATTAAGTTATATGGGTTAGAATAGTGATTTGCGGTCAAGTACCTCAGATAGAAATTTCGACTGCGCTGGGAGTCTCGGAATGTCCAAGATAGTCGGAAAAGAGTGTTCGATTATCGAAATTGCATTTCGGGGAATTTTGGAGTTAAACGGGCTCGTAATTGAGTAAGCGAGTCGTTTTTGGGTATTAAGGGGTTAAAACCCTTTTCTCCTTATAAAAGGAGTAAGAAAGGGAGAAAAAGAGAAAGAAAGAAGAGAGAAGAGAGAAAAGAGGAGAGAAGGAGGAACTCCGGACAAACTCCACGGGATTCAGCTTGAGGTTGTCGGATTTCATCCTCCAGGCAAGTGTTTACTTGCTTTATTTCAATTATGCATTTATTTCATATCATAGTTGGTAGAACCCCAAATTAAAAATGGGGAAACTTTGATACGAGTTTACATATTGATGTAATGTAAACTCTTGATGCTTTTTAGTATTAAAACCATGTTAATGGAGTAATAAATCAAATTGAATTGGGAGAAATGTCAAAAACTAGGGTTTTGGGGGTTTTAAGATCCAAAACCTTAGAAAGTAGTTTAATACCCAAAATTTATGGAAGAATTTGTTGTAAATCAGTGTTAGGATGTTATTTGGGTTGTTGGTTGAGATTAAAAACCATAAAAATGGAGTTTGGGTTGTTATTGGGTATTTTGGAGATTGGAAAATCGCCCAAACTGTAGCCCTCGAACTAGTCGAATCGATTCGAGTATAAGCCGAATGGATTCGCCTAAAGGGAATTGGGTTTCTATAGTGGGCCGAATTGATTTGGGTACAGACCGAATCGATTCGCCATTTAAAGACCTGTTTGCAGAATACTTTCTGAATCGATTCGGATTGGGAACCAAATCGATTCCCCCACTCGAATCGATTCGCTAAAGGGGCGAATCGATTCACTTATGCCAAAATTTCTAGTTTTCTCCCTTTAAGAGAATGGGGAGTTAAATTACCATTTGGGATTTTTATGGGGGGGTTCCTAGTTATGATAATGGGACTCCTAAATAATAGTTTTGAGGGTAAATAAACCTCTAGTTGGATGAGAAGGCCTTAAATTGGTGTAGATCATGATCCGGAGGATAAATTCCTAGGTTATTGTTTATGGGCATTTAGGCCTACATGATTATGTTTATAGGACGTATAATTATAATAGATTGTGGAGTGAGTGTATCCTATAAGATAATTAGGATAAATTGAGAATATAGATATATATTCGCTTAATGAGAAATAGTATAATTGGAGACATCCAAATGAATCCGTAGATGGGATTTTGGTATATATTACTTATTAAAGTAAGAAAATACTTGGGGTTTAGTATCATGCGAATATGAATTCATGATTATGATTCTTTGAGAGAATCTTTGGGATTATTGGTCATTGCTAGATGGTTTGGCAAATATGGGCATTTATATATTCGAGGAGGAGTATATGGTACATACACACACACACACACACACACACATATATATATATATATATATATATATATATATATATATATATATATATATATATATATATGTGTGTGTGTGTGAGACTAAAGTATATATGAGATGATGTTAATAACTTTTGAAAAGGTAAATATGAATGTTTTCAAAATGGAAAAAGAAATAATTTTCATAAATTATGATTTATAGTCAACACCCTCTCTAAATGACATCATAAGGGAAGTTCGCGCGTGAGGTGAAGCCCCCTGACTAATGAATGCAGGGTGGATATAGTCCTAGGCCATATGAGCGTTTATGTTAAGTTATGTTTTCTGCGATGGTTAGGTAACTTGGGGTGTGGTTATGACTAGCCCGTAGGCATATGGCCGCTTACCGACGTATTGCGTATAGGTGCCCAGTTGTCCTAATTGATAGGCACTGGAAGATGATGGTCATTTAGGGGCGCGCCATACGGGCGGTCTTAGAACGCGTTATATGTTAAAGCAATTTATGATAATAAATTGGATTTAATTTACATATCCTGAATGGAAGAAGGGAAATGGGATCAATGGTTTGGTTTCGGTAACACCTCCCGGATGGAAGAAGGGATGTGGAAGCATATGATATGATCAAAGCATTTTTATGATAATGAAAATGGCTTTTAAATACATTTCCTGAATATAAAAAGGGAAATGGGATATTTTGAAACGAAAAAGCATTTTTATGATAATAAAACAGGCTTTTGAAAAGTTATATGTTTTGTTAAAGCAATTCATGATAATGAATTGGCTTTTAAATACATTTCCTGGATATGAGAAGGGAAATGGAAAGTTTTGTGATAAAAATGAATAGTATTGATAAATACTTTGTATATGAATTCTCAGTCCGGGAGATATATCCGGATGTATATTATAATATGAAAATGTATATATGGATGAATCGAGTACCGAGGGTCTAATGGATCCCGACGATCGACCTTGCCGCATAGTAGTGTATCGGGGGGTTCCTTGTTTGGATTTCGCTTTGCGAGACACCCCACGCACGAATATGGCATTGTGTTGAGACTGGGGAGAAGTTTAATCATTAGTGCTCTTATGTTGAGATGTATTATATGATGTATGTATATATTTATATATATTCTGTACAGAGGGACTGGCGGATCTCGACGATCGACCTTGCCGCATAGTAGTGTATCGGGGGAGTTCCTTGTTTGGATTTCGCTTGCGAGACACCCCACGCACGAACATGGCATAGCGTTGAGTCTGGGGTGAAGTTTAGCCCTTAGTACATTACTTGGACTATCTAGGATTGATAGTAGTTGGATGATAGACTAGTTGAGTAGGGTAACTTGACTAGGATGTTAGAGGGATGCGCTAGGAGTGCACTGTTAGTGGAGAGGTGAGGGGTATCTTATGGGAGTGTGATACCAATTTAAATATGAGATAAAACATATTTTCTAAAATAAAGCAATTATGCACTTGCTAAATATTTTCACAACTCGGGCTCTGACCCGTTAATCTACTTTTCCTCTCTTGCTATATTATATATATACATAGGTGTCCAGACACAGGGATGCCTGGATGACACATCTTTCGAGTCAGACATCAGCTGCAGCAGCTGTGGATGCGTGTAGGTTCTCGATAGCCGCTTCTACCTTTGTAATCTAGATAGGAGGTACTTTATAAATATTCGGACCAATGGTCCAATTGCATTTATTTATTAGCATCATTCGATATGGTTGTACATTTTGACTGAGTGTTCGGTTATTTTATTTCATTTCAGTTTCATTTACGCAAAAATTGTGTGGATGTTTTTATTCGTTGTTGTTAAAAAGAGTAGTTAAGTAAAATTTTGACACCAGCCTAATAGGTTATTAGTAATTAAATGGATTTTTGACAGTGATGCTAAGAATGATTCATATGAGACTCCTGTTTTAATTCAATATTGGAGTGATCGCCCGGTATCTTATTAGGCGGGGTGTCACATGTTAATCGTTCGAATGAGTTTTGTGTTGGTTCAAACAAGATTGTGTTTTTGTTCGAATGAATTTTCTCAAAAAATGTTCCGCCTCAAAAAATGTTTAATCTATATAAAAGGGGTTCAGACATTTGTATTTAGAGAAACTTTCGAAGAAAATTATTTTCCTATACATATTTAAAAGCTCCCAAGCCTTAGTTTCACCCAAAATCTTTAAGATCCGAGTTTTAATATAATATATGCTTTGAGATTTTACTTGTGGGCACCAAGAAGTTTATTCTCTTCATCTTGTGAGAATTATTTCATACGAAGGTTTACGTACCTAGTTTTCTCTTTACACATGGTGGACTCCATGGTGTGGTGTGGTGCTAGACTCCGTATTTTGATCCGTAAGCGGTTGTTAAGCCTTATTGGTGGATACTGAGGCGTGTGTGGACTTATAGGTTGTGGAAGATTCGCGAGTGGACTCCCACATGTCACTGTGGTTAAAGTTGAGTAAGAAAGGGCATCAACACTTGCGAGGGCGTCGACTCGATTGTGTAAGTCTTTTGCCATGTCCTTTGTAATTCTATACATAGGGAAATTTGGATATCTCGGATGTCCGAGATTTTTTCCATTGTGGATTTTGCTCATACATTGGCGTGTTGTGATTTGTTACTTTATTTTATTCTTTTACTCACCTAGATACATTTTTAGGACAAGATGAACTTTGGTAAATCGTTTATCACAACAATCGGTTTAAAATTGGTGCAAAATTTTTATTTTGGTTAACTCTTTTTAATTTTTATATTTATTTTGAAAAAATTTAATTTTTGTTTAGTGTGACAACCCGCACTCCGAAATAAGGGGTGGCCAGCCCGATACTCCGACATATACGATAATCATGGACGGAAATCATTCTCAGCACCACAAATATAGTAAGAGTAACCGAGAAAACCACCCATTAATTCAGAAAACGGGTTGTCAAAATAATTTAAAAGTTAAGTTAAGAAAGCAATTTAAACAACCCATTCTAGAACAATAGTGGAATTCAAAGAAACATAAATAACATAAGTTTAAAACAACTATGTACAAGGGGAGGATCAAATATGCTATCGGTCCACAGCTACACAAAAGTAAATACCACAGTTAGATGTTGAAGTACATACATTAAACAATTACAAGTTGGGCCACTCGCCCGAGTGACAGACCCGATCATAACTAGCTATCAAAAGAATGATGGCGTCTAACAAAACATCCTGTAATATCCGCAATTTCATACAGTTCCTTAAAAGCAAAAGAGTAGGAATATCAACACGGGCGTCCTTGCGGAGGAGCACCTGGGCGGATACAATAACAAGCACAACATAAAGGAAAATGAACGGGTCAGGACCCGGTTTATATATAGTTCCCAGAAGAACAAAAAGCATGCTAGATATGAACAGTTAATCATGGAAATGGGCAACAGAAATCTAGCAACCTAAGCATGAAATAATAAGACAACTAACAATGACATGACTAAAATAAACTATACAAGAAAAATGAGATGATGCAGTGATTAAACTAAAAGCTTCCATTCACCAATTTCCACTTAAATCCAGTTTCAATTCCTTAACAGGAATACAATAACATCATTTTCTTATTTCTTTCAATTTCCCATTCCTTAACAGGAATGTAATTATCATAATAACATTTAGTGGAAATATGTAACCCTCAAGTCCCACTTGAGATTAGAAAGGTTATATTCTTATACATATAACGATTCTAAGACCGCCCCTCCAAGTTTCCCCACTGGGCGCCCCCCTAAATGACTATAATCTTCCAGGGGCCCATCGAACAAGGCAGCCTGGGTACCTAACGCACGTCGGGAAGTGGCCATATGCCTGCGAGTGAGTCATAACCACACCCGGAATTACTTCACTAGCGCAGAAAAATGCATATAATAAACCCGCATATGGCTGAGGACTATAGTCTCCCTGCATTCACTAGTCAAGGAACATCACCCCATGTGCGAGCTTCCCTTATGATAGCATTTAGAGAGGTGTGTTTAAGTAAATTAGCATTTACTATAAAAACCATATTTTTCCTTTTCATTACATTTACATGTTTCATTTGTTTGAAACTATAATCATAGGATATTTCATTACTTTCCATCCTAGGTTATGCCTCGATTAACACTCCAAGGGATCATGTTAGTTTCCCGAGCTTAAGGTCTTATGTGCCTCATTTCAATCCCCTGAAGTCTCCAAGTATGGGCCTACAATTCCCATCGATATTTATTAGGATGCACAAGGTAAAGTGATGCCTTAACACCACTTAGGACAACCCCTCCCCCGGACTTAACCCCAAGTGAAACCCATTCAACACTAGGGTGACAACCAACTCAACTAGGACTCTAAAAGCCAAGGTTTACTTCATTCAAGAAGAGTCCTAAGTTCCTAGGGGAAGAAAGGGATTTAAAACAAAAGTAGGAAATTTGGGTAAGAAAAACAAGGGACCGGTCGACCGGTCCCAAGACCACGGTCGACCGCGTTTCAAATTTGGGCTTTTGAAAGAAAGCAGAAAGTTCATTTCGAATGGACCAGTCGACCGGTAGGGGACCGCGGTCGACCGCTCCTTTATTTGCATGCCTTGAAAGAAAGCAGTGAGCCCTCTTCCGAAGGCCCGGTCGACCGGTCTGAGAGACGCGGTCGACCGGTCATAGCAGACCTAGACCTCTTTTCCTATTTCTTCTTCTAAGCCCAAAATCAATAATCAACCAAAAATCATCCAACCACATTTAATGATACTAAAAGATCATAAATGCTCCCAACAACATTTTCTACTTCAATCAACAATCTATCTCTATCAAAGATGTTGATACCCATAAATCCAACCAAAAACCATAATTATTTTACATCAAAACTATACATAACTACCCATACTAATTATTCATCTTAAACCATATAATAGCAAGTAGAAAACTTGCCTTGGGGCTTAAATTTCAGACTTGGTTGAAGAAGAATGCAAGATCAAACCACAAATCTTCAAGATCTCTCTCTTTCTCTCCAATCTTCCACTCTCACTCTCACTTTTAGGGCTAGAACACTTAGGGAAAATAAGAGGAAATGAAAGACTTGGGGAAAGACTACAACTTGGCTTAGGTTAAAAGTCTCCAACTTTTAAGTGATAATACCGCAATAGTTAATATCTAATACGCAATATGCCAAAACAAGTCAAAAATGCCCAAAATCTCAAAATACGATATGGCACACATTTTGACTATCTCGTACCTCCCGAAACTAACTACACCCTCCAAATTATCATTTGGAAATTTTATAAACCATTTTAAGTTCCGGTTTCATTTCAATTCAAATTGCCATTTTAATTCTCATGACAAAATAGAGTACCACATGGTAATAATGCAACTTATTTGTAAATATTAACTTATTCCATCAAATTAATACTTACCCACATCCGGCATTTATATATACAACTACTCAACATAGAAAATAAATATAAAAAGGGTTCCCAAAAGCGAGGGTTGTTACATATAGACCATCCTTCGTACTCCCTAGCACCTTCATATTTTAGTAAACATGTACACTCATAGTAAATATTTATTATATGTGTTCGATGTGTATATGTTTGTTTGGTATATATGTGTGTGTGTGTGTGTGTGTGTGTGTGTGTGTGTGTGTGTGTGTGTGTGTGTGTGTGTGTGTGTGTGTTCTCTTATGAAAGAGACATACTACTGAATGTGTGTGTTCTGTTGGGTTTGGTATTCTGTTTTCTATTGTGCATATAAAAGTATTTTGAGTAAATATTAATTCATAGTTTATATATTTACTCCATTCTAAAAGAATGATTTTATGCACTATAAAATAGATATTTATCATGGATAAGAACATGGAGAAAAGAAGAACAACAATGAGAAAAAATTTCACATTTTACACTCGGAGTAAATATTTCTAGTAACTCCTCCTCCACCCCCTCTTCTTCTTCTTCTTCTTCTTCTTCTTCTTCTTCTTCTTCTTCTTCTTCTTCTTCTAAACTTTTAGTAAATATAAATATGGTGGAGTAATGACAATAGTGTTAGGCAGATTGTGGTGGTTATAAGAAAAATGATGGTTGTTGTACCCTAGTGGTAGTGGATCTAGTGGTTGTGTTGGTGGAGTACCTGATGGTGGTGGAAAGGGCAGGTGGTGGTGGTGGTGGTGGTGGTGTCATCATCATGT
Organism: Sambucus nigra; assembly: GCA_949130495.1. Classification (NCBI taxonomy): domain Eukaryota; kingdom Viridiplantae; phylum Streptophyta; class Magnoliopsida; order Dipsacales; family Adoxaceae; genus Sambucus; species Sambucus nigra. Next base: position 342,755,643 of record OX422208.1, read on the forward strand.
GTTGGTGGAGAATATGGTAGTTTTGGTGGTAGTGGCGATGACAGGTAGTGGTGGGATTGACAACGTTGATAGATAATTTAGGGTTTAGAATATTTTAAAATGTTAGGAGTATTTTTATCATGTGTATTTCTTTTTATTTAGACTAAGAGGACTTATTTAATAGTTTTTACATTAATATGATTGATACGATGATTTTTTTAAATGGGACTAGTATAGAACTCCTTATATATATGTAGGTCGATTTTCGGTCGGTTTGGTCCTTAAATGGAGCATACCAATACCATACCAACTTTGAAATCATTAAACCAAAACTATCAGTTTTACTAGCTAGTACACTAACCCATAAACTAAAACCAAACCGTGTGGTACATCGGTAAAATTAGTTTTTTGCGATAAAGTGAATTTTTCGAAAAATATGATAGATTTCAATAAATTTCTCTTTACGGTAAATTTGGTACTACTTAGCACATAATGGTAATTTTTTGTACCACTTTCCTAAACCTTTTTATATGCATAATTTAAAAAAATAGAAAATAACCTACATAATTGTGTCGTCTCCGTCACTATATATAAATATTAAACTCCAAAATAAACATCACAAATTGTAATTTAAGTTAAACTATTGTCCAAATAACTCGAATGAATATCAATCTGGGTCGTCATATTAAATAATAAACGAAAAATATTATATTGATCCAAGGGTTAATAAAAGGTTGACCACTTAAAAAAGACAAAAAACTGATAAAATAAGTGTGGTTGTGTTTGGCTTTACTAGTGGGTATTCATATTTGACTTAATTTGATAACTTCGATAATATTATTTTGGTATTTTCAGTACATTAATTTCAATATTTCATTTCTGTACGGTATAGTCAGTAAATTTATTTTTAAAATATTAAAACAAAAATCAATCACAAAAAATTCAGTAATTTTGGTTTCAGTAAGTAAAAAAGGTAAACCATTAACACTAATTTTCAGTACAAAATGATACGGTACGGGGTTTTATCGTACCACAAACAACCGTATATATATATATATATATATATATATGAAAAACACTTGTAATTTTGCCCCCTTTTTACAACTGTTTCATGTTATGGTTCTACTGTTAAATACTTTTCACATTTAAGAAGAAAAATAAAACAATTCAGATTCAACATATGTAAATTTAACACTATCGGAATATGTTGTAATATAATCAATAATCAAGATTAAAACTTTTAAAACTATCATAGAATTTAAACTATTGATTTGTAAACAAGACTCCTAAATTTCGATGTTTTGAAAACTTGACTTAATTTTAACTTGAGTGGTTATTCGAATTGAAACTAACATGCTAAAACTTATTAAGAATGAGAAATAAAATAATTATTTTGATCACAAATTAGAAGCGAATACTTCAACAAAAAGCTAATATTACATATTTTGGGTGTCTTACATTACACCCATATTATTATTCCAGTTCTAATCAATAGAAAAATATGATTATTAATATTTTAAAAAACTTACTGTTAACCTCAATATATGTTTTCGACTGTACAATTTGATTTTGTAGCATAGGATCTATTATTTATATTCCTATAATTTTATTTTCAGCCTCATTGCAACTTTTTTGGTTACTTTTATCTTACATTTCATAATATCATGTGAGTTGGTAAACTATTTTCATAAATTCCAACATTAGAACTGTTGGGCATATTAGTAGATACATATTTTTTGAATGAAATAAATGATTTAGGGTAAGTGGCCAAGTGGTAAGTTTGTGATATTTTTTACTTGAGGTCTTGGGTTCAATCCTTAGGAGGCAGACTAAACATTAATAGTCTGAAGCACCTTATACCTTTGACTCACTTGAGTCTATATTATATAGGCACTTGTCCAGTTTGGAAATAGTGACAAAATTTGAGTCATACCCTAGTTTACCAAAAACCTCAGACTCTACATAATATTTCCTCTATTAGTCTCAAAGGTATAATAGCTACACTGCACCTAGGATTGTATTTCTATATTGAATTCATATTAATTTAGGAGTGTGAGTATTAATTTTCATTAAAATAATTTTCTAAGAATGTTTGGTATTTTTTAAATAAATTTTAGGAATTTATAAACATTTTTAAAAACATTTAAAAATTGGTTTTAAAATGTTTTGGGCCTATTTGTAAATTCTTTTATCTTGTAAAATCTTTCTTGGGTAGAATCCAAAAGCAGCAAAGAGATGTGTGGTACAAAATGGAATTGTTTAAACTTCAAAAACACGCATTTTATTATTAATCTTGGCCTTACACATGTTGCTGTTATACCGGATAGATTTGTGTTTATTTACCCTCACAGTCTTAATAATCAATCATGTTCGTTTGATTGATGTTAATCTACGGACAGCATGCATTTATAGAAATCCTTGTGATTCCTGAGTGTACAAATGAATGGACGTTTAAATGCGGTGTGTTCTCATCCCTAAGATTTACATCGTTTAAGCCAGAATCAATATCAACCGTTGTTTTTCTTCGACTTTCCAGACCCTTCCATCCAGTAGTATAAATATGTGCCATAGGATTAACGCTTACAATCTTTTGATTACCTCGGAGTTAAGAGAAAAAAGATAGAAGGGAGAGAGAGAGAGAGAGAGAGAGAGAGAGAGAGAGAGGGGGGGGGAGAGAGAGAGACGAAAGAGAGATAAATTAGAAATTATATTCAAACCCTAGAAAATTTTCTTCAGAAAACTTACCCTGTGAGTTTGAGAGTTCTTCCAGTCAAAGAATCATTCCGCTCTTGTCTTTAATCTCTTATCCAGCTCATCATGATTTTGGATCTAATTTTTTGTTCATAGAAAGTGTAGATCTGATCTATTTGTGATATAAATCATGTAGAATTGCTTAAGCTAATTTCTTTTTCCAAGAAATCCTTATTTGTTGGTAATTTTATCTCAAAAGTTTTTCTGAACTTGTTACCGACAAATCTTTTTTTTCTGTTTCAAGTTTTGAGAAAAACTAACTTCTATCTAGTTGAAGATTTTGAGACATTTGTGCTTTCAAAGTTCATGTTTCACATTTTATGAAATAGAAGTGTATATAAATAAAAAGAAAGCATATAGAACCTTGGTTATTTTGATAGGCAAGGTTGTCACTCGATCCGTGGTAAAGAATAAAGATCATAATTCTAACATTTTCAACAAACTGAGATTCAAAAATCCAAACTCATATCAGACAATATCAATAATTTATAGGAAAATTTGTTTGTTCAAGTGTTGTGTGTTGCATGCATGTGTTAGGCACTTCACTACTTACACCTTTCACATTACAACACTAAAGAAATGTTGGTAGAGAGATTCTTGACTTTTAGAGTCGACATAAAGCTAAAGTAGGAGGAGTTACAAAGCTGGGAGAACAACTACAACATCATAGCCTTCGGAGAAGCCAGAGTTACCTAATGGAGTTGGTAAAAACTCTTGACTTAGATTAGGTTTGATTGTGTGTTTAGTTTGTTATATAGCTTGTAATCTGTTTACTCTATTTTAGTAAATTTTGCTTTTGAGGTGTAGACACCTTCTTGGTTGTTTCCCTAATTGGGTGGGGCTTTACCACGTTAAAATCTTATGTTCTTGCATGTTTAATCTTCCTTTCATCCCCTTCTGATTGTGTGTTGATTTAGATTTATTTTAGTTTTGTTTTTCAAAACTTTGTCACCTAATTTAAATATCTCGTTCATAAGATTTTATACACATCTTGTGTTAGTGTTTATTTTGTAAAAAAAAAAAGAATTTTCTCAAACAAACTATTCGGAGCCATTTAAACTGTCTTAAACCTTTTAAACAACTTAAGTGGCATTATTTTTCAATTGGTATCAGGGCTTTGGTTTTATAAAATCTTTTTGATCCTGAGTTTCTGAAATTGTTTTTTTTCAAACCAAAATAATTGACGAGAAATTTGAGAGATTAGGTAACCTATCCATACCCCAACTCTTTGATGGAACCAACTTCCCTTACTGGAAAGTGAGGATGGTTGCTTTCATCCAAGGTACATTGGGAGACGATGTCTGGGATGCTATTGAAAATGGATACACTTTTCCAACTAAACCAGCCGCAGAAGGAAGTACTGTGAGGATTAGGAAACTGCTGAGTGAATTCAGCAAAGAAAAGAAACATACCTCCCTTAATAAAAATAAAGGCAAAAATGCCATATTCATGTCTATCAATGAACACGAATTCAAGAGGATATCTTTCTGTACTACCTCTAAGGAAGCATGGGACACTCTAGTGACTGCACATGAAGGAGACACACTTGTTAAAGCTGCTAAAACCCAAATGTTAATCCAGTAGTACAACACTTTGGTCATAACTGAGGAAGTCTATGTCGAATAGCCCAAGGGATCCATTGACCCTCATCGTCCAAATCACGTATTTCGACTAAAAAGGCCTTATATGTTTAAAACAAGCACTTCATGCTTGGTATGATCGATTGTCTACGTTTTTATTAAATAATGGATGTAGGAGAGGTGGTAATGATCCAACTCTATTTGTTAAACATTTTGACAAAACTGTTTTTATAGCCCAAGTCTACATAGATGATATCATCTTTCGATCTACATCCTTAACAGAAGTTGAAATTTCTCTAAAGTTATGCATGGAGAATTTCAAATGTATCTTATTGGGGAGTTGTAATTATTTAGGACTTCAAGTCAAAGAGAATTCAGAAGGTTTATTCATTTCGCAATCCAAATATGCTTTAGAGATTGTTAAGAAATTCAGCCTATAAAATGCAAAAAGATTCTTGTACACCTATGAGTACCTCTGTAACAATGTTTAAGGATGAACATGGGAAATCTATTGATCCCACTTTTTATCGTAGTATGATAGGAATCTTACTATACCTAACTGCTTCACGCCCTGACATTATGTATGTTGTTTATGTCTCTGCTAGATATCATAATGCACCTAAAGAGAGTCAATTATCCTGCGTTAAGAGAATTATTAAATATGTTAAAGGAACTCTCAATTTAGGACTTTGGTATACCCATGACACTTCCACCACTGTAATTGGTTACACCGATGCTGATTGGGCAGGGTGTTCTGATGACAGTAAGAGTACATCCGGAGCTTGTTATTATATAGGAAATAATTTAGTAGGATGGTTTAGTAAAAAAAACAAAATTGTACATCGTTATCCACCGCTGAATCTGAGTAGATTGCAGTCGGAAGTTGTTGTTCACAATTACTTTGGATAAAACAGATGTTAAAAGATTATGGCATAATTGAAGATAAGTTGAACATCTATTGTGGTAATCAAAGTGCAATTAATATTTCCAAAAATCCTTTGCAACACTCTCGTAAAAAACACATTAAGATTATATATCACTTTATTCATGAATTAGTAGAATCTAAGGAATTGGAAATTATGTATTTGCCCATGGATCTTTTATTAGTTTATTTGTTCACAAAGCCTTTAGATAATATCAGATTGGAGTCTTTACAGAAATCTATTGGCATGATATTTTTTGAATAAATGTTTATCCTCACATAAATATCATCCGATCATATTCACGCTAATAATTGATCTTTGAGGATATAGGACACGAATGTTTCAAAAACTGACAAAAGACACCTCCTATATCTATTTTATGTAGAATATCCTTGATGTGACTCGTTAATATTTATGCGTTGATAAATATTTATCTTCTTTATACCTTAATTGTTCATGTATATTAGTGCCTACCCTTTGTCCATTTGAGACAAAATGGGGGAAAAACTTTGAGTCCACTTGGACATTATATTGATTACTTCAACTAAAATGTTTGATCTTAGTTATCTTATTTTCAGGAAATCTGTACCTCATTTTATCAGAATATTGTTAGGGTATTGGTCTGTATGTAGTTCAGTAATGTAATTTTCTTTTCTAAGATATGAGGTAGATAGAATTTTGTATAGGAATGGGATTTTCTTATTTTTAGTATCCCTATGAGTCCTCGATGACTCAAAGGAGATTTTGTCTTATATTTCCAAAGGGGGAGATTGAAGCACCCTATATTTGTGACTCACTTGAATCTAAATTATACAAGCGTTTGTCTAGTTTGGAAATAGTGATAAAATTTGAGTCATACCCTAGTTTACTAAAAACCTCAGACTCTACATGATATTTTCTCTATTAGTCTCAAAGGTATAATGCCAACACTGCACCTAGGATCGCATTTCTATGTTGCATTCATATTAATTTAGGTGTGTGAGTATTAATTCTCATTAAAATAATTTTTGGAATTTTTTAAATAAATTTTAGGAATCTATAAACATTTTTAAAAACATTTAAAAACTGATTTTAAAATGTTTTGGGCCTATTTGTAAACTCTTTTATCTCCTAAAACCTTTGTTGGGTAGAGAGATGTGTGGTACAAAAGGGAATTATTTAAACTTCAAAAACACACGTTTTATTGTTAATCTTGGACTTACACATATTGTTGTTATATCGGTTAGATTTTTGTTTCTTTACACTCACAGTCCCAAGAATCAATCATCTTCATTTGATCTTTGTCAATCTACGGCCTACATGTATGTGTATCAATCCTTGTGATGCCTGAGTGGACCAATGAACGCACGTTTAAATGTGGTGTATTCTCAGCCCTAAGATTTACATCGTTTAAGCCAGAATCAATCTCAGTCGTTATTTTGCTTTGATCTTCCAGACCCTTCCATCCAGCAGTATAAATACATGCCATAGGGTTAACGTTTACAATCTTTTGATCACCTCAGAGTTGAGAGAAAAAAGATAGAAGAGAGAGAGAGAGAGAGAGAAAGAGAGAGAGAGAGAGAGAGAGAGAGAGAGAGAGAGAGAGAGAAATTAGAAATCGTATCCAAACCCTAGAAAATTTTCTTCAAAAAATTTACCATGTGAGTTTAAGAGTTGTTCTAGTAAAAGAATCATTCCTCTCTGGTCTTTAATATCTTGTCCAACTTGTCACGCGTTTGGATCTCATTTTCTTTGCATCGAAAGTGTAGATCTGATCTATTTGTGATATAAATCACGTAGATTTGCTTAAGCTAATTTCTTTTTTCAAGAAATCCTTATTTGTTGATTATTTTGATCTCAAAAGTTTTTCTAAACTTGTTACCAACAATTTTTTTTTTTAGTTTCAAGTTTTGAGAAAAACTGACTTCTATCTAGTTGAAGATCTTGAGACATCTGTGCTTTCAAAGTTCATATTTCACGTTTTGTGAAATAGAAGTGTATACAAATAAAAAAAAAGCGTATAGAACCTTGGCTATTTCAAAAAGCAACCTTGTCACTTGATTTGTGATAAAGAATATAGATCAGAAGTCTAACGTTTTCAACAAACTGAGATTCAGAACTCCAAACTCAAATTAGACAATATCTGTAATTTCTAGAAAAAATTGTCTGTATAAGTGTGTGTGTGTGTTGCATGCATGTGTTAGGCACTTCACCACTTACACTTTTCACACTACAACACTAAAGAAGTGTTGTTAAAGAGATTCTTGACTTTTAAAGTCGACGTAAAACTAAAGGAGGAGGAGTTACAAAGCTGGGAGAACAACTACAACACTAGAGCCTTCAGAGAAGCCAGAATTACCTAATGGAGTTGGTAAAAATTCTTGCTGAGATTAGTTCTGATTGTGTGTTTAGTTTGTTATATAGCTTGTAATCTATTTACTCTATTTTAGTGGATTTTGTTTTTGAGGTGTAGACACCTCCTTGGATGTTTCCCCAATTGGGTGGGGTTTTCCACGTTAAAATCTTTTGCTCTTGCATGTTTAATCTTCCTCTCATCCCCTTCTGATTGTGTGCTAATTTTGAATTTATTTAGTTTTGTTTTTCAAAACATGGTCAGTTAACTAAAATATCTCGTTCATAACTTTTTATACACATCTTGTGTTAGTATTTATTTTGTAAAAAAAAATTCTCAAACAAACCGTTCAAGGCCATTTAAACTGTCTTAAACCTTTTAAACAACTTAAGTGACATTATTTTTCATAGTCTTTGATAGGGCCTTGGGCTTCTCTTAAGTTCCAAGATTTTTTACCCATTTACTATTTTGTTTTTTAACTAATTTTTAAACCCGTTTTAAATTTTGGACTTAGTCTTATGTTTTAAATAAACTACCCATTAATGGAGAAAATAGTGGGTTAGTGGGTTAAAAACATTTTTCGCTTTATTCCTATAATACAGACTCATATTCTCAGCAAATAGTAATCTAAAAACCTTTTCTCTCTCATTATCTAATTACTGAAAAATTAATTCTCAGTTATACTACTTTATTTAATTATTTTTGGTGTTGGGGTATCCTGAGAGTTCAAGATTCTTCATAGTTACTGGTAATGGAATTTTAACATTGAATCCTAGGAGGGTGTTTGTTCAAGAGTTTGACAGCATCAATATCAGCGGATAGTTCCACCTCTAGGACTTTGTGTTAAACACAAACCTCGATCGATATGTCCTTCCAATTTTGTCTATTTCATATTTTCGGTTTTTTCATATATTCTGCATAAAATATTTCCAACAAGAACTGCACACTAAGATACAAAAACATAATCTTTTACCTAAAATATCGAGTCTAAATTTTTTGACACTCTTTAACGAGGATTAGGATGACTATGTAATGTGATTAGTTAAAATATGAACAACTTAATAAAAAAAATTAAGATTTATTTGTGAGTCATTCATGTTTCAACCAATCACATTGAAGGATCGAGTTAACCATCATTTGAGTAAATCAACAAATTTCTACTCTAAAAATTATTCACAAGTGATGTAATCCTAAAAGCTCCTCATTTTTACTAGTCTAATATTTTATTACTTTTTTTATTACCATGTTGTTGATGCAAAAAACTAGACTAGGCTAATTAATTGATCACAGATAAATAGAATAAAAGAAACAAGAGATTTTTAAAGCGGTCCGACTTAAGGGAAGAGCCTACGTCCACTGTTATGTATTTCTTTGAGATTGTTCAATTGCCTCTCTTTTCGTGTCCCTTGGATGTAGGGTTTACAATATATTTATAGCCCCCAGGGGGTGTACAAGAGCTAGAATATCAAAAGATAGAATGTATTTATACCGTAGACATTTACATCTATGCAATCATTTAGAATATCAAAAGATAGAATGTATTTATACCGTAGACATAATTATGTATACAACTGTTCGTGTTTTCCTGTCATTGTTGGTCGGCATCCCTGGTGTTGGTCGGCATTTCATCCTTGCTGACTAGGATTAATCTCCAACTATAAAACACGTGTCAGTATCTGAATAGTCCACGTAGATGAATAATTTTGGGTATCAACAGAAGCCCCCAATGTTTCATGCTTGAAGTTTTTACAAGAGTATGGAGCATTTAGCTCTTAAATTTTCTCAGGCAATAATTTTAGGTTTGGTCAGTTGCCGACTTCCCATACTTGTAAAAATTATGTTTTACTTATGAAAATATAATGCGCGTGGCATTATTGAAATTATCCACAACTTTAATGAATCATTTTTGGGCAAATTCGTCTTTTCTGCCTTTAGCCGATCGACGCCGCCTTTTAATCATTAATTTTCCAGTTTTTGAAGCAACCTATAGAGCGGGAAAAGCCACGATCTTTTCTTACCTCAAATTTTCTGAGTGTCTTTGGCTACATTGTCTTTCAAGCTTTTTTTCTCTCTCTAGAGCCATCGTTTTTTGTTTTTTAGTTCTTGCTGAATCCTTAATCTCTGTAAGAACTCTTTCTTTTTCTTCTATTATTCATCATGGTTTACTCGATTGATTCTCTTGATCAATTTAGAAATGAATTTAAGATTCCTTCTTGGGTTGTTTTGGAACACGCTACTTTGCCTGCTGATTTTTTCTCACTTGCTGAGGGTCACTAGTTTCCCTCTATTTTTATAGTTGAGTGTGGGTTTACCTTTCCTCCCAACCCTTTGTGCCTTGAGTTTTGTCAATACTTTGATGTTGTCCCGGCTAGGGTATCCCCTAATACTTGGAGAGTTATAAATAGAGTGCATAGGTTGAATCAAATGCATGGAACCCATCTAGGGATTCTAAAAATAATGTTTTGTTATAAGTAGGTGACTAGTGACACCACTTTTTATTTAAAGACTAGGGATGTAAACAAAGCGTTAGTAGTTAATCTTTCAGACTCTAATAGGGATTATTTTGAGCATGGAGTATTTGTAAAAAATTGGCAATACGCCCCTTTGACTGGGAATGCTGAGTACCAGGGGCATAAATGCCCACCTTTTGGCAATGGGATATGTTATTCCTCATTTAACTGTTTTTCCATGTATATACTTATAACACTAATTATTACTCTGTGAATTTTCATTACAGTTGATCAGAAGATAAAGTTCCCAAAGGAAAGTGAAGTGGATCTTAGGGAGTTAAAATTTATTTGGGGACTTCATCAGAGGATTGGCAAGGAGCACATCAGGTTTGCGTCCTATTTTCTGCAGTACAAGAATATAATTTCCTCCTTTGTTGCTCGTCCTACTCCTTCCCCTGTAATTGACCTTGAGCAAGAACCTTTTTCTACTTCCTCAGCTAGTGCATCTGACAGTGGTGATCCTGTTGCTCACTCCCCTTCTTCCTTAGATTCAGACTTGCCCCTTATCGTAGCTATGGGAAAGAGGAAGTTTCCCAATATTTTAGGAGGTATAACTGCTAATACCCCTTCCAAATAAGTTGATGAAGGGGTGAAAAATAAAGATGAAACTGGGAAGAAACCCCCAGCCAAGAAAGTTAAAGAGAGCCCCCTGAAAAGAATAAATAAAGGGCTTCCTCCTAAGTTAGCTGAAGGTTCTTCTGCCCTTCCCGACCAGCGTGAGTTGGTCGATATATCTTTTTCTACCTCTCCACTAGTCCTTGGCTCTGGATTGGTAAGACAACTAATAAAGTCTGGGACTTTGCCAGACCATAGGGGTGCTACAGATGCACTACCTCGTTCCAAAAATTTTGACAGGGCTGCTCAAAGCCTTGCCCTGGTATAATCTTTTACCTTCTTTATTTTTATGTCTCTTTATTTGTTCTTTATAATTCTAACTTTCCTTTTTGTTCTTGTGCAGTTCCTCATTGACTTCAATAACATGTTGGAGAAAGATGAGGCTTTGTGATCTTCTTCTAGTGAAGTTGAAGAAGCTTATAATGAGCTGAAAAAGTTAGTGCTTGATTCCCAACAAGCATTGGCCAAGAGAAAAAGAAATGGTAGGAGAAGGTGAAAGTTGTTAAAGGGGCTGCTAAAACTGCTCGGGGTTTGGCTGACAAGTTATAGAAGACTTAGATGCTGAGAAAGTTAAGATCGCCCAGTTACAAAAGGATTTAGGTGTTGAAAAGGTGAAGATGACTAAGGCTAGGGAGGCTGGCTTCAACAGAGGTTGGGATAAGGCCATTGGAGCAGCTTTTTTGCAAATTAAGTTTGTGAAGAAAAAATTCTTTAAGGACAGCTGGTCTGTTGCTCTGGTGGATGTCGGCACTCCAAAAGATTTTGATATGTTCTTACGATGTGATCCTGGGGCCTCTCTAAACCTGGACAAGGAAGTTGATGATGATGGGGATTCCAGTGAATTCTTGATAGCAGTAGATTATGTTAATTAACACCAGGATGTTGATTCTTCTACCCCTTCCACAGTTAATCCTCCTCCTCCTTCTGCTCTTGCTTCTACTTCAGCTAATCCTAAAGCAGATGACAAGAGGGTGTAGAACCGAGAAGCTTTTTATTTTCCTTTTTCAGTAGTTGTTTTTTTCTTCTTTTTCTTTTTGAATATGTATTTGTACATTCACCTTTTTATTAATGAAAAGAGAAATGTTTTTATTCCTCTACTTGTGTTTTTCTATAGTCTGCACATTGATGATTCATGACTTTCTTCTTCTTAATAGTTTATGGATAAATTAGAATACTTCTCATCTACTGATTCCGAGCTACTCTAGAGGTGTAATGAGATTTTCAAAGATGGCCACTTATCTTTGACTGATGACGACCTACTAAAATTTCTCGAGGAAGGGTTATCCAAAAAATCTAAAGAAACCTTTATTTATTTGAAGTGTCTTCTTGATCGGGCAATATCCAATAATGTTGCCTACTACGAAATGATTGAATAGATTCTAGAGGATCATAATGAAGCTAAGGCATGTTTGTAAGAGGATTATGAGAAGATATTCCAAGACCTTAGTGAAGGTTGGGGCTTTGAGAAAAATTTGGATAAATTTTCTTCTCATTTTCGAAAGCAAGAATTCCATCTTAAACGTGAAGTAGATGAAGTAAGGGACATTGCTAAGCTTTTGGAGGAGTAGAACAACAATTTGAGAGATGAACTTGATGCCTTGAAGTCATCCACTACTGTTGTTACTACTCCAGATGAGGGTCATTCATTCTTAGAGGCTGAGAACGCAAGGTTGAATGAGGAGTTGGAGGATCTGAAGAAAGTAAAACATGCTTCTTCATTTTCCCAAGCTAGATTTAAACCTAGCCGAGGTACTACAGAGGAATTCAGGACTCAACAGACCTTTACTACACAAGCTGCACAATTAAAAGCCAAAAATCAAGCCATTACTGAGATGTCCCGGAATCTATCGGCCTTATCCGAGCAACTATCCACTCAATCTTCTCAGTTACAAGCTAAGGATAGAGTGTTGAAGAAAATGAATTACCAAGTTGACAGATTGACCTTTTAATTCCATAAATAACCAAGGGAAGTCTGGATGGACGGGTACAATGAAGCTCTGGGGAACTTTGATGATAAGCTTCAACAATCTAAGAATGAGAGCAATAAATGGGGTTGAATGAATGCTTTGACAGTGATGAAGGTGGATCAAAATAACCAATTGTGGGACTGGTATGATCCAGGATTTCTTGACCTTAACAATCCCCCATTTAAATTAGATATCAGTTGGATTCCATTCCATCGTATTCCTCAATGCTTGATTTCAAAATACTTGGAAGATTATGAGCTTCATGATGAATTAAAAATCGTATAACCTCCTCACCCACTTGATCGTCCGAGTAGCAGCAATGCCAAAATGCTTCAGTATTTTAATTTCATTAATTCTTCTTACACTTTAGATTATCCTCCTGCTAGAATGTATCCTATTTCCAAAGATGAAGGGAAACATCCTGCAAAATGAAGCTTTGTACTTTGTTTTGTTAACACAGTCATGTAATTAATTTGATTAAGTGAAATAAAAATTTGATCAATTTATCTTATCTTTATCATTAGTTCTATTGATACACTTTGATTAAGTTGAGTATCAATTACTAATGAGAGTTGATGTTCTACTAGCATACTTAGATTAAAATCTAAATTTAGAGCTAGTGATGAATACATAGGTTTTACTAGCGTACTTAGATTAATATCTAAATTTAGAGATAGTTACCCATGTGTCTCCAAGGGTTTTACTAATACACCCAAGTTTTAGGTTTTTGCATTAGATACCAATGGTGTGACCAGGCGTTTATGGAATATGTGCTTACATTCCTCTTGAGGAATCTTTGTATTGTTCTTCTTGTACTTTTCCCAGTAGGATAAATATCTTGTTTTATCCTTATGTTTATGGACCAAGTTTCTTGAGGAATTAGCATCCTGTTGATTTCGACTTTGTGTATCAGAGATCAAGTCTACGGCTTCCTGTAATACCCTGTATTTTTATGGCTTTTAATTATGTGATTTAATAAATTAAATTGCCTTGAATTATGAGATTTATTATAATTAATTTGGGTTAATTAATTGGAAATTTATTCGGATTTAAATGCTAGCGAGACGAGAGTTAGTATTTGATTATTATAATGATGTTTAATATTACCGAGTGATTTTGGTAAAATATGATTATTGTATTTATTAAAAATTATCGTGAGTTGAAAATATGGCAGTTTCGCTAATTAAGTGGGACGCTCGTGTCATTCGTGTCAGGACCCAATATAATGGATTTAAAATTATTTTATTTTTATGTCATCCGTATGAACATTTTGAGCGCGTCAACGTGTCCGGAAGGGTCGAAATAGTCAGAAAACACTAGTCGGGAGTTTAGTTTGGGTCCCGAAGCATTTTTAGGCTTAACCGGCAACCCGGGAGGGTATTTTTGTCATTTTAGATTTTAAGGAAATTAGACCCACGAATTTTAGAGTTTATTTAATTGTTATTGGGAAGGCCATTAAGGCAATTATCAGCCAAAAATTAAGAAGTGGGCTACGTGAGATATAGCAAAACTTAGAGAAGGGTTTCTATGGCCATAACCATCACATACCACCACCATTGCCGGATTTGTGACCGGAAAGAGAGGGGGAACCAACCAACAACGTCATCAACGGATCAGAATCGGTATTCTATAGGCAAGTGATTTATCTTGCAAAGATTCAAAGCATATATTTTACATGATAGTGTAGATTTGAAGATTTATTATGAACAATGATATAAATTGTAAAATGGGAGCATTAAATATAGACTCCGGGTAGGGTTGCATGTAGTTAAAGCTTCTGGACAGATATTAGGTACGAAATCATGTTCCATGTGTAGGTAATTACGAAATTAAATTAGAATTTATGATGTTCTTGAAGAAATCAGGAAGAACTAGGGTTAGAAGAATAATTAATACTTTTGATCCAAGAAACTGTTGATTGGGGATGATTTAATGATTCTAAAAATGTTAGAAATTATGTAAACATGTTGGTATGATGATTAGTATACTTGGTTGAGAGTTTTGAACGTTAAAGTGAAGAATTTGAGATGTAAAAATAGGAATCCCGTAACTGTTTAAGCAATTCTGGGCAAATACCAGCTTGATCGATCGATTCACGATCGATCGATCTATCCCTTTTCTTCAATCGATTGACCCCTGCTAATTTTTGGAAATTGTTTCCTTTTAAGGTTTAATGAAAATCCTAAAGCTGAGGTTGATTCTTAGGGTGATTAATATAATATTGTGGAACTTAGATAAGGTCAGTCGGGTCTTAATTATTTTCGAAAAGTATCATAACTTAGAGGATTGAGCGTTCTAATTACGAATGGTTACCGAGTGAGGACGGTTGGAGATCTTTCGATTTTGGGACTGAAAGTGGAATGTGTGATAAGTTAAGAGATCTTGTAATTTGCTGAGATAACCTTACTAATAAATGAGAGACCTAGTATTCACTTGGGATAGGTACAGGTACCCGAACCCGTATGACGAGACTTGTCGTTAAATAAATAGTACGTAGAATCTCCGAAACATAAATATTATGGGTGAGACTTAATATATAGGAGAGGAGTGTACCTATATTGAAATTGTATATATATATATATATATATACTGGTTGTGTGAATGCCTAGTGTATGGATTTCTTATGTGTATGACATACCTACCATACTTGCTATCATGGGAGGTTATTTTTATGGAAAAGGACCCTCTTATCCTTGTGTGCTTCGGGGGAATTTAGACTGGTGCCTTAAGGACATAGTACTGTGAATGACTTATTTATGAGTGGATAAGTCTGCTGACCATGGGAGCATAGGTATGTGCATGACCCATGGGTATGTGAATTATGTTAGCCTCCAATATGTGTGATTTGTATTTAGACGGTTCCTGAGTGATTCGGAACACGTGATCCTTACGTGCGTGATGTACATGGATTTGATAGTAGAGTATGCGTGCACCGCAGCTTATCCTAGGGGTGCCATATATGTATTTATGTCCTGAGTGCTGTACTTATGTCCTTGTGACTGGTTCATTGCTGCTTAGTAAATGTGAATAAGCTAAGATATTTGAATGGGTTAAGAATGAGAATTTAATTAACACTTGAGATAAGTAACTTAATGAATGTGAATATGGGGTCTGAACATATCTTGTTTGAATATTAAGAGTAGACATCCTATGGTAGAATGCGAAAGCAGTAGTGGTACAAACTAGTTAGATAGCAGTATAACTAGGATGGGTTAAAGGCATTCGTTAGGCGTGCACAGTAGTTGAGAGGTAAGAAACTCATGTGAGAGTTCGCAACTAACGTGTTTATAATATGTGTTGTTTAATTGTAATTTAAACACTTGCTAAACTTTAAACTGTTTTCACATCGGGCTCTGACCCGTTTTCCTCAAAATCTATTTTTGTTTTGTAACAACATTTTAGGTGCCCAGCCACAGGGACGCTAGGCATAGGAGTTTCATTCTGATGACGTGCTGTAGTTGTTGTGGAAGCTACAGGATCTTGGTAGTAGACGCCTTCATATATATCCTTGATTCCTTTAGAGTCATTTGTATCAGTTAGGGCATGTCTCCCATTATTATTTAGAAGTTATAGTTGCAGACTTTCATTACTTCAGTTATTGGTTTACTTTTTCCGACTCTTGTATTGGGACTTTATTTACTCTGGCATATTTTTATTATTGGAGTGTTTACTCCAGACTCAGTTGATTTCATTTTCGTTGGTTATTCATATGAGATTGTTTATGAGATTAATGGTTAATGATTTAGTTCTTGGTTATTTGTTTACTTAATTAATAAAATTTGACATCTCTCTTTTTAAATATTAGGTGGCCAGTAATTAATTAAATGTTTTTCGACAGTGATGCTAAGACTGAACCAACTTGATATTCTGTTTTAATTTTATAAAGGAGTAGCTACCCGGTATTTATTTAGACGGGGTGTTACAGGTGGTATCAGAGCATCAGGTTCTAGTGTCCTTTAGGATCTGTGCGGCTTATTATGCTTCCAGCGTAGCTTTCCTTTGATATAGAGCCCGATGTTTAGGATTGTTGATTTCTTTGGTGAGATTTCGTTCTTCTACTATGATATATACGATAGTGAATCTTATTTACATTTGGGTGTGTTCAAGTGCCGAACAATGCAGTATGTCAGGCGAAGACAGTTGGGCGAGCAGCAGGAGGCAAAGATCAGTTGAGGTTATCTGATTTATTTAAAGAAGGATGACAATAGTTGAAGTCACTCATATTTTAGCACGTAAGTCCAGGACGGTAAAGATGGTTAAGTCGCGACTTGTGACTTCTAGGTACAACTAGAGTAGAAAGTGGGGTCAATTTAGACCCACCCAGCAAGGTTGGATTGGGGGAGAGTTAGACGAAACATTGAAAAGAACGAGCAGTCGAAATACTAGAAATGCGAAGATGGTGTGTACTAACCAACTCACGTAATATATCCAAAGGCTTGGACATATGACGGGGTATGGCTAATCGGGAGTAAAAATTTGGGGTAAAATTTATCCTTGGCTCGTAAGAGCGGAGTTTCAATGGTGAGAGGGAGCCACCACACTTAGGAGTGGAATGTTTTGTCGATAGATGGCGCATACGTATGGTTTGACAATAAGTTCCTTCATTAGATGTTTAGAGTGAGATACGAACGTTGTTCTGAACTCACACCAGAGGGCTGGACAGAAGTTAGTTGGTGAAAAGAAATTTAATTGATTAGCGAACCTTACACCGGATGAAGTAGATGAAATGGAGAAGAGGACATTAAAAGGAAAATTTACATGCAAAAAGAATTGTTAGCACTTCTGAGGAATTCTGCTTGGACGGTCAATGTAGATGGTAATAATGTCGCGTTGTTTTAATATGGAGGTAAACGTTTCCTTGGGTGGGGAGACGCAAGAATCAATGAATTTATATAGAGTAAGACTGGGGGAAACGGTGTTGGTAAAACAACACAAGGGGGAGACCCATCAGGGGACCCGTTTAAATGATTTCGGAAGCTGAATTATTTATCGAGCGAAGGAAATTTATGGAAGACATGTTGAAACCAGTAGCATGTTCCTTAGGGCCATCAAAAGTTAAGGGAACAACAGAGGTAGCCATTAGAGTCGGGACTACCAACGTTCGAGAGAAGGACAACCTTAACATGGTAAATGTGACCGGAGATGAGTGGAGTATGAGTAAAGGTATTTTGTGGGGAGTGAAACTCATGTGTTAAAATTTTTTCGAAGCAAGTGAGGCATAAAGGGTATGGTGCCTAGCAAGGATAATGGTTTTTGAAATTTTTGGTTGGTACGGATAGGTGTCTTAAGTCTAGGAACCATTTGAACAGCTAGGGCGATTGGCAAGATAGAAGTATGAGTTATATCCTCAGATGATGATGCGTGTTGTATGTACGAACGAGTTACTACATTTTTATTGTTGCCATATTTGCATGAAAGACGAGTTTAGTGAGTATCTCGACAATTTTATTATTTATGTGAATATTTTCCCTGGTATCGTGGGGTTACCTTTATTGTTATCCACGAAGGATGTATGGGGGTATCGGTAGTGGTATATACTTTATTGAAATTACTCGTTTTAAGTGTTGTGTTATACGAGTACGATATTATCCTAATTATGGTTTTATGAAAATGATTAAACTGATTGTGTGCGGTTATTACTAGTCCATCGGGGTTACTACCTTTGGGTAGAATGTTTTGTTATGGCAAGGCCCCATCTGCGAGACGGCCGGACTAGTGTTTATATGTTTGTATATAGTTATATATATGTATTGTTGAGACTTCGAAAAGTATAATGGTATCGGATATTTGTTCCCGGTAAGAATAGGGATTTCATTGTTATGATGTGGAGTGTATTTAGTTTACTGTTCAGCGAAAAGATTTAGTTGATTATTATAAATAATGCTCAGGATGTGGTAATAACAAGAACGCATTGTTTTAACACCCTTTAGAGTTATGGGATTTTATACTCATAGTTGTATGTCTGGGGATGGGATTTCGAGAGCCCCGATTATATTTGCATGATGTTTATGGAAGGTGATTTTCATCAATGTTAAGAGACAGTGTCTTTCGAAAGGAGATCCTTGTTTAAGTGAAATTGCAGAAGAAGATGTAACTTGATTGTCAAGAAATAGGAATATAGGGGTACATGTCATAGACCGAGGGCCTAACAGATCTCGATGATCGACAATGCTAGGGAGTAGTGTGTCGGGGGGGTTCCTTGTTCAGATTTCGCTTTGCGAGACATCCCACACATGAAACTTAGCATAAGGTTGGTAGTAGGGAGATGTATGAACGTTCGTTTATGATTTGGGTACCTCGATCATTATGGAGTACGTAGTTATAACTGGAAGTTAAAGGGGAAATTGAGATATAAGGCCAGTATAGCTAATGATGTGGTGAGGAAATGCTGAAAAATTTTGGTTTTATTACGGCGGGTTGAAGGATGCAATAAGGTTAATTAGGACTAAGGATTTCTAATTTGGGGTGATTGAGAACGCCCAAGTGGTATAGCCACATTACAAATGCAGGGGAAATAAAGAGTGGAGTACGTATGGAGCATATCTGATGTTTAAACCCGTATGTATGGGTTAAAAAGGTGTATAGACACCCTGGTTCGTTTATGTGTTAATCGAAGGAAGAAGAGGCATATATGGGTGAAATTTTTACTTGTGAGACTAATATGACGAAATAGAAGTGGTAGAGTAAATTAAGTGTCATGAGAGGGACGACAATCTATTAACTTTTGTGCAATCGGGATAACACGTCCAGCGTGGGATGAAAGAGAGTGGGAAACCATTTAAAAAGGGAGTATCCCTTGAGAAGACAAATATCTAACTATTATGGACAATTTGCAGCGGAGTTTCACCCAATCGAATGTTAAGGATGGCTTACGCGTAAATAGAGTGAGGATGTTGATAAGGTATGAGAGTCCAGATGTACAAAACGGGTGACGGGAAGAATTATACGTGAAAGTCGGGTTTGAAAGGGGTATAGTAAGTAGTAGATCGTTTGGGGTAAGATGATCAACCAGATAATTTTGTATCAAGCCGACGATTTCAGAGATGGAAGAGTTAAGTTGGTAAATTTCCTTAAGCGGTTGCCAACTTATAGATAATTAATGAGTTCCTTCGAATATGTGGGACAGGTTGTCCAGAAGGAGAGAAATTGTTATATCCTTGGGTTATTTACACTATTAGATCGTGAAAACGCCGATACGTGGTTCTACGCAGTATTATTCATAACTAGGAGGAGATACCCAAAATCCACCTTCAACGTGGGGTATCATGAAGTAGTGGAGATAACGTTTCGTTCGGAGAAGGTTGTATCACCTATAGCCCGAGGAGTAGGCGCAAGGTGACTGACAACTGGTGGAACTGCATGAAAGCAGTTTGGATTCAGTGCGATCCTTTCATTTCCAAAACGGGGATAGCTAGTAAGTGAGGTAGAGTGTGATAATGGGGAGAAGATATTACCAAATGGTAGAGTTGAGTGAAAGCACCCGTATCTATTCATAGTGGGCAAGGTGCTTACTGAGGTTTTGTGTGGGTAAACCTTATCATTCTTTCTCTGGAGGTTTAGAGGTGAGTGGATTATTAAAGTTTTGGATTAGTCAGGATTTAGAGTACAATGACTATAAGGGGATAACTAACAATCATGAGTGACTTTTCATTTGTGTAAAAGTCATAACACCAGAATTGAGATTCAAATAACGTACAAGAGTAGTCAGATGTTCTATGGTTTCTCCCAGGATGGGAGTTTTGTGTCTATTTAAAATGCGGAAGTTGATACGTAGTGAGGTACGGACTCACAATGATATAATGCGGTCGAAAATGTATAGGCTATTCTTATTCGAATGTTGTTTAATAAGAGCACAATGTGAGGTGCATTTGTTGAGGTATAACCCTATAACTGATTAAGTGTCAAGAGTGCTCAACAAGCTTGTTGTAAAGCGAGGGTTGTAGTGATTGAGCCTTTCCTTGTATTTTACATTCCAGGTATGCCTATTTTTCTGAATTTCAGGACGAAATTCCGTTATTAGGGGGGAAGTATTAAATACCCCGTATTTTTATGGCTTTTAATTATGTGATTTAATAAATTAAATTTCCTTGAATTATGAGATTTATTATAATTAATTTGTGTTAATTAATTGGAAATTTATTCGGATTTAAATGCTAGCGAGATGAGAGTTAGTATTTGATTATTATAATGATGTTGAATATTACCGAGTGATTACGGTAATATATGATTATCGTATTTATTAAAAATTGTCGTGAGTTGAAAATACGGCAGTTTTGATAATTAAATGGGACGCACATGTCATTTGTGTCAGGACCCAATGTAATGGATTTAAAATTATTTTATTTTTATGTCATCCGTATGAATATTTTGAGTGCGTCAACGTGTCCGGAAGGGTCGAAATAGTCAAAAAATACTAGTTGGGAGTTTAGTTTGGGTCCCGGGGCATTTTTAGGCTTAACCGACAACCCGGGAGGGTAGTTTTGTCATTTTAGATTTTAAGAAAATTAGACCCACGAATTTTAGATTTTATTTAATTGTTATTGGGAAGGCCATTAGGGCCATTATCAGCCAAAAAGTAAGAAGTGGTCTACGTGAGATAGAGGAGAAGTTACAGAAGGGTTTCCATGGCCATAACCACCACATACCACCACCACCATCGGATTTATGACCGGAAAGAGAGAGGGAACCAACCAACAACGTCATCAACGGATCAGAATCGGTATTCTACAGGAAAGTGATTTATCTTGCAAAGATTCAAAGCATATATTTTACATGATAGTGTAGATTTGTAGATTTATTATGAACAATGATATAAATTGTAAAATGGGAGCATTAAATATTGAATCCGGGTAGGGTTGCATGTAGTTAAAGCTTCTGGACAGATATTAGGTACGAAATCATGTTCCATGTGTAGGTAATTACGAAATTAAATTAGAATTTATGATGTTCTTGAAGAAATTAGAAAGAACTAGGGTTAGAAGAATAATTAATACTTTTGATCTAAGAAACTATTGATTGGGGATGATTTAATGATTCTAAAAATGTTAGAAATTATGTAAACATGTTGGTATGATGATTAGTATACTTGGTTGAGAGTTTTGGACGTTAAAGTGAAGAATTTGAGATGTAAAAAGAGGAATCCCGTAACTGTTTAAGCAATTCTGGGCAAGTACCTACTTGATCGATCGATCGACTCAAGAATGTCGATCGATCGACGATCGATCGATCTACCCCTTTTCTTCGATCGGTCGACCCCTGCGGATTTTTGGAAACTGATTCCTTTTAAAGTTTAATAAAAATCCTAAAGCTGAGGTTGATTTTTAGGGTGATTAATATAATATTGTGGAACTTAGATAAGGTCAGTAGGGTCTTAGTTATTTTCGAAAAGTATCATAACTTAGGGGATTGAGCGTTGTAATTACGAATGGTTACCGAGTGAGGACGGTTGGAGATCTTTCGATTTTGGGACTGAAAGTGGAATGAGTGATAACTTAAGGGATTTTAGAATTTACTAAGATAACCTTAGTAATAAATGGGAGACCTAGTATTCACTTGGGATAGGTATAGGTACCCGAACCCGTATGACGAGACTTATCGTTAAATAAATAGTACGTAGTATCTCCGAAACATAAATATTTTGGGTGAGACTTAATATATAGGACAGGAGTGTACCTGTAGGTGGGGCTTGAAGGTAATCCTGAGATTAGGGACCAATCCCCAATTAGCAACAGTGTTTGAGATTAAGCAATCGAGGCAGCTCAAGCGTGGCAACTCAGCGAGGCAGCTTGGCGCGACAGCTCATATTTTAGCTTGTTGTATTAGTCATATTGTATTTTCATTATTGATGACTATAAGCTTTAACGGTTGTAATGACGTAACGATAATAACAAAAGAGTTTGTATGAGGTCAAACGGTACTTGCGAGAGACCAGGCTTGGCAGGGCCTGGGAGAGCTTTCATGCTCTATCGAATGACCTCACCGTGGGAACTTTAGAGGGACCTGGTTTGGAGGATTGAGAAGTAAGGCACCATTGGGGCTTGTCCTGACCATCTTAGATACACATGGTAAAACACCGAAGGACCCTGACCATGTAACCTCAGGCAGAGCAGCTTGGAGTTCCATCGGGCGTTGAGTCATGAACCAAACAACCCTCTACTTAATGTCACATCTACTATAGGTGATGTCACTAGCCAGCTAAAAAATGTCAGACATGTACTTGAGTAAACCACCGTGGTATTTGGGGTTGTCAGGCAGTTGGCAAGCCACCTCTGCGACAAACAGCCCCCTGACACACAGTGGTTAGGCAAAAGGCATGTCTTGGCATTTAATGTTTATGACGTGGAGACAACTAGTGCATCAGGCATTTAATGTTGTGACATAAAGCATGAGGGATGTCTTTTGTAGTCTTTAATGACTGAGTTACCTCGGGGATGTGGTGGGGGCTATTTAAGGACCCCAACCACCCCTGGGGAGAGGCATGACCCTTTTGAGAACCCTGGAGTTATTACTAGAGATACACATCAGAAAGAGAGGTTTATTGCAAGCCATAGGGTTTATCCCCTCACCATTGTCATTTATTGTGAAGCTTTTAATACTTGACAGAGATTCCTGAGGGTATATGGTGCGTTTTTACCTGCCTACCAAGGTGTATCTAGGGTGCTTACTTCTCTCTCCCTCTAGCTAAGTTACTTCTAAGGTTCATTACTGTCTCCTAAGTTATACACGAGGGTTTTGTGAGTTTAAGCTGAGTTTATCTTCATTGGGTCTGTGTTCGTGTGTCCTATCATTAACCCAAAGCTCTGGCCAGGATTAACTTATCTTTACCATACTCAAATAGGTGTTACGCCTCCATCTTGTCTGAAGTACCCTCTTGCATTTGGCGACTCTACTGGGGAGGCATTCCCTTAGCTAGGGAGTATGGCGCAAGATAATGCTACTCGAAGACTCAACTTTGATGATATCCAGCGTAATAAAGAACAGGCCGTGAGGGAGCAGGAGGCCCTAAGGGATGGGGCTCCTCGAGTAGAGGTACCGCCGATTCCAACGATGTCAGACATTCCTGGGGTAGCACAACCTGCCATGAGCGCGGGGTTGGGACCCGCCCAGATGGCGCTCCTCGTGAGAAAATTTTATGAGTTTTTGCAAACCCCAGTAGCTTCAACTATGCTGGGAGGATTGGAGGCTAATGCTTTCGTAACACCAGGGGTAGCTCTAACGGCCCCACCAGGTACAGCCATTGCAGGAGCGCTCCCGGCAAGTGTACCCCCTGTTGCGAGCCCAGCAGTGGGAACCTCAACGGTACCACCGGTGACGTTCATTTCAGTTGCAATGGGCGCTCAGCCCATGGCCCCGTTGCTGGTGGCCCCTGCGGCCTCGCCTATGGAAGAAATGAGAAAAGAGATGTAGAAGGAGATGTTGAAGTTCATGCGGGCTTCCTCGCAATCAGCCGATGAGGTGGCTTCGGTTTATGATGACTTCCGAACACCCTACCCTCAAGCGTACAATGATGAGCCTTACCCAAAGGAATATGTTCCCTCTATCTTCGAAAAATATACATGGAAAGGTGGGAACCCGAAGGAGCACATTAAGCGGTTTATTGAACACTTAGGATCACATTGCAATCATAAGAAGCTTAGATTGAGGGAATTTTCCAAATCCCTAACCGACAAGGCATACACCTGGTACTCTCACTTAGCTCCCAATAGCATTTCTACGTGGGAGGATATGCACGTATTGTTTTTCCAAAAGTTCTTTTTGGCAGAAGACGAGTTCACCTTGACCCAACTGGTAAGGGAGAAGCAAAGACCAGGGGAAGAAGTGGTGGCCTATGTTCGAAGGTTCAGGGAAAGGTCCCTCGATGTGAGGGAGGAGGCCAAAGAGTCTAAGTTATTACAAATATGTGATGAGGGACTGCTTCCTGAATACATCTGTCATCTCATCAACGAGATGCGCGAGGGGACTTCTGCGGCGTTCTTGAAAGCCGCAAGGAATATATCTTTAATGGTATGACCCAATCCAGTGGTAGTGCCCATGATATTCAGGCAACCAATGAAACCCGCGGGGGGGAGGTCACAACCCCCGTGGGTAGGGTACGCCAAAGGAGAAGATAGGGGCAAGACACCGAGGAGGGACAGCAAGAGAAAATTTAGGAAAGATAGAGAAGACCCCCCACCGTTGCCCTGCACGATAGAAGAGGCTGTGAGTTGTTATAACGCGATGGTCCAAGGGGGGACGGTTTATGAACCAAAAGGCATCTCGATGGAAGAACCTGATGCTACAACGAAGGCGGATCCTAAGTACTGCTAGGTTCATCGAAAGATCCAGCATCCAACAGAAAGCTGCTTCACGCTGCGAAGGATCATCGACAAGTACATGAAGGTGAGGACATTGCAAATCCCCCCACAGAACATTAACAACAACCCACTTCCGGCACACGGGGCCAATTTGGTGATGGCCTATGATGAGGAGGCAGAAAGAGGAGGAGGGTTGACGATGAAGCAGAAGGAGCTCAAAGAAGCTCTGGAACATTGTACCACGGGAATGGCTAATGTAGTTTTAGCCTATGATGAAGAAAGCGTTAGGGACGTGGAAGATGTGTATAGCGTTGAAGATGAGGAAACAGACCCAGTCATAGAATGTAGTGCAGTTTCAAAATCCCCAAAATTCACTTGGTTCTTCGATCAAGTGGGGTCTCGAAGGAGAGAAGGGCGGAGATAACTCACGCGATTTTGGACATTGCAAAAAGGAACGCAGTCCCCTCGTTAAGGTGGAGGGGACCCATGGCTAGGCCGGTGAAGAAATTTCTGTCAGAAGTAACCTTCAGCAATGCGGATAGATCTGTGAGGTTCCCCCATAACAGGCCTCTATATGTAACCGCTAGCGTCAACGGAGTTAGCTTTGCAAGGACCCTTATGGATGGGGGTGCTTCCATCAATATTATGCCAATCAACTCCTTCCACGCGGCTGGTATCCCAAAAGAAAGGCTGGTCCCCATGCCTTTGGTAATTTCGGGATATGACAATCAATCCTCCAAATCCATCGGGTATGTGAATGTTGGGATTACGATGGGAAATCTGAGTTCCCACATCAAGTTCCATGAAATAGAAAGTGCAACTTCCTATCACTTACTAATAGGGAGAGTATGGATGCACAACCAAGGCTTAGTTCCTTCAACTTGTCATCAATGTGCCAAGGCAAATGTAAAGGGAACATAGGTGACCATCAGGGCTACGAAGAGGCCTTTCACTATCGAAGAAGCGCACTTAGTGGATGCGGCGTTCTATACAGAACTGGAGGAGGATGTACGGGTCCTGACGAAGAGAATGGAGGGAGCACGGGTTCCCTCAATTTGAGAGAGAATGGGGCCCTTGAATGAGCAGGACAAAGAGGGTGGAAGTAGTGAAGGGGTGAGGACCGAAGAAGCCCATCAGATGATCCATCGACTCCAAAAGGTCTCGAGGCAACTCAAAGATAGGATGAGGCCGAGAACAGACCCGATGGAGCACGAGGTCCAATGACAAAGCATGTTAAGTCACTTTTCAAAAAAAAGAATCGCTGAGGCTTCCAAAGAGAAGAAGAGGAAGGCCGTGGCAACAGCTACCAACAGGCAATGCAAGAAAATTGTCACTGAAGAAGGAAAAGTAGTGTACCTCTTATAACGGTGTGAACGGGCGATCGAATAGACTAAGGATGAGGTTGACCCGGTGTATGAGTGTTTTTTGGTGGATCAACAGGGGCAGTGTATGATGATAAACAACTCCAACATATAAGAATTCAGAGAAGATATCGCCGAAGATCCAGACTACATGGGAGATCGACCAAGGCCCCAGGCACAAGAGTTAGACCAGTTGTACTTGGCAAGATAAGGGGAAAATCCAAGGCCTATATTTATCTCAAAAGATCTCGGTGAGGGGAATGACAAGCCTTGGTCAAACTAATTCGAGAATTCATAGACGTTTTCGCATGGAAGTACACTGAAATGGAAGGGCTGGATGAAGAGGTGAGTTGCCACAAACTGAACGTGATGCCTTCAGCCATTCCGGTGAAGCAGGCAACGAGGACTTACAAGCCTGAACTAGACTTAAAGATTAAAGAAGAGGTCCAATGCTTGTTGGCAGCAGGATTCATCAAGCCAATACAACATCCCCTCTGGCTATCCAGTATTGTGCCAGTGGGGAAGAAAGACAAAAACCAAATAAGGATCTGCGTGGACTTCAGAGACTTAAATAGGGCTTGCTCCAAGGATGAGTTTCCCCTACCCTCCATCGATAGTTTGATAGATTCCATGGCTGATCATGAGATGTATAGCTTCATGGATGGGTATGTGGGATACAACCAGATCAAGATGGACCCCTCTGATGCAGAGAAAATAGCGTTCAGAACTCCGTTGGGCAACTTCATGTACAAGGTGAATCCGTTTGGACTCAAGAACGTCGGAGCTACATACCAGAGGACAATGATGGCCATTTTTCATGACTTCTTCCAAAAATTTGTAGAGTTTTACGTGGACGACCTGGTCATCAAATCAAAGAAGGAGGAGTCCCATCTGAATGATTTAAGGAAGGTGTTTGCTCGGTGCAGGAGGTATAAATTGAGGATGAACCCATTAAAGTGTATCTTTGGAGTAACAAGCAGGAAGTTTCTAGGCTTCGTGGTTAATCAACAAGGGGTGGATATGGACCAGGATAAATAGCGGGCGATATTAGAGATGCCATGTCCTAGGACGGCGAAAGAGCTGAAGAGTTTTCTCGGCAAGGTCTCCTACCTTACGAGGTTTGTGCCTGGATTGGCCGAAATAACACACCCACTGATGCAGCTGTTGCGAAAGAACACAAAATTCACGTGGGAGGAGGTTCACCAGGAGTCTCTTGTCAAGCTGACGAAACTGCTCATTTCACCACAAATTATGGTTCCTCCCCAGGCAGGAGTACCATTGCAGTTATACCTCACGTCTACCACGAGGTCCGTTGGAGCGCTACTGGCACAAGAAGTGGATGGGCAAGAACGACCGGTTTACTACCTTAGCAGAATTATACATGGGCCAGAGATTAGATATAGTAGCTTAGAAAGGCATTCTTTAGCCTTAGTCTTTGTCGAACAAAAACTTAGGCATTATATGCTGTCTTTCACAATTCATATTGTACCTAGATGCGACCCAATTAGGTATTTTCTTGCAAGGACTATATTGATTGGCAGGGCAGCTAGATGGTTCATTATCCTCTCTGAATATGACTTGAAGTGTGTGGTTCCTCGCACAATTAAAAGCTAGGCGTACGCTGATCTGTTGGCCATCTTCCCTTCAGGAACCTTCAAGCCACCTAAGGAAGACATTCCAGGAGATGATTTACATGCTAATTACCTGGATACAACTGATGAGGAGTGGACGATGCAGTTCGATGGATCTTCGGCGGAAAAGAAGGGGGGAGCAGGGGTTATTCTTTTAAAAGGGATGGAAGAGATTTGCCTTTCCTACAAGCTAGATTTCCCTTATTCCAATAACGAAGCAGAATACGAGGCGTTGGTACTGGGGTTGCTAGAGGCTCTTCAAAGGGGAATTCATTCACTCTGCATTAAGGGTGACTCAAACTTAGTAATTCAGCAAGTAAACGGAGAATATGCATTAAAACACATGAGCCTGGCGCCCTATAGAACAATCATTCAAAGGCTTCTCAACCAGTTCCATAGGACCAAGATCAGAAGACATCCCAGAATGATGAACCGCCATCCAGACGCCTATGCCACTATCACCCAGAAAACGGTCATAAAAACCGATGAGACTATAGTTGTGATCCAACGAAGAACATCTCCTTCGGTGGTACAGTCAATACTACCAATGGAGGAGGAAGCGGACTAGAGGGGAGAGATTAGGAAGCAACTGGAGTCTGGTAAAGGAGCTATGGGATTAAGAGAGTTGGCACAATACTTTACGAACCAGGGGAATCTTTACTATAGAAATGTTAGGGGATGGTTGTCAAGATGAGTCAGCCCAGAGGAAGCCGAGCAAAGATTGAGGAAAATGCATGTGGAGCACTATGAAACGACTGAGATACCTCTATATAGGAGAATTCAAAGAGAGGGGTATTTCTGGCCTAGAATGAAGCAAGATGCGGCAGAGCTGCAAGGGAAGTGCGATAAGTTTCAGCTATTCTTCGAGGCAGCTGAGTGCCATTTCATTGAAGCTCAAACTGACTGGAGGCAGCCCTACATCGACTTCATTCGGGGGGGGGGGGGTTATCCCAACGGAGAAAATGGATGCAATGGGTCTGAGGCGAAGGGCTCCAAGGTTCTATGTTCAGGAGGGGCAGCTTTATCGAAGGGGGTACTTCAACAGGGCATTGCATTGCGTCATGAAGGAAGAAGCAGTGGAGGTCCTCAAATAAGCGCACGATCCAACACACATAGGAGGGGCCAAGTTGTATGATTAGTTGATGACGTTGGGGTATTATTGGAAAACGATGGAGAAAGACTCTGCTGAGTTCGTTCGAAAATGCAAAGCTTGCCAACTTCATCGAAATATGATCCATGCCCCATCAGTGGACTTACACTCTCTGTCAACACCCTATCCATTTCATACTTGGGCGCTTGACCTAGTGGGGGCAATACACCCTTCTTCGAGAGGCAAGATATGGATACTGGTAGCAACAGAATGTTTTACAAAATGGGCCGAAGCGATACCACTCAGAAGAGCAACGGCTGGGGTGGTGAGCAACTTCATCAGAGAATACATCATTTGCCGTTTCGGGATCCCAAAGGTTATTCTTTCAGATAACGGGACTCCCTTCATCAATTCCAAAGTAACAATGCTCACAGACAAGTACTCAATTATTCATCACACCTCAACAGTGGCATACCCAAAGGGAAATGGTCAGGCCGAAGCAACTAACAAAAACTTGATTAATATTTTGGCTAAGATGATGGAGGACTTTCCAGGGGCATGGGATAACAAGATACCAGTTGTTTTATGGGCCTATCGAACAACCAAGTGGAAACCCACAGGATACACGCCGTTCTCTATTATTTATGTGGCTGAGGCAATCCTTCCAGTAGAGTTGGAAATTCCCTATGCTCGTTATGCCTTGCAAAGTAGCATGCTCCCTCATAATAGACACGTACAGCTGGAAGCGTTGGATAAACACAAAGATAATTCGATGCAGTACTTTCAAATATATACGAAACAAATCTCCAGGGCATATGACAACTTGGTGAGACCAAGGAAGTTCGTGGAGGGAGACCTCGTATTGAAAGCGGCAGTGAAGCACATCAGGGGACTTCCTCTACCAAAGTTCGCAGCCAACTGGGAGGGACCTTTCGTTGTGAAGGAAGCTCATGACTCAGGTTATTGTTTAATTTCGAAGTTAGAGGAAGACAAGCCATTTAAGATTAACAATAAATGGCTGAAGGTTTATCATGTGTAAACAATCAAGTTCGAACTGATGTTATACTGGCTATTGTTATAAATATACAAGTTTTGGGTTACAATTTGAACATAATGAAAGAATTGCAGAAATATAAAACTCTATAGCATACAACAACAGTCACAACACACGAAAGGATTAAAAACTATATATTCTTCATTTATAAACAATAGAGCACTACAAAATTTGTTTTGGGAGCTATCGCCCAAGAATTACATAGATAAAAGCAGATGGAGGATCTGTATATAAGAGGCAACTAGTCTAAAAGAAACGATAAATCTGAGGAAGAGAAAAAATCTTCAGGAAGGCCCGAAGAAGCTGCTGTGAAAGACTGTTGGGCGTTAATAGAAACC
Organism: Sambucus nigra; assembly: GCA_949130495.1. NCBI lineage: Eukaryota > Viridiplantae > Streptophyta > Magnoliopsida > Dipsacales > Adoxaceae > Sambucus > Sambucus nigra. Next base: position 342,786,067 of record OX422208.1, read on the forward strand.
TCCAGTCTCGTTTGCACTTGTGTGGGTTCGATGAGGAGTCTTTCGCGTTTCAGTTTGACCAGACACAAAGCTTCTTCGGCATCCTTTACCTCTTGATCCACTGCTTCCAAAAGGGGTGCCAATGCGACCAATCTAGCTTCCTCAGCTTGCTGGTCCTCCTGGTGCTTTCGTAAAACTTCCCTCTGGCTAATCAGTTGCTAGTTCTTCAAAGTCTTAAAATGTGTTATAAGCCAGTCAAAACGGAATCCATCACGCTCCAGCTCCCTCAGGAAACCCAGAAATTGGTTAAGTAGGGATCGGGTAACGCTTGCCGTGGGAGTGCTGGTAATTTCAGCAATAACGGTATCCATGCCTTGAAGTCTGTGACTCATCACATGAATATTGGAATGTAGACAGTCTGATGTGAAGGTCTCGGGGTGACGATTCACCAGTTATTCAATCACCAAGCGATGATTGACAGGCATTTGAGGAGACTACCGAAGCACCACCAGGAAGAAAGCGTGAGGAGCCAAGTCGGGAAGAGGAAGTTCGCACCCAAATTTGCTCTTTGTGGCAGCACCAGTCGTGGAACCTTGATCATCATGACCAAAATTTTCCGAAGAAGCAGGTTCCCGATGGGGGGAGGCCAGAGGCAAAAGAACTGGGGGAGAATTTTCCCGAACAACCTGAAAAGAGATAAAGGGCATGATGAGTTTATGAAAAATCTTAACAAGCGTTTTTCATTGTTACGTCACCGTTATAAGGTGGAGTTTACTAAAAATCTTAACAAGTGTTTTCATTGTTAAGTCACCGTTATAAGGTGGAGTTTATGAAAAATCTTAACAAGCGTTTTTCGTTGTTAAGTCACCGTTATAAGGTGGAGTTTACTAAAAATCTTAACAAGCATTTTCGTTGTTAAGTCACCGTTATAAGGTGGAGCTTATGAAAAATCTTAACAAGCGTTTTCGTTGTTAAGTCGCCGTTGTAAGGTGGAGTTTATGAAAAATCTTAACAAGACTTAACGAAAAATACATCAGTCGCTGCAAAGGAAAGAACATGAGTCAGTGTGGTAGCCATAGGGACAGGAACTGTTGGGGGCGAGATCATTGCCTCAGAAGCCACAACGGGGTCCCTGCTCGCAGAAGCCCGAACACTTGGCAAAACTCCCTCACCTATATAAGGCACTAGGGCCAGCATAGCGGGTTCGTCGAGAGAAGATGACGGCTCCCAAACAAAGACCTAACACGAAGGGGTGCAGAAGCACCACTATGCTGGATAGAAGCACCAACATGGGACTTGACTGCAGTAGAACCACCAAAATAACTAGGTGGTACAAGATCAGGAGAAAACTGTGACATGAGTGCAAGTGTTAGAAAATAGGAATAAGTACATACACCATGAATAAGTATCTCTACGTACTACTCACCTCGGTTATAGTGTTGAAAAGGGGAATGGTGGTCAGAGGCCTCACCAGCATCGTTGGAAGAAGAACGTTTGCTAACAATGAGGATATTTCCACCTAGGGGACACAAAAACATCTCAGTGTTCAGCAACACACGTAAGTAAAAAAGTATGGAACCAAAAAGACGCTATAATAAATAAATTATAAAGGAAAGCATACCTCGGACTCACTTTCCTCCATAAGAACGATGGGCAGAGGAACCTCAGATGAACTACGTAAGTTAGAGGGGACTGATAGTGTTACCTCGGGTTGCGTTACCTCTGGGGGCGAGGAATCACGCGCAGGCTCAGTGGCATCACCTCCCACAATAACTTCCTTAGCACGTTGGGAGCTTGACCGACGAGAATAAGTGAGCCCCATCATGGGAGAACGTGGAGGAGTCACATCGATACAAGAAACACCAAAACGTCCCCCCACAAAAGGGCTCAGGGGAGGACTGGGGGGTTTGGCCTTTCCATTTCAATCCCCTGCACCACAGTTGTCAAAAACAAAAAAATATATATAATAAACAGATGTAGCCTGCCTTAAGAAAAAAAGATAACGAATAAATCAAGCATACATACCTCGGATTCAGAAGGGGAACGAGAAGACAGGACCACAGGCGAAGAAGGAGGAGTAACAACAACAGAGGGGGCAGGAGTGGGATGCACATCAAGAGTTTGCGTCTTCTGGGGCTTGGTACCAAGGGTTTTCCTCCTCGATCCCGCTACACCAGTACCGACCTCTCGAGGAACCCTTGAGCTCTTTCTCCTTCTAGCCGTTAGCTCTGAAGGATCAACCACCACTGTGGGAAAGGTAATGGAAGGAGGAACAACGACAGTATTTCATTGATACTCAGCATTTATTCAATCTATTTCTACTTGGGCCTCCTTCCTTAAACGCTCAGCCGCTTCAGCAGGCATGGGAGGTGGAACAGAGGCTATGGAAAGGACTGCCACGGGAGTTTGGGGCTTCTGGGACTTAGATTTTGACTTTGCTGTCCCACTCTTAGCCGTTTTTGCCTTCTTGGCAGGAGGTTGAGAAGGCCCCTCGTTGATAGTAGCTTCGGTTGAGGGGGAAGCCTTCTTCGGAGCTGCAGAAGTTTTGGGTTTTGGCATTGCAACTGGGACAAAGTGGGGGAATCTCGGTGGGACGTGCTTTGGGGGTTGAACTTAGAGGGAATTCTATCCCAAGTACAGAGTTACCTTTTAGCCCCAACTCTAGGGCAAAAAATGAAGAAACGGGAGGATACACCGGATCTCCCTCAACGAACTCAGCAATTTCAGCTAGTTGCTTTAGCCAGTACTTTGTGGCAAACAAAGGGGTCACGTCCCCCTGCCTAGTAATACTGGGAGTGGTCACTCGCCCAGCCATAGTGGAGCTTATCCCCCACGCAGCGGTGGAAGAAAAAAGAGAGCACGCCTCGCTAAAGGAGACCTTAGGGTTTGACGATTGAAACACTGGACGTGGAGCCCCCTGATCAAACCCAAACTGGCAGCTGCATCGATTGGGATTATAGTGCTCACTGGTATATCCCCACTCGGTGTAAGAAGGCAGATATCCGGGGGAGAACAAAAGAACCACGATCAACGAGGGATCCTCGATATCGGGGGAAGGCACCTGTACCATTCTGGCTTCATGTTGAAAAAATTCACAAGCGTGAAAGAAGACTTCCTCCTGATAAGGCCTCATCACAAAGTTCTCAAAACGGTCAATCACAGATATTAACTCCTTTCGGCTTTGTCTTCTATGATAAATAAAGGATCGTGGAGGCAGAATTATTTCCCCCGAGGGAGGACTATTGGCTTTGGCCGCTACAGTAGGAAAGAGAAAGTAAAGGAAGCTGGTCAGAAGAACGCTGTTGGCAAAATTGGCCAAGTTATAACGGCCAAGAAAACGTTCCATGTTGAACAAAGTTCTATCCAGCCAGGTGTAGAGGGATCCCAAGGCAATTTCAGCTAGCGGAAGTTTTATGCCTCGGGCCAAACGAAGGGACAGGTTGATAAGGTCCCTTCGGGGTTGGTCGTTGGGTTTGCCCGTCAAAAGGAAATGGGAGAGAATCATAAGAATATAGGCGGGAAGTTCCAACGGTGTACCTTGACCAGGAGCATCTGTTGAAGAACTGCCTTCACCAGAACCCTTAAAGAAATAATTAATCAAGGGAGAGAAAGTAGTTTTATTGGATGAACCAATGCAGCTTTGGCATATGCGATCCAACTCCAAACGATCGACAGTCTCTTGGGCATCAAGAGCCTCATCATCATAGGGCTCATGACCTGTTGCATCGAGGCCCAAAAGCTCGCACACGTCCTCTAGAGTTATGGTGAACTTGCCCCACGCAGCGATGAACGTATGAGTAGTAACGTTCCATCGAGAGACTAGGATAGGAAGAGCAGCACTGTTCTTCGAAATAGTGAACTCACCAAACCACTTTACCCGTTGCAACCCAAGCTTGGTGAGAATATCAGCATAAGAACTTTGCATGTGAGAATTTCAGGCAGCAAAGTGGACAGGAGAACCCCCTGGCGCTTCGAAGTCAACATGGGACCATAGGAAGTCCCCTCGCTCCAAGCGAAATCATAGAGTCCCCTCTGAGGGAAGAAAGCCCCACTCAGAAGAATCCTCGTCTTCATCACCCAACAGTAAGGCATCGAACTTAGAAGAAAAATGCACAGCCTTGCAGGCAACATCAAAGTCATCACCCTCCCCAAAAATAGGAGAGCGACGATAAAATCTCAGTTGTTCCTGACGGGCAGCATCCAGGGCAGAGGCAGTAGTGGTGGTGGCAGATGGAGCACCAGTAGCAGAGATGGCGGGGTTGCTTGAGGTTGCCATGGAAAATGATGATACAGACAGCAGAAAAGCTTCACGCAAGGGTGGTTTGAAGAACGAGAATAGAGGACCGTGACCACAGGCAGCGGTTTAGAGGATGAGAAGGGAAGAAGGCAAACAAGAAGCTTAGCAACAATGGAGTTTTTGCAAGTTTTTCTCTCTCTACAAAAGAAACGAAAGTCTGAAGAAGATAGTAACAAAGTAGGGAAACAAAGAAAGAGAGGGTTGAAGTGGTTTGGATATAGCCGTTTGAAAATTTTGGGGTTGTCGTTTCAGTCTCCCACCATCACACGTGCAAGGCCTCCTGCAATCATTTCCAATGAACACGTGGAACCTTGGGAAGTACTTTGACATTTGAGAAGACTGCGCCACATCATTTACGAAGTGACACCTGGGGAACATAAACCGTCGCCTTCCTATACAAGATTGCGTTTTAGCGATAAATAAATTTTCAATAGACATATCTAATAGGACCCCCAACGAAGAAGATGTCCCAACGGTTCCAAAAAGCTACGATGTTCTCTCGTCACAAATCTAGACGAGTGATTAGTCATGACTAAGGTACATCGGGCAGAATTTTACTTTTTCCCGAAGACTCTAACGCTCTAATTCTGAATAAAGGAGAAAAGCCTGAATCTTTTCACACAAAGAAAGGTCCATCGATTTGAGACATTTTGTGTAGACATTTCTTGTTCCAACAAATCTCTACACGAGGGGGAAAATGTAGAGGGGGCTTGAAGGTAATCCTGAGATTAGGTACCAATCCCCAATTAGCAACAGTGTTTGAGATTAAGCAATCGAGGCAGCTCAAGCGTGGCAACTCAGCGAGGCAGTTTGGTGCGACAGCTCATATTTTAGCTTGTTGTATTAGTCATATTGTATTTTCATTATTTATGACTGTAATCTTTAACGGTTGTAATGACGTAAGGATAATAATAAAAGAGTTTGTATGAGGTCAAACGGTACTTGCGAGAGACCAGGCTTGGCAGGGCCTGGGAGAGGTTTCATGCTCTATCGAATGACCTCACCGTGGGAACTTTAGAGGGACCTGGTTTGGAGGATTGAGAAGTAAGGTACCATTGGGGATTGTCATGACCATCTTAGATACACCTCGTAAAACACCGAAGGACCCTAACCGTGGAACCTCAGGCGGAGCAGCTTGGAGTTCCATCGAGCATTGAGTCATGAACCAAATAACCCTCTACTTAATGTCACATCTACTATAGGTGATGTCACTAGCCAGCTAAATAATGTCAGACATGCACTTGAGTAAACCACCATGGTATTTGGGGCTGTCAGGCAGTTGGTAAGCCACCTCTGCGACAAACAGCCCCCTGACACACAGTGGTTAGGCAAAAGGCATATCTTGGCATTTAATGTTTATGACGTGGAGACAACTAGTGCATCAGGCATTTAATGTTGTGACATAAAGCATGAGGGATGTCTTTCATAGTCTTTAATGACTGAGTTACCTCGGGGATGTGGTGGCGGCTATTTAAGGACCCCAACCACCCCTGAGGAGAGGCATGACCCTTTTGAGAACCCTGGAGTTATTACTAGAGATACACATCAGAAAGAGAGGTTTATTGCAAGCCAGAGGGTTTATTCCATCACCATTGTCATTTATTGTGAAGCTTTTAATACTTGACAGAGATTCCTGAGGGTATATGGTGTGTTTTTACCTGCCTACCAAGGTGTATCTAGGGTGCTTACTTCTCTCTCCCTCTAGCTAAGTTACTTCTAAGGTTCATTACTGTCTCCTAAGTTATACACGAGGGTTTTGTGAGTTTAAGCTGAGTTTATCTTCATTGGGTCTGTGTTCGTGTGTCTTATCATTAACCCAAAGCTCTGGCCATGATTAGCTTATCTTTACCATACTCAAAAAGGGGTTACGCCTCCATCTTGTCTAAAGTACCCTCTTACAGTACCTATATTGAAATTGTGTATTTATGTATATATATTGGTTGTGTGAATGCCCAGTGTATGAATTTCTTATTTGTATGACATACCTACCATACTTGCTATCACGGGAGGTTATTTTTATGGTAAAGGACCCTCTTATCCTTGTGTGCTTCGGGGGGATTTAGACTGGTACCTTAAGGACATAGGACTGTGAATGACTTATTTGTGAGTGGATAAGTCAGCTTACCATGGGAGCGTAGGTATGTGCGTGACCCATGGGTATGTGTACTATATTCGCCTCCAATATGTGTGATTTGTATTTAGACGATTCCTGAGTGATTCGGAACACGTGATCCTTACGTGCGTGATGTATATGGATTTGATAACAGAGTATGCATGCACCGCAGCTTAGCCTAGGGGTGTCATATATGTATTTATGTACTGAATTCTATAGTTATGTACTTATGACTAGTTCATTTCTGCTTGGTAGATGTGAATAAGCTAAGATATTTGAATGGGTTAAGAATGAGAATTTAATTAACACTTGAGATAAGTAACTTAATGAATGTGAATATGGGGTCTGAACATATCTTGTTTGAATATTAAGAGTAGACATCCTATGGTAGAATGCGAAAGAAGTAGTGGTACAAACTAGTTAGATAGCGGCATAACTAGGATGGGTTAAAGGCATTCGTTAGGCGTGCACAGTAGTTGAGACGTAAGAAACTCATGTGAGAGTGCGCAACTAACGTGTTTATAATATGTGTTGTTTAATTTTAATTTATAAACTTGCTAAACTTTAAACTGTTTTCACGTCGGGCTCTGACCCGTTTTCCTCCAAATCAATTTTTGTTTTGTAAAAATATTTTAGGTACCCAACCACAGGGGCGCCAAGTATATGAGTTCCATTCTGATGACGTGTTGTAGTTGTTATGGAAGCTACAGGATCTTGGTACTAGATGCCTTCATATTTATCCTTGATTCCTTCAGAGTCATTTGTATCAGTTAGGGCATGTCGCCCATTCTTATTTAGAAGTTGTAGTTGCAAACTTTCATTACTTCAGTTATTGGTTTATTTATTCAGACTCTTGTATTGGGACTTTATTTACTCTGGCATATTTTTATTATTGGAGTGTTTACTCCAGACTCACTTGATTCCATTTTCGTTGGTTATTCATATGAGATTAATGGTTAATGATTTAGTTCTTGGTTATTTGTTAACTTAATTAATAAAATTTGACATCTCTCTTTTTAAATATTAGGTGGCTAGTAATTAATTAAATATTTTTTGACAGTGATGCTAAGACTGAACCAACTTGATATTCTTTTTAATTTAATAAAGGAGTAGCTACCCGGTATTTAATTAGACGGGGTGTTACAGGTGGTATCAGAGCATCACGTTCTAGTGTCCTTTAGGATCTATGCGGCTTATTATGCTTCCAGCGTAGTTTTCCTTTGATATAGAGCCCTATGTTTAGGATTGTTGATTTCTTTGGTGAGATTTCGTTCTTCTGCTATGATATATACGATAATGAATCTTATTTACATTCGGGTGTGTTCGCGTCCTAAACAATGTAGTATTTCAGGCGAAGACAGTTGGGCAGACAGCAGGAGGCAAAGATCAGTTAAGGTTATCTGATTTATATAAGGAAGGATGACAGTAGTTGAAGTCACTCATATTATGTCACGGAAGTCCAGGACGGTAAAGATGGTTAAGTCGCGACTTGTGACTTTCAGCTACAACTATAATAGAAAGTGTGGTCAATTTAGACCCACCCAGCAAGGTTGGACTGGGGGAGAGTTAGACGAAACATTGAAAAGAACGAGCAGTGGAAATACTAGAAATGCGGAGATGGTGTGTACTAACCAACTCACGTAATATATCCAAAGGCTTGGACATATGACGGGGTATGGCTAATCAAGAGTGAAAATTTGGGGTAAATTTTTCCTTGGCTCGTAAGAGAGGAGTTTCAATGGTGAGAGGAAGCCACAACACTTAGAAGTTGAATGTTTTGTCAAGAGAAGGTGCATACGTATGGTTTGACCATAAATGTTCAGAGTGAGATACGAACATTGTTCTGAACTCACACCAGAGGGTTGGACAGAAGTCAGTTTGTGAAAAGAAATTTAATTGATTAGCGAACCTTACACCGGATGAAGTAGGTGAAATGGAGAAGGGGACATTAAAAGGAAAATTTAAATGCAAAAAGAATTGTTAGCACTTCTGAGGAATTCTGCTTAGAAGGTCAATGCAGATGGTAGTAATGTCACGTTGTGTTAATATGGAGTTAAGCGTTTCCATGGGTGGGGAGACGCAAGAATCAAGGAATTTATATAGGGTAAGACTGGGGGAAACGGTGTTGGTAAAACAACACAAGGGGGAGACCCATCAGGGGACCCGTTTAAATGATTTGGGAAGCTGAATTGTTTACCGAGCGAATGTAATTTCGGGAAGAGATGTTAAAACCAATAGCATGTTCCTTAGGGCCATCAAAAGTTAAGGGAACAACAGAGGTAGCCATTAGATTCAGGACTACCAATGTTCGAGAGAAGGACAACCTTAACATGGTCAATGTGACCGGAGATGAGTGGAGTATGAGTAAAGGTATTTTGTGGGGAGTGAAACTCGTGTGTTAAAATTTTTTCGAAGCGAGTGAGGAATAAAGGGTATGGTGCCTAGCAAATATAATGGTTTTTGAAATTTTCGGTTGGTACGGACGGGTGTGTTAAGTCTAGGAAGCATTTGAACAGCCAGGGCGATTGGCAAGATGGAAGTATGAGTTATATCCTCAGATGATGATGCGTGTTGGATGTGATACGAACGAGTTTCTAGATTTTTATAGTTGCCATATTTGCATGAGAGACGAGTTTAGTGAGTATCTCGACAATTTTATTATTTATGTGAATATTTTCCCTGGTATCGTGGGGTTACCTTTATTGTTATCCGCGAAGGATGTATGGAGGTATCGGTAGTGGTATATACTTTATTAAAATTACTCTTTTTAAGTGTTGTGTTATACCAGTACAATATTATCCTAATAATGGTTTTATGAAAATGATTAAATCGATTGTGTGCGGTTATTGCTAGTCCATCGGGGTTACTACCTTTGGGTAGAATGTTTTGTTATGGCAAGGCCCCATCTGTGAGAGGGACGGACTAGCGTTTATATATTTTTATATAGTTATATATATGTATTGTTGTGTGAATGCCCAGTGTATGAATTTCTTATTTGTATGACATACCTACCATACTTGCTATCACGGGAGGTTATTTTTATGGTAAAGGACCCTCTTATCCTTGTCTACTTCGGGGGGATTTAGACTGGTACCTTAAGGACATAGGACTGTGAATGACTTATTTGTGAGTGGATAAGTCAGATGACCATGGGAGCGTAGGTATGTGCGTGACCCATGGGTATGTGTACTATGTTCGCCTCCAATATGTGTGATTTGTATTTAGACGGTTCCTGAGTGATTCGAAACATGTGATCCTTACATGCGTGATGTACATGGATTTGATAGCAGAGTATGCGTGCACCGCAGCTTAGCCTAGGGGTTCCATATATGTATTTATGTACTGAGTTCTATACTTATGTACTTGTGACCGGTTCCTTGTTGCTTAGTAGATGTGAATAAGTTAAGATATTTGAATGGGTTAAGAATGAGAATTTAATTAACACTTGAGATAAGTAACATAATGAATGTGAATATGGGGTCTGAACATATCTTGTTTGAATATTAAGAGTAGACATCCTATGGTAGAATGCGAAAGAAGTAGTTGTACAAACTAGTTAGATAGCGGCATAACTAGGATGGGTTAAAGGCATTCGTTAGGTGTGCACAATAGTTGAGAGGTAAGAAACTCATGTAAGAGTGCGCAACTAACGTGTTTATAATATGTGTTGTTTAATTATAATTTAAACAGTTGCTAAACTTTAAACTGTTTTCACATCGGGCTCTGACCCGTTTTCCTCCAAATCTATTTTTGTTTTGTAAAAACATTTTAGGTGCCCAGCCATAGGGACGCCAAGCATAGGAGTTCCATTATGATGACGTGATGTAGTTGTTGTGAAAGCTACTGGATCTTGGTAGTATATGCCTTCATATTTATCCTTGATTCCTTCAGAGTCATTTGTATCAGTTAGGGCATGTCGCCCATTCTTATTTAGAAGTTGTAGTTGCAGACTTTCATTACTTCAGTTATTGGTTTATTTATTCAGACTCTTGTATTGGGACTCTATTTACTTTGGCATATTTTTATTATTGGAGTGTTTGTTCCAGACTCAGTTGATTTCATTTTCGTTGGTTATTCATATAAGATTGTTTATGAGATTAATGTTTAATGATTTAGTTCTTGGTTATTTGTTAACTTAATTAATAAAATTTGACATCTCTCTTTTTAAATATTAGGTGGCTAGTAATTAATTAAATGTTTTTCGACAGTGATGCTAAGATTGAACCAACTTGATATTCTGTTTTAATTTAATAAAGGAGTAGCTACCCGATATTTAATTAGACGGGGTGTTACACTTCGCCGAGTAACTTATTGCATGTGCCAAGCAACTTGCTTGTATTCTTGCGTTCTACTTATCATCTTTTGGGGGTAAGACTTGTCGATCTTGTGCAACAATTTTGAAGAAATATATGTTGCTATAGTAGTCCATAGCACTAATACTTCCAAAAAAAAGTTACAAGAAAATTGAAAGAACGGATGATTTTAGTAATACTGAAAGTTTATTTCAAACTGATTACAACATCATTGGTAATATTTTCTGAGATGCTTTGCATGCTATGGGTTTTTGAATTCTTCGCCTTCCAAGGTTTCAAGTCGATAAGTTCCAGGTCGGATCACTACTAAAATACGGTATGGCCCATGCCAATTGGCTTCAAATTTATTATTTTTCTGCAGCACTTTCTTTAGCACATAATCTCCTTCCTTCAAATTAGTAGATTTCATCCTTTTATTATAAAAACGGGTTGTTTTTTGTTGGTAGGCATCATTTCTCAGGGCAGCATCTTCTCTTACTTGTTCCAGCATATCTAGATCCAACTTTCTCATTAGGTCACTTACAGGAGAGTTAATATTTAAAACCCTATGGGATGGTAAGCCTATCTCTGCAGGAATGACAACTTCAATCCCAAATGCTAATATGTATGGGCATTCTCGAGTTGATGTTCTCGGTGTTGTTCGGTATGCCCACAAGACAGAATGTAGCTCTTTTATCCAATTTCATTTGGCATTATCAATCCTTTTCTTTAGCCTGCTAAGCAAAGTTATGTTCATAACTTCAGTTTGTTCATTACTCTGAGGATGTCCTGGAGCTGAATACAATTTTTTAATATTGTACTGAGCACAGTAAGTTACGAATTCATCATAGTCAAATTGTCTTCTATGGTCGGTAATAAAAGCATAGGGCATACCATACCTACAGATGATGCTTTTCCATATGAAATGATAGAACTTTTCATAAGTCATGTCTATTAAAGGCTCTGCCTCAACCCATTTTGTAAACTAATCTATAGAGACAACCAAGTATTTAAATCTTCCTCGGGTGGTCGGCAGTGGTTCAACCAAGTCTATACCCCATATGGTAAATGGTCTTGGTGAAGTGATTGGAGTGAGAGAAGCCTCTGGAGTTTTTCGAATTATGGAGAATCTTTGACATTTATCACATTTCTTGGCAAAAGTTGCATAGTCTGCTCGCATTGTTGGCCAATAATACCCTTGCATACCGATTCTCTACAGAATTATTCTCCCTACTATATGTGCTCCATATGATCCTTCGTGTACCTCTTGAATTAGATCTTGGACCTCTGATAGATGCACATAGCGTTGCAAATTGACTATTAGTCCTCTCCTATATAAAACCCCTTTATCTAATACATATCGAGATGCTTTGTACTTTAACTTCTTTACTTCCATCATATCTGTTGGTAGAGTTCCTTCTTCAATGTATGCTCTGATGGGGTCCATCCATGATGGCCCCATATCTATTGCAATAAAATTGATCATTAAATTTTCATCTATGCTCCTAATGGCCAAAATCTCAATAGGGATAGTTCATAGGAGCTCAATTCTGGTAGCTGAGGGTAGCCGAGCAAGGGGGTCATCTCGAGCATTTTCCAACCTTGGGATTTTGTTCATCTGAATAGTTAGTAATTTTGTAATGACTTCTAACGCCTTGGATAAATACATGGTTGTTAATTCTCCTTTAGCTCCATATAAACCCAGTGTTTGGTTCACCACCAGCTGAGAGTCACTGTGTGCTATAACTTTCTCGGTACTCAATGATTGGGCTAAACTTAGGCCCATAATAAGTGCTTCGTACTCTAGTTTATTGTTTGAAGCCTGGAATTGAAAACATAGTACATACTCAATATCAATACCATCAGGAGTGTTAAGTATTATACCTGCTCCACTCTCGGTTGAACAAGATGATCCATCAATATATAAGTTCCATATTGGGGCGTTGTTGTCAAACGCTTGGTCTGTCAAATTCCCATAGTGAAATATTTTTCCCTTTGCTTCTTCATACTTCTTGGTCATCTCATGTGTTCAGGAAGAGGAATCTGGTAGGTCGGCAACCGTTTTTTTTAAAAAGGGTCTTCAAGATCTTTCTTGTTAACATCACTTCCTCCTGATTCTTGTTCTGCATGTTTACTTTATTACTCGAGGACCTCAAAGTAAGTGAATTCCGCTATGAAATATGTCACTGCTTGGCCTTTCAAATAAGACCTTGGCTCATATATGATATCATACTCCCCCAATTCCACAACCCATTACATTAATCTATCAAATTTCTCCAGTTTATGCAAAGCCTGCCTTAGAGGCATATCAGTGTAAAATACGATTATATGGGCTTGGAAATAAGGTTTCATACGTCTGGATGCTTCAATTAGTGATAAAGCCAATTTATCCAAATGAGGATACCTTATTTCTGCTCCTTGAAATGCCTTACTGGTATAGTAGACGGGTATTTAAACTCCATTCTCTTCTCGTATCAATACAAAACTTACGACCGATTCAGAAACAGCTAAGTACAGGTATAATTGTTCACTTGTGATTTACTGGGAGAGTAATGGAGGTGACCCCGAATACTTTTTTAATTCCACAAAAGATTTTTCACATTCTTCGTTCCATTCAAAATTCTTTCTGAATAGCTTGAAGAATGGTAGGCACCTATATGTAGCTCGAGACACGAATCTGTTCAATTCTACTACTCATCCAGTCAGTCTTTGCACGTCCTTCTTATAAGCCGGGATTGCATTTCTATTAATGCTTTGATCTTTTTTGGATTTACTTCAATTCCCCATTGATTTACTATGTACCCAAGGAACATTCCTTCTTGCACTCCAAAAATGAACTTGGTCGGATTCAGCCTCATCTGGTGTTTCTCAAGTTAATCAAAAGTGGCCAAGGTCGGCAATGTGATCGGATGCCTTTTTACTTTTTGTAAGCATATTTTCCACATAGACTTCCATTTTCTTGCCTATTTGTTCCTCAAACAACTTATTAACCAGCCTTTGATATGTGGTACTTGCATTTTTCAAACTAAAATTCATAACATTATAATAATATGTTCCTCGCGGAGTGATGAAAGAAGTGTTTTCCTTGTCCTCAGGCTTCATTTTTATCATGTTATAATCAGAACACTGTTCCAAAAAATTCGCCTAGGCTTGAAGCTTGGGAGAAACGTCCCACCTTAAGCTTTTTACGCCTTATTCTTGGTAAAACCATTAAGACACTTTTTTCTAAAAATAACAATGCTTTAGTGTAACGATATCACCTTTTAAAGAATTTTTTTCTAACCGGACCATTATCTCATCCAAAATAATCAAATAATATTTTAATTTACATATATTCAGACATATGTTTATGATATGTATAATTTTAGTATTTTAATAGCCTTGTTATGGTAAAAAATATTAAAATATATTAAAAAGTCTTAAACGCCTTTTCATGCCTTTTTACGCCTAAGGCCTGCCTAGGCTTCTAAGGCTTAAGGCTTAGCCTCTACGCCTCAATCACACCCCACATTTTTTAGAACCTTGAATCAGAATAAGCATCCATAAAATTGAGTAATTCATGTCCTGGACGTTGCATCCATGAACTGATCTATTTGGGGTAAAGTAAAATGATCCTTTGGGCATGCTTTATTTAAATATGTGAAATCAACACGCATCATCCACTTGTTGTTTTTCTTTTTGACCATAACTAATTGACTAACCAATCTGGATATTTTACTTCATTAATAAAAGCTACTTTCTAAAGCTTTTCGACTTCTTCCTATATGGATTGGTTCTTCTCGGGGTTGAACACTCTTCGTCTTTGCTTTACTGGTTTGAATTTTTTATTTACGTTGAGCTCATGACAAATAAAATTGGGATCTATCCCAGGCATATCTTCATGACTCCAGGCAAACACGTGCTTTCTCTATTTTAGGAAGCTCACCAGTTCCTGTTTAAGAACAAGATCCAATGTTGTCCATATTTGAATGATGCACTCTGATTTGTCATCATCTAACATAATGCTTTCAGTTGCTTCCATAATCTATCGCATTACCAGCTCTGTTTCCTCCCTTGGGTCTAAGGTTTCAACCTCAGATTCTTCATCAAGCTCATGAGTATCCACTTGGTAGGTAGTGGTTTTGTTCTTTATTTCTTCCAAGTCTTCTTACTCAGCAGAAGAGTAGCAACATTCCCAAGTTACTTTATGATCACCTTTCACAATTCCCACACCAAAGTTAGTAGGGAATTTTAAACACTGATGAATAGTGGATGGTACTTCCTCGAACTTCTTTAGCCCTACTCTTCCCATGATTATATTGTAAGCTGAATGGACGTTTTTATCCATTACAAAGAAACGGATCTTCTCTGTTCGGCTAGGTGCCTATAATCACCTCCATTTTAATGGTTCCTAAAAGAAAGACTTTCTCACCTGCAAAGCCTATTAGTGATAAATAATAGGGCTCTAATTGGCTGAGTTTAAAATCTAAGTTGTTGAAACAAGAATATAACATGATATTCATCGAGCTGCCATTATCTACTAGTACTCTAGAGATAATGATTTTTTTCTTTCCGACTTTAATTACTAATGGCTCGTCATGAGGATACAATACTCCTGAAAGGTCATTTTTATAGAAATCAATTACTAGTTTGTCTTTGTTAACCATCATTGGTCGATTTTCCTAGGCAAGGTTAATCCTCTGTATGTACGAGCAAGCTTGTGCCTCATTAAGGTAAGCTTTTATCTCTATTGTATGATCTCCTCCTCCTTCATCTCCACCTATAATCATTTTGGAATCAAAAGAACCAAAATTGATATAGAATACCTCACGTTCTGGTTATTGAGGTTTTTTAGGGAGATCGGGATCATCATCCTGGTCATCTTCGTGAGTTCTTTTCTTCTCCTCTATGGGATTACAAGGAGATTTTGATCTTCACCGAATTTCCTCATTGTTCTGCCGATCAACTTACTGATTCATCTTTCCTCGTCGAATGAGTTTTAATCTTATTTTAAAGAGCTATGCAACGTTCCGTTGTGTGACCATGATCCTTGTTGAATTCACAGTACTTAGTTTTATCTCTCTTAGTTAGGGAACTTCTCAACTTATCAGGACAACACACATCTTTATTATGCTTAATTTATTCTAAAACATGGTGAATTCCCATGGTTAACGAAGTATAGTCATTGTACTTCTTGAGACTCTCCAAAACTCCTTTCTGTTTTGATTCCCTGTGTTCTTTGAGATCTTTATGATTTTTACCATCAATTTTTGTGCGCGAGCTATGCTTGGCTACTCTTGCTTCCTCGGCATTCATGATCTTTATTGCTTTATCCATCAATTCCTCCATTGCCTTTGGAGGATCCTTGGCAAGAGTGTAAATTAGCTTTTCTGGGAACAATCCACTCATGAGGGCGCTTATTGCAGTCTTCTCCTCATAATCCATAACTTCCAGTTTCTCATTATTAAAATGAGTGATGTAATCTTCGGTGCTCTCTCCTTGTTTTTGTCTCACACTAAGTAAGTGTGCCACCCTTTTCACAGGTTTTGCTCCAAAGAAAAAGTTGTTAATGAATAGCTTTCCTAGTTAGTCAAAGCTAGAAATTTGTCCCAGAGAAGACCATTATACCAAATTGGGCAGATCCAGTAATGGTTCCATAAAATACTTTACACCTCATTTCGTCGGGGATGGCATAAATATCAGCAGCTGCCTGATATTGTTCTATATGGAGAACTGGATAAGTTTTTCCATCATATTTGGGTGTTAATACTAGAGCCTTGAACTTTGCTGGAGTAGGAAATTCCACAATTACCTACACAAACGGAGACCCTTTTACAAAAATTCTTTATACTGGGTTTCTCATCTTCGCTATTTCTCTTAATCTCTCTTCCAATCTCTGTATGGAGCCTTTCCATGTATCATTGGCAGCACCCGATTTATTCTTTGTAACTTTTTTAGTTGCCGAGCTTTCTTCCTGAAGACATTGCTCAATCCGAGTAGTAGTTCGTCGGGCATTTGATCTAGATTAAGCAGTGATTTCCCTTTGATCAGATGGTCGTCGAGTGTTACCTGACATTACCCTAGGAACATTTTTATTCTCCCTGAGTCCCAAACGACCGAAGGGAGAAGCGCGACTTAATCTCTCTAAGGCACTTAGCCTCTCTGGATAATAAAATTGAGTGTGGAAATATTATGATGTCCTAAGCAATGAATTTGACCTTGGATGGTAGGAGACATCCCTTGTCGTCATTGATTGGCTGTGCTGATCACCTCTTGGTGGGGGGTTGTTGCATATTTCCTTGGGTAGATAGAGCGGGTGCCCCGACTTGAAGATTTTGTTCAAGTTTCTTGATAGTATCTTACATAGCCTCTTGGACTCTTGCAAGACTGGCCAGAATCCCAGTTAAATTAGTTACAAATGGGAAAGCAGAAGGAGCAGGCAGAGTACCTTTGTTCCTGAGACTTGATTCAGGAATATCAACCATTTAGATGTTTAATTGAGTGAGATCGATTAGAAATATTGTTCCCACAAACGACACCAATTTGTTGATGAAATAAACTAGACTAGTCTAATTAATTGATCACGGATAAATAGAAATAAAAGGTACAAGAGATTTTTAAAGTGGTTCGGCTTAAGGGAAGAGCCTGCGTCCACTGTTATGAATTTCTTTGAGATTGTTCAATTGCCTCTCTTTTTGTGTCCCTTGGATGCAGGGTTTACAATGTATTTATAGCCCCCAAGGGGTATACAAGAGTTGGAATATCAAAAGATGGAATGTATTTATATCGTAGATGTTTACATCTATACAATCATTTATGAATACAACTGTTGATGTTTTACTGTCATCGTTGACCGGCATCCCTAGTGTTAGTCGGCATTTCATCCTTGCTGACTAGGATTGATCTTCCACTGTACAACACGTGTCAGTATCCGAATGGTTCACGTATATGAATAATTTTTGGTATCAACACATGTAAACATTTATAATTATTTGGGAAGAGAATGTAAATATAGGTTTTATTGTTGGGGGGGGGGGGGGCGATGTTGGGTTTAGATCTGTTTTATTTCCTTATAAATGTGTGTGTGTGGGGGGGGGGGGGGGTGTTTACTTCTAAATATATATATTTTTTTCTGAAATTCTTTTTTTATAAATCATATCTTATTTGATGGAAATAATTTATTATTTGTGGAAAATGATTTTTTGTTTCTAATTTATATGGTGGAAATAATTTTTATTGCTGAAAATAAAAACAATATTGGAAATGATTTTTGTTTGTGGGATATGATTTTTTTTTTGTGGGAAATGATTTTTATTTGTTGAAAATAATTTGTTATTGTTGCAAATCATTTTTTATAATTCATGTTTTTTATATTTTTGGTAATTTTCAGAATTTTAATTGTTTACTAATTTCCATAATTTTAAATGTCTTTTTTTGTAATTTAATGTATTTTTCATTAATTATTTGAAATATACTTTCTACTTTTTTTTGGAATTTTGCAGATTTTAAATATTTTGTAGGTATTTTTCAAAAAATTTAAATATATATTCATATTTTTGTTTTTCTTTTAATTAGTTTTCCTTTTTTTATATTTGTTTTTGGTAATTTTCAAAATTTTAATTGTTTAAGAATTTCCATAGTTTTACATGTCTTTTTTATATTTCAATGTATTTTTCAGTAATTATTTTAAATATATTTTTTGAGTTATTTTTTTTATAATTCCACAGATTTTATAATTACTTTTTTGTATTTTAATGTACTTTCAACCTTCCATAAAGACTTTCCCAACCCATTAACCAATCTCCACCATCATATCCTCTATTTCCCATCTCAGCAATGGGTGACGCTCACCTCCATCCCAGACATATATAACTTCTCAACAAGAATGTACGACTAAACGTGCAGGTGACCATCTTAAGAAACTTCCTCTCCGGACCCCTCGGGTAACTAAGTCATCTCCAATCCCCACCGCCAATGCCATCGTTGTTGCCACCGACGACACCACCATCAAATTAACTTTTTAAGTGTTGTTTATGTATTAAATAATTGTAGTTATATGCTATAAACTTTCCATTTTATTTTTAAGTAGTTGAGCGAGTGTGGAGAAGTTGTTGGATCTTGGTGGTGTTTGAACATTGATGAAATTTAACTAAAATCTTTTGGGTAAGGTTTGGTTATACACTTAGAATAGGTGGTTCTGAAACTAATCTTGTTTTGTAAAATGGTTACAAGAAGCTCAATGTTTTTTTCTCAATATTCCTCCATAAAGTGGGGGATGTTAAATGAATATAAACCCATTTGCGGGGGTGTACATAGAGTGGGGGTTGTAAAATTAAAAATTGGGTTTAAATAAAAATGTCCTTAAAGTTGTTGCTAGGTTATACCGGTTATAAATATAGCAAGAAGAAAGTAGAAACATGGTGTGCCTTTGTGGTTCCAAGTTGGGACTGAACATGATGACCCGACAAAAAAAAAGGAAAAACAGAAAGGGAAAAAAACTCACGCGTAAGATGAAGTTCCGCTTGATCTTAATTGTGCTTTTTCAAAATTAAATTACACCCCTTACGGATTTCTTTTAGGAGCCTATATCAACAAATAAGCCCCAAAAATCCATTTGTTCTCCCACTATTCTATGGTGTTTCTTGCCATTTTCAGTGAAATTCAAAATCAACCTGTCGAAAAAACTCAACGACAGGTGTGGTTGATAATTCAAATAGGCTTGTGTGTCAAGATGCCAAAATCTGCCAACAATTGCAAGGGAATGTAGCATAAATAAATTAATTACAGGGGAATGTAGTGTAAATAAATTAAATCTCACACAACTCTTCGTGTTCCGCCCCAAGTGAGACGAACCACCAATTTCATGCTCCGCACTAAAAAAGGAGTCACTACACCAAAACTGGCGATTGGTCACGGCCAAAATCCCTGACCAAAGCTGTGGGTTGCGGACTTGGGCCGTGACCATTTGGGGCGTGACCATTTTCGTCAATTTTCGTGGATCGCGGCCCAAGTCCTAAGCCAAAAATGGTCACGGCTGAGAGGGGTCACGGCAGATGGTCGCGGACTTCGGCCGTGACCCATGCCGTGACGGGTCGCAGCCCTAGTCCGTGACCCACAACCGTGACAAATTCGTCGCGGACTTTGGCCGCGACCCACGACCGTGACGAAAAAATTAAAAAAAATTGGTCGCGGCCCTTGTCCATGACTCACAACCGTGAGAAATTGGTCGCGGCCAAAGTCCGCGACCCACGACCGTGAAAAAAAAAAGTTTAAAAAAATTGGTCGCGGCCCTCATCCGTGACCCACTACCGTGACGAAAAAAATGGTCGCGGCCAAAGTCCGCGACCATTTTTATGCGTGACGAAAAAAATAAAAATGGTCATGGACAAAGTCCATGACCATATTTAACTACAATTTTAAAAAAATGTATTTTTTTTGGTCCAATCCTAAAATTGGGGGTCATGTGAGTACACTGTGTGTTGCTACGTGTAACGTTGGACAGGTACGAGGTGTTAGAAATATTTATTATTGGCAAAACAATAAAAAAATCACAAATTGCGAATCGAGAACGTTGTTAATAAATAAATATATATACAAACTTAAAAATATTACACGTCTTAATAATTCACAGACCAAAAAAAATTGGACAGAGTTTCCTCAATTTTCTTGACATCCCAAAACCTGTAAATGTAAAACCTGCTTATTATAAAGTCCGTACGGACATAAAACTAAACAATAAAATCCCGCACGGCTGTAACACATAAAAAACAAAATCCTGAATGTCCACAACATATAAACAATCTTCATGTTATAGACCATTGCCTTCTTCGTTTGTTCCGGGTGCAAAAATCCTACAAATGATAGGATACATAAAAAAAATATTAGTAACCAAGTAGTTTTAAAAAAAATTTAATCAAGTTGAAAAATTGCATATATGAGCTAAATTATCAGTAACTAAGTAGAAATATGAAAATTACCGTCGTTTTGAGAGGTGTTGGTGGGAGGTGTTGGTGCCACCCCACGAGGCCGTTCGGGGGTTGTTTCGAGTTTTCACCCTCTAACGTCATGTTTTTAAGCCTAAGTCTAGAAATACACAAATTATCGTCGTATTATCAAACCGGGAGACCCGCGATTGCGGGGTCAGTTCCTACGAGTTACGTTGGTTCCGTGGGAGGTATTGGTGCCACCCACGGGGCCGTTCGGGGGCTGTTTCGAGTTTTCACCCTCTAACGCCATGTTTTTAAGCCTAACTCTAGAAATAAGCAAATTAAGGTCGTATTCTCAAACCGGGAGACCCGCGCCTGCGGGGGTCAGTTCCTACAAGTTACGTTGGTCCCGTGGGAGGTGTTGGTGCCACCCACGGGGCCGTTCGGGGGCTGTTTCGAGTTTTCACCCTCTAACGCAATGTTTTGCTTAAGTCTAGAAATACGAAAATTACCGTCGTATTCTCAAACCGGGAGACCCGCAGTTGCGGGGTCAATTCCTACGAGTTACGTTGGTCCCGTGGGAGGTGTTGGTGCCACCCACGGGGCCGTTCGGGGGCTGTTTCGAGTTTTCACCCTCTAACGCTATGTTTTTAAGCCTAAGTTTATAAATACACAAATTATCGTCGTATTCTCAAAACGGGAGACTCGTGGCTGTGGGGTCAGTTCCTACAAGTTACGTTGGTCCCGTGGGAGGTGTTGGTGCCACCCAAGGGGCCGTTCGGGGGCTGTTTCGAGTTTTCACCTTCTAACGCCATGTTTTAAGCCTAAGTCTAGAAATACGCAAATTACCGTCATATTCTCAAACCAGGAGACCCGCGGCTGCGGGGTCAAATCCTACGATTTACGTTGGTTCCGTGGGAGGTGTTGGTGCCACCCACGAGGCCGTTCGGGGGATGTTTCGAGTTTTCACCTTCTAACGCCATGCTTTTAAGCCTAAGTCTAGAGATACGCAAATTATCGTCGTATTCTAAAACCGAGAGACCCACGACTGCGAGGTCAGTTCCTATAAGTTACGTTGGTCCCGTGGGAGGTGTTGGTGCCACCCACGGGGCCGTTCGGGGGCTGTTTCAAGTTTTCACCCTCTAACGTCATGTTTTTAAGCCTAAGTCTAGAAATATGCAAATTACCGTAGTACTCTCAAATCGGGAGACCCGCGGCTACGGGGTCAGTTCCTACGAGTTACGTTGGTCCCGTGGGAGGTGTAAGTGCCACCCACGGGGCCGTTCGGGGGCTGTTTCGAGTTTTCACCCTCTAACGCCATGTTTTTAAGCCTAAGTTTATAAATATGCAAATTATCGTCGTATTCTCAAACCGGGAGACCCGCGGCTGTGGGGTCAGTTCCTACGAGTTACGTTAGTCCCGTGGGAGGTGTTGGTGCCACCCACGGGGCCGTTCAGGGGTTGTTTCGAGTTTTCACCTTCTAACGCCATGTTTTAAGCCTAAGTCTAGAAATACGCAAATTATCGTCGTATTCTCAAACCAGGAGACCCGCGGCTGCGGGGTCAGTTCCTACGAGTTACGTTGGTCCCGTGAGAGGTGTTGGTGCCACCTACGGGGCCGTTCGGGGGGCTGTTTCGAGTTTTCACCTTCTAACGCCATGTTTTTAAGCCTAAGTCTAGAGATACGCAAATTACCGTTGTATTCTCAAACCAAGAGACCCGCGGATGCGGGGTCAGTTCCTACAAGTTACGTTGGTCCCGTGGGAGGTGTTGGTGCCACCCACAGGGCCGTTCGGGGGCTGTTTCAAGTTTTCACCCTCTAACGTCATGTTTTTAAGCCTTAGTCTAGAAATACGCAAATTACCATAGTACTCTCAAACCGGGAGACCCGCGGCTGCGGGGGTCAGTTCCTACGAGATACGTTGGTCCCGTGGGAGGTGTAAGTGCCACCGACGGGGCCATTCGAGGGCTGTTTCGAGTTTTCATCTTTTAACGCCATGTTTTGCTTAAGTCTAGAAATACGGAAATTACCGTCGTATTCTCAAACCGGGAGACCCTCGGCTGCGGGGTCAGTTCCTACGAGTTACGTTGGTCCCGTGGGTGGTGTTGGTGCCACCCACGGGGCTATTCGGGGGATGTTTCGAGTTTTCACCCTCTAACGCCATGTTTTTAAGCCTAAGTCTATAAATACGGAAATTATCGTCGTATTCTCAAATCGGGAGACCCGCGGCTGTGGGGTCAGTTCCTACGAGTTACGTTGGTCCCGTGGGAGGTGTTGGTGCCATCCACTAGGTCGTTCGGGGGCTTTTGGAGTTTTCACCTTCTAACGCCATGTTTTAAGTCTAAGTCTAGAAATACGTAAATTACCATCGTATTCTCAAACCAGGAGACCCGCGGCTGTGGGGTCAGTTCCTACGAGTTACGTTGGTCCCGTGGGAGGTGTTGGTGCCACCCACGGGGCCGTTCGGGGGCTGTTTCGAGTTTTCACCTTCAAACGCCATGTTTTTAAGCCTAAGTCTAGAGATACGCAAATTACCGTCGTATTCTCAAACTGAGAAACCCGCGGCTGCGGGGTCAGCTCCTATAAGTGACGTTGGTCCCGTGGGAGGTGTTGGTGCCATCCACGGGGCCGTTCGGGGGATGTTTCAAGTTTTCACCCTCTAACGTCATGTTTTTAAGCCTAAGTCTAGAAATACGCAAATTACCGTAGTACTCTCAAATCGGGAGACCCGCGGCTGCGGGGTCATTTCCTACAAGTTACGTTGGTCCCGTGGGAGGTGTAAGTGCCACCGACGGGGCCGTTCGGTGGTTGTTTCGAGTTTTCACCTTTTAACGCCATGTTTTGCTTAAGTCTAGAAATACGGAAATTACCATCGTATTCTCAAACCGGGAGACCCTCGGTTGCGGGGTCAGTTCCTACGAGTTACGTTGGTCCCGTGGGTGGTGTTAATGCCACCCACGGGGCCGTTCGGGGGCTGTTTCGGGTTTAACCCTCTAACGCCATGTTTTTAAGCCTAAGTCTATAAATACGCAAATTATCATCGTATTCTCAAACCGGGAGACCCGCGGCTGCGGGGTCAGTTCTTACGAGTTACGTTGGTCCTGTGGGAGGTGTTGTTGCCACACACGGGGCCGTTCGGGGGCTGTTTCGAGTTTTCACCCTCTAACGTCATGTTTTTTAGCCTAAGTCTAGAAATACGCAAATTACCATCATATTCTCAAATCGGGAGACCCGCCGCTGCGGGGTCAGTTCCTACGAGTTACGTTGGTCCCGTGGGAGGTGTTGGTGCCACCCACGGGGCCATTCGGGGGCTATTTTGAGTTTTCACCCTCTAACGCCATGTTTTTAAGTCTAAGTCTAGAAATATGCAAATTACCGTCATATTCTCAAACCGGGAGACCTGCGGCTGCAGGGTCATTTCCTACGAGTTACGTTGGTCCCGTGGGAGGTGTTAGTGCCACCCACGGGGCTGTTTTGAGTTTTTGAGTTTTCACCCGCGGTTATGGATGGTTGATTGATTTAGAGCCTTAATTATTGCAGATGGTTAGGATATTGTATAGTCTCGAAAACATTTAGGATTTCAAACCCATTGCAAACTTGACATGATTGTGTGGTTTTATTTTCCAGGTATTTCGATTCAGTGACAAATAATTACTTTTCATTACTTTAAATAAGCGTACCCTCGGTGCTTATTGGTAGGAGGGATATTATGTACCCACGGAGGCAAATGTGGAGGATAAATCCCCCGATCAATGTGGATTTCTTTGTCACAACAAGGGTGCAATTTCGGACAGTTTTAATTGAGGTAGTCACATTATAAATATTTATTAGATCTATACAACAAGGATGGTCTACTGATAACATGGATTGGATACACAACCTATCTGTTAACATTGACCAAGAGCAAGAGGTGGGCGTGAATGATGACCTGGCACGCGAACTTGCGTTCTATACGCAGGCAAACCTTCATCAAAAGTCGATTGTAAGCGGCATCTGCATATATATGCAGCAGTTGCATATATATGTCTGCATATATATGCAGCAGTTGCATATATATGCAGATGCAACTGCATATATATGCAACACTGTCCCGCCCCGTCCCCTCCCCCCTTTCCCACTCACACACGCGCACACAAACACACACACAAACATGTATACACTGGCATATCTGTTAAGTTTTTTGATTGGGGGTTTCACGTTGCTACCAAAAATGAGGTATACCTTACGAATTTGTTTTAATATATTTTTATTGAATCTTTTGTTTCAGCAAGTATGATTTATCACTGTGAAGCTTCTCATCACTGTTGTAATGGATGGCCTGATAAGTAGGATGCACTGAGCATATGGTATGTTTTATTTCTAAATCTCTCATTTAGTTTCATATTAATAATTATATAATTCTGATATGTTATTTCTCTTTCAGGTGACAATTATTTAAAGTCCTACGTGATACCGGAACCGGAGGCAACCGTAACGGATCAGATGACTGAATATGAGTGTCAGGAGATTTGTTTTGTAGATCCCACTCTTGGATTCACCCTAGATCAGGTATACTCTCTATTTTATTTTTGATTTAATCACCAATATGCACACACTCACACGCGCACACAAACACGCGCACGCACACACGCACACACTCTCACTACATATATGCATACATGCCTCGTACCCTCCCCCCTTCCCCACTCACACACACACACACACGCGCGCCCCCTGCCCGTCCCCTCCCCCCTTCCCCACTCGCACATGCGCACACACACAAACATGCACACACGCGCCGCCTGCCCATCCCGTCCCCCCTTTCCCACTCACACGCACACGCGCACACACACAAACATGCACACATGCACACACACAAGCCGGGAGCGCCGTGACTACACCGTCGGTTCCTACGACTTACATTGATCCCGTGCGAGATGTTCGTGACTCTTCCGGGACCGTTTTGTGGGTGTTTTAAGTTTTCACCCTTCGATGGCATCTTTTTTATTCTCAAGTCTAACTTTTTGCAAATTTGCGCCGTATACTCAAACCAGGATCCCTGTGACTACCCGTTTGGTTCCTACTATTAACATTGGTCCCGTGCGAGGTGTTCGTGACTCTTACGGTACCGTCTTGTGGCTTTTTTACATTTTCACCCTTCTAAGGCATGCTTTTATGCTTTAGTCTAATTTTTTGCAAATTTTTGTCGTACACTCCAACCGGGAGCGCTGTGACTACACGGTCGGTTCCTACGAGTTACATTGGTCCCGTGAGAGGTGTTCGTGACTCTTACGGGATCGTTTTAAGGTTGTTTTACGTTTTCACCCTTCGATGGCATACAAGTCTAACTTTTTGCTAATTTACGTCGTACACTCAACCCGGAAGCCCCGTTACTACGCGGTCGGTTCCTACGAGTCACATTGGTCCCGTGCGAGGTGTTCGTGACTCTTACGGGACCGTTTTGTGCTTGTTGTACGTTTTCACCCTTCGATGGCATGTTTTTATGCTCAAGTCTATTTTTTTTGCAAATTTACTTCGTACACTCTAACCGGGAGCCCCGTGACTACGCGGTCGGTTTCTATGAGTTACATTAATCCCGTGCGAGGGGTTCATGACTCTTACGGGACCGTTTTAAGGTTGTTTTATGTTTTCACCCTTCGATAGCATATTTTTATGCTTAAGTTTATTTTTTTGCAAATTTACGTCATACACTCAAACCGGGAGCGCCGTGACTACACGGTCAGTTCCTGCGATTTACATTGGTCCCGTGCAAGGTGTTCGTGACTCTTACGGGACTGTTTTGTGGCTATTTTACGTTTTCACAATTCGATGGCATGTTTTTATGCTTAAGTCTAATTTTTTGCAAATTTACGTCGTACAATCAAACCGGGAGCGCCTTAAACCTAGAAAGTGGCAATCCGTTGGATAATGACTTCTTTTTTTAGTGTTCACCCTAACTATTCTTTGTTCAAAAGTTATGTTCTCCCCCCCCCCCCCCCACTGGAAGTGACAAGAAACAAATGCGCCAACAATACCCAAGCTATAGGGGGTACAAAAAAATTAAAATTACGGGGTTTAGACGTAAATAGGATCCAAACCCAAAATAATTAAAAAATTGAATCAATGCATATTTAACCTTAAAATAAAGTTCATCATAGGTCTATCCATTACCTGGATATTTTGTTACACCCAATGCCAATCAGAACCTTCTCTATGCTAGCAGCGATGCAATTTCAGATTATGTTTGATAGTAGTTCGACCCCAACATCAATGTATCATATGACAGTGAAAAAATAATGAATTTTTTGCAAACAGTTATGTTCAATTAAAAAAATGTTAGGACCAAAAAATCAAATTCAAAACCAAAGGAAGAAAACCAGGGCTAGTTCTTTCATCACTCACTGTCCCTACGAGTTACATTGGTCCCGTGGGAGGTGTTGGTACCACCCACGGGGCCTCACGGGGCCGTTCGGGGGCTGTTTCGGGTTTTCGCCCTCTAAAGCCAAATGATAGAGATAAATAAATGAAAACATATCTATTCTAAACAAAAGAACCGATAAATCACCTACCATTTGCACAAATAGCGGGACATTACACTTAAAAGTAGATGAAATTCATAAATTAATGTAAAGTGCTAATACAATGTCAATATCATAATAGGATACAAATAAGATTGACGAGGATAAAATAATATTTTAATACTCAATCTTCCTCTAAATCAACTAAAAGATCCTTCAAATTAGGGTTGTCATCAAGAGCTGACTGGAACTCTTTTTTAGCCTTTAATGCGTCTACTTCAGTAGTCATACCCTTTGGTGCATGCACAACAATAGACCAATTGCCATCGTTTATGCACTTCGAGTAGAATACCTTCTTTACATTCTGAAAGGCACAAATAAAAGGCTCGTTGACTATCCGGTCTTTAGTCTTCAGCTTTGATAAATCTACCATAATAAGTTTGGAGTCGGGATCAACTTTGCAAGCATTCGTTGTATCCTCCACCTTTACCCAATCACAATAGAATACGGTTTCTGTGAAATCCAAGTAATCAAGTTCTAGGATTTGTTGAATTATCCCATAATAGGTTAGCACCGTATTCTTTGGATTTTTATCACTTTTGCTAGAGATACAAGTGGTCAAGGCAGAAATTGATATTCCACTGTTTTGCGTCAAAAGTTTTTCCTCATATGGATATGAAATGAAATCAAAACCGTTGGTGCGGAATTTCTTAAACTCTTTTGCACGAAAACTAGGACCTTTTGCTAGGCGTGCAACTCTGGAAGAGACGTCACCTCTTTTTAGAAGCTGCATTTATTAATGAATTTGTATTAGGGCATGTTTTTACCACACATGAATAAATAACCGCACACATAAGATGTGAAAAGTACCTCTTTTGACACCCATGCCCTAAAGTCAGTTGTCGTCCAATTTCTCCTTTGATTTTGGATAATTTCGTTCTCGTACTTCCTACCGAAAAATTATAGAGTTTAGATCATAAAATAAAAAATACATATAAATATAATCAAAGAAGAAGAATTCAATAGATACTCACTCTCTCCAGTCTTGGACTTCATCTTGCGATTCGAAGACATGACGAGTTGCTTGCTCGTATTGTAGGTTTGTGAGTTTCACCTCTTTAGGGTTCCCAAACGATAATTCATCCTCAAACTCATCAGGTTCCTCTATCACTCGTTCTCCACGAGGATTAAACCTCCTCACCTCTTGTTCTGGCATATGTTCCCTAGCATATAGCGATGATTCCACCGTTACGTATTCTTCAACAATTGACCCTCCAATATACTGTGTATTCTTTACATAATCTTTGAAGGTTTTCATCAAGCGCTCAAAAGGATACATCCAACGATACTTCACGGGACCACATAATAAAGCTTCATCGCATAAATGCACAAGCAGATGGATACTGATATCGAAGAATGACGAAGGAAAATATTTCTCTAATACACAAACTGCCTCTGCTAAAGTTGATTTCGCAGCTTTAATGTGCCTTCTGTTTACCACTTTTGCACAAAGTAGGGTAAAACACAAACTGATTTGCATAATTTCCCGACGGAGATCTTTGTGTTCAGAGAAGCAATACCGAAATAACAACGGGATTAATTGGATGATTATATGACAATCGTGAGACTTTCACTGTTTCAAGTCATTTGCTTGGTAGTTTACTACCCTACGTAAATTACCAGAATAACCGGTTGGAGTCTTCAAGTTGAACAACGTGTCTAAGAGGATCTTCTTCTCACTAGTAGTCAAAGTGAAAGCAGTCGGGGGGATAGAAATTCTTCCTGTCGTTGGATTATTTTTTAACCACAGTCTCTTCTTTATTTTCATATCCTGTAGATCTCGACGGGCACGCTCTCCATCTTTGGAATGAGATCCACCCAGACATGTTCCTATCAAATGTTCTGCAACATTCTTCTCTATGTGCATCACATCAATTATATGCCTTACGCGATGATCTTTCCAATACGACAAATTAAAAAATATTGATCGCCTGGACCATGGATTCGCTTTACTAGGGTCGTTCGGATCCCCCCTAGCTTTACGCTTCAGGTTTACAAACTGGGGGTGTTTGCCTATGTACTTATTCCCCGCAGTCGTAGCCACCGCCTTCTCCTTAATTTGCTGACCAGAAAGTTGAATAGGTGCCGTTCTTCGCTCGTGACCGATAGGCAAAAAGTTAGACTTGTCATTCCTAAAAGGGTGACTAGTCGGCAAAAATCTACGATGACCCGTGTAACTCAACTTACCACTATGTTTTAACCAACAAGCTTCAGTTTCCTCCCCACATATGGTACATCCATAATAACCATGAACATTACAACCGGACAAGGTCCCATAAGCAGGAAGATCGTGGATCACCCACATCACCATTGCTTTAAGTGTGAACTCTTCACCCTTATGAGAATCGAACGCCGTCACGCCTTTATCCCACAACTCTTTAAGTTCTTTGATTAATGGTGCTAAGAATATATCAATATCATCACTGGGAGCCTTCGGCTCGGGTATCAACAGAGATAACAATGTGAACTCCTTTCTCGTGCATAATGTCGGAGGAAGACTTAAAGGCGCCATAAGAACTGGCCAATAACTCTGACTAGTACTTAAATTACCGAAAGGGTTAAACCCATTGGTTGAGATTGCAAGACGAACGTTGCGCAGTTCCTTTGCAAATTCATGGTGTTGTGCATTTGAAATTTTCCAGATGAGTGAATCAACCGGATGACGCATCAAATTCCCACCCACCTCTCATTGAGCATGCCATGTCATGGCCTCCGCTATCCACGGTACAGTAAAAAAACGTTTTAACCATGGACCAAGTGGAAAATACTTCAAAACATTTTGTGGGACTTGCGAGCACTTGCGATTTTTTGCATGTTTGTCATTTCCATTCTCACAAACCATATATCTAGGCTCACTGCATACAGGACATTCATCCTTCTCTTCATGCTCATTCCGGTACAATATGCAATCATACTTGCAAGCATGAATAGATTTGTATTTCAAACCTAAACCCTTCAAACTCTTCTTCATGGTAGGATAATTGTCTGGTAACATGTTCTCTTTTGGGAGAATTTCTTTAACCCACTTAAGAATTCCGATTACAATGTTTCCAGAAAAACCAAATTGACTCTTCAAATTATGCAAACCAATCATTGCATATAATACCGAGTGATCTTCATTGCAATATTTATACAATAGTTTAGCCGCATCGGCTTTCAACCGTATGTATTCCCGATCTCCTAGTAGTTCAACATCAATTTGTTCATTTACATGGTCATAATGCGCATTATTTGTATCCATAGGTTGGTGGTTTTGTTGGTTGTGGAGTCCGTAAGCATCATTAATTAAGTCGGTCAATGGACGATGTGTTGGTGAATCATGTACCACTTCTACTCCTTGAGGTTCCGTTACACGGTCGGCTCCCGGTAATTCTTCTGGAACATAAGGTACAACTTTTTCACCATGGTATGTCCATATTATATAGTTTTGACAGATTCCCCACTTTAGTAAATGCAACTCAACAACTTCCAATGACTTATATTTTCTGTTAATACAATGAGTGCATGGACACGGAATCTTCTCACTTTTAAGATTTTTGGAAGCGTATTTAACAAATTCATAAACGCCCTTTACATGATTAATTGATATCCGGTTAGTCTCTCCCATCCACTCTTTGTATTGTGGGAAATCCATGTAATAATCTTCGAATTTCAGTCATGTGGTAATAGGTTAAAAAATATTATTACATCTGAAACAAAAAGAATATTCTTACCACTGAAACAAAAAAAATATCCTTCCAAACGAAACAAAACCAATATTCTTATAACTGAAACAAAAAAAATATCATTCCAACTGAAGCAAAACCAATATTCTTACAACTAAAACAAAAAAAAAATTATTACAACTGAAACGAAAGAAAATATTATTAAATCTTGGCCAACAGATAAAGTGGCCAAGTAATAAAAGATTTTGCATAATTCCTCAATTCCATCCCATCCCCGCTGTTAACGTAGACATGTACATCTCCGCAGCCATTGTATATTTCATCGACCATTATTTTAGCCTCACCCTTCTCCAAAGGTCGGTGATGTACTAGAGTTCAAGGAACCCTGGAGATGAGTATGCACGCCAACAAACCTCGAATTGCTCATGTCCTTGATATAGTACTCTTCGCCATAGTCACTGTGAGTTGTTGACGATGATCCAAGCCCCGTGATTGGCGGAGGTGCAAGGGAGGGGAATGTTGGAGGATGAGGAATTTGAGAGAGGAATGTTGGAGGGGAAGGATGTGTGAAACCTTGAGTAGGAGTAGGGTAAGGGTAACCTTGAGGAGGCATTGGGGGCCTATAACTTTCAAAAAGATTCACAAGTTTCCCAATTTGATTTGTCAATAATCCCAAGGAATTTTTAATCTAATGGACATCCCCATCGGTCTTCAACTGGTGCTCCTTTTGGGATGAGATACAATTCTTGACCGAAGAAAGCTCATCCACAAGAGGTGCAATGTGTTGAAGTTTTGTTTTTGTCATATGTGAGCCAACACCTCTCGTCCTCCCCCTTTTGTCCTTTCTAAAGGTCTTAGTCAGGGCATCATTTTCAAGGTCAAAGTCATCAGTAGGGCTCGAATCTGATTGAATGCTAATGGCCTCTATTGATTCCAGTGTCTTAGCCAAGTGCAGCGGGAATTTATTATCTTTGTCCCGTCGAGCATGAAGGAATAAGTTGGACCAATTTGGGTTTTTACCGGTATCTGGACCATCTTTTGTCCTACTCTCCCATTCATTCTTCAAATCCTCATATGATTTGGATCCCAGCCTATGGATATCAGTTTTTTGTGCCCTATTTTTTTTTATTTTGCTCCCTCTGGACCAACTTTTTTTCCTTCGCCTCATTCTCCAAAAACTTATTCCACTGATCCACCGGCATTTCAACATTGGGAGGCACTTTCTCTTTCAAAGCCAAAATATCTGAGCTCGCTGCCTCTTTCGGGAAATGTTTCTTCCGAAGGTTTCTCTTGTATGTCCTCAATCCTTCATCAACCCGAGATAGAACCTTATTCTTGGAACGGTCAGGAAATGAGAAATGCTTGCAAAGTTGGTCATGTATGTCATCTTTAACAGCTTGATCAACAAGGTTCCAATTGTCTGGTCCACCGACTCCCACGTTCATTTTTCCCAGCGACAAACACTGGGCTTTAAAGTTCAGCACGTCATTCCTATCACCCGTCGGGTTATTCCCGAGAAGGGAGAAGCCAATAGGCTTCTTTTCATTTGAGCGGGAGGCATCATGAGTGTTGTATGGGGGCGTTAAAGCAACGGGAGTGCTGGATTGGGGCGTAGGAGCACTTGGAGTTGGACTTAGTGAGGAGTGAACCATTGGTGGAGTTGTGAATTGCTCAGTCATTGGTGTTGAGAATCCGGTTTCTGCACGAGATGGTGAACCTCGTTGTGGTGTCACATCGGCACTTGGTACCCTTGGGTTGTTTCCTCTCGACATTATCTACAAAAATTAAAAAATATAAGTGACTAAATAATTATAGTAATATGAAAGTATAACTAATTAATCAAGCTTAATTAGTTTTATATATATAGATAGATAGATACCTTTTCAAAGTAAGACTTTAGAATAAGTTCAATGTGTCTGATCTCCATCCATTCGCTATTAGTTTTTAAGAACCTATGATTTTTTGCACGTGGCCAACTAGAAGGAAGGGTATCTATGATTGATGTGTAGATGTCAGTGACATGAACTCGGAATCCCCTATTTCTCAACTTGTTGGCAAGATTCAATTTTACGTGCATGTGGCGCGAGACATCACAGTCTATGTCAATGCTCTCTGTACGCAGTTGTATCCATAACGGGTGGATTTTTTTTCCGCCTTCTCCAACAACGTAACCAAGGTCAGGGCTATGTCGGGATTATGTGTGTGAAATATATTTTGTATAACGTCATCCCAGTTTTCTGGTAGAGAAAATAGAATACGATCGAACAAGTAATCTTGCTGGATATCAAATCCATGATTTACAAGGTAGTTAAATTATTCGATCTTTTTATTTACGTACATATAAATAGGAGTACCCTCTATATGACGCACGCTAATAAAAGAGTTATGTGTGCGGTCTAATTGCAACCTCTCCCACTCTTGTTGACAGTATTTATCACCGTGCCTCATTTTTCCTGAGAAAGGTATACGAGGGCATGAATACGAATCCTGCTATTAAGGTTTAGGTTTGAAAGTTATGAGAGTTTAAACATACATATACACATAAACAAGACAAGCATATGTGATATACTTTTTCATAGGTAAATCAAGAGCACACCCAACAAATTTAATAACATATACATTTATCGACATTAGTATCAATTCAATAGATTCAACATAGTATCCAACAACCAAGCCAACAATATCTCACTATAGTGCAAAAAATCACGACATGTATATAACCCCCAATATAATATGATGGCACGCATATAACCCCCAATAAAATCACGACAAGGTGGATGTAATTTTTTTTACTCATTAAAAATCCATTTAATTATATTTTGTCAAAAAAAATACACACACACATATAATCTAGGGTTTATTGGCATAATCTATACATACACACACATACAATCTAGGGTTTATTGACATAATCTATACATACACACAGATACAATTTAGGGTTTACTAAACCTTAATATTTTTTTTGACATAAATCTATACATACTCACACATACAATCTATATATACACACACATAAACATATATATACACATAAATCTAGGGTTTATTGACAAAAAAATAATTTATTTGTTCATAGTTACACACATAAACATACATATACACATAAATCTATGCATACACACACATATAAACATAAATCAATGCATACACACACGCATACAAACATAAATATATATAAACATAAATCAATACATACACACACACATACAAACATAAATCTACACATACACACATAAAACTTAGGGCTTTGAATAGAAATCACGAAATCCAAATGAAATGAAAACAAATCTATACATACCAGGGGTTAATCACAATGAAATCCAATTGAAATCGCTTAGCCCTTAGAAATGACACCAAATCGCATGAAATCCCTCAGCCCCGATACACAGCCCTTAGAAATTGCAAATGACTAACCAGCGTTTTATTTATTAAGTCATGAATCTGGTCATGGCCTAGAGCCATGACCCACAAAGCGCGTGACCAATAAATGAAACTCAGGGTATTTCTGTTTCGCATTTGGTCACGACCTAGAGCTGTGACTCCCCATTGACGACCCTTTTCCACCCTACTACCTGCTTGAGGATTGGTCACGGCCAATAGCCGTGACTCACACCATTTACATCTGGTCACGGCCTAGAGCCGTGACCCACTATGCACAACCCTCTTCACATCAACCCTACTTCTTGAATAATCTTTGGTCACGGCCCATAGCCGTGACCCACACCTAGAAATGGTAACGGCCCTAAGCCGTGACCCTCAATGTGTGTATTCTCTTCTTTGTCATGCCATGGGCCACGAACTTGGGCCGTGACCCACCCGCGACCAAGCTTGGAGGGAATTTTGGCGTGAGTTTGGCGCCAAGATGGTAACGACCTGGTCACGGCCCAAGTCCGCGACGACTGTGGTCACGCCCAAAGTCCGTGATCACTTCCCAAGCTTCAATAATTTAGTGTTATAATAAATATGGTCACACCAAACATTGAGTGGGTCACGGCCCAACTCCACGACGAGCTGGTCGCGGACTTGGGCCGTGACCCACTGGGCGTGACCATTCGCAGGATTTAGTGTAGTGAGTGAATCATTTTGGTCAATCTGGGGTATATTTATGGCCCACTTGGGACTGGATTATTTTGGGACTTCATCAATGTATTTTTATAACATGTGTGTTGAGAATATGTTGTGCAATATTGATTCAAATAAATCCACAAATTCCATCTACAAACTTATTCAATTGGAGTCAATTTTAAACAAAATCAAATCGAACCCTTAACAAGCAACACTGTGTGTCAAACCAATAAACACAGATAACCAACTCGCAGATTTCAGGAAAAAACCCATTTCGGCTAAAAACATTTATTTCACTATAATACTTACAATTATAATTAAATCCGCAATAAGTTAACTGCAGAAAACCCACATAGACCGCAACCTAGAGTCAACTAGAGCCGCAGTTTCAATTCGGCCCAGGAACGCCCATGAGCACTCCCTATTAACACGCTGTCGTCTTCAGCCCTGTAAGAGCACCTAGATTAGTTGTAAAGATCCTCTTACAAGAGAAAATTGACACAATATGTGTTCTTGGGCTCTAAAACAATTCACACAAACTATTGGGATCTTGTTAATTGGAAACAAAAAGGTTTAAAACCTTAAAAATGAAAAGATAAAGTATTCTACCAAAGCAGTTTAGTGTATGGAAAATTTCGCAGGTCTTCTGATAAAAAACAAAGTTGGAAAAACTAATTTATAAAAAATCTAAGGGGGTGTTGCTCGAACGAAATAGGGTTGTCGCTTGAATGATGCCAGCTGTCGCTCGAACGACTTCGTACGAGATGCCTCAGTTTCTCTAACGGCGTGGCAATCTCGCTCAAACGACTGAAGCGTAAATTAAATTTTTATTCCAGTTCGCCTCAACACTTAGAAAAAAATATTTTCATGAAAAACTCCGCTCCGACACTTAGAAAGTTTTTTAGAAAAATTATCCCAGCATCTTAAGTGAACTGTTAAGGGACTAAAACACAACTGTGACAACCTGCTTATTAAAATAAGAAGTGGCCAGCTCGATACTCCAATAATGACAGGAATCATAGATGGTCCATTCTTATCATCACTATAATACAATAAGTCAATGAGATAACCACCCATTATTTTAGAAAACGGATTGTCAAAATGTAATTTGTAAGTTAAAGAAAAACATTTCAACATTCCCATTGAAAAGAATGTGGATAAAGTAAAGACATGTATCCGATCAACAATCATATACATAAAAAATAAACGAATAAGCTATCGGTTAATAGACCCTTACAATTAGGTTACACCGAGTATTAAAGTACAATGTCACATAATATAATACAAGTACAAAACTTGGGCAACACGTCCGAATGTGTAACCGATCATAACTAGAATAAAAAAAGATGGAAGCGTCTATATCAACTATCTCATAACATCCGTAAAGTGTTACAGATCCAGGACACTGGGTTAGAAAAGTCAATACGGGCGTCCTTGCGACAGAGCACCTGGGTGAATATAAGATTCAAGGAAAAAAAAGATAATGAATAAGCTTGTTTCGTTCACCATAAATAATGATAAGGAATATAACCTTTCTATCTAAAAGCATAACCTAACGCAATAATAATGACAATGGTCACAATTCATTTGTGCAGGAGAATATAAATAAAATATTACTTAATGAGATTCCATTTCCTTTTTACACAATTTCATTTCACCGTTCCTTTTTCTCATTAGGAAACGTATTTAAGCAATTTAATTCATAAAGTGTCATATTATCAATAAAATCCCACTTTAATAATAATAGTTATATTTCACAACATATAACGATTCTAAGACCATCCTTCCGGGTTTCCCCACTGGATGTGCCCCTAAATAGCTATCATCTTCCAGGGCCTATCACCAAGACAACCTGGGCATCCTACATCGCGTGACGTCGGGAAGCGGCCATATACCTTCGACAATGAGTCGTAACCACACCCGGAATTACCTCACGTTGAATAATAATCACACAATATAATAATAATCGGTCCTATGGTTGAGGACTATATTCACCCTGCATTCACTAGCCAGGGGACTTCACCTCATGCGCGTAACTTCCCCTATGATATCATTTAGAGAGGTGTGTATAAGAAATTTATCATTCACAAGTTATTCCCATTTTAAAATATACATTAAGTCTTTATCCGGAGCCATAAGCGTTTAATGCCATCATTATAAACTTCAACGTTTAATAAACCCCCAAATTAGTCTCCGAGAAATAATGACGTTACTATAAGCCACCAAGTATAGTATACCTCAAACACATCTCTAAATTTCCACAATTGTATGATCCTACTCTTCCCTAGTCTCAAACTAGTTCGTTCAAGAAAGAACCACCCCAACGTCTATTTCATAAACTCCGAGATAAGCCAGAGTATGCCCTTTCTAATCTAGTGTGGTTACATACCGAAGGTAAGTCCCTAATACACTTTATTTTACACTAAGAGAAAGTTCCTAGGTCCTAAACCTACAATAAAAGTATTACAATCTAAGTGAGAAAATAACCTAAAACAGCAGGAATTCCGAATCAATTCGCCCTGGCCGAATCGATTCGGTCTTGAAGCGAATCGATTCGGATGGTCCTAATCGATTTGGTCAAGAGGACCCAACATTATGCATACTTTCGAATTGATTCGGATAGGCCGAATGGATTCTCTCAACACACACCTGTAGCCTATCCCGTTAGCAAATCGATTTGCTAGGCCAGAATGCCCAATTTTGGCTATGGAGTCTAATACCCCAACTTTTCCCAAACTCATTTCTCCTCCATTTTACCCACTCCAACCATCATTAATCCAACCAAAACAATCATATATACATACTAACTACTATAATTCACACAATAACTATCTAGATCAAAGTTTAAGGTTTCAAACACTACAATTTCTCTAAATCCACATTTGTTCAATTATTCCAATACACAACCATCACTACAATTTATTCACCTCAAACCATATATTAGCAAGTAAGAAACTTGCCTTAAGCTGAAATCATGGATTCCTTTACGGTAGATGCAAGATCAAGCCCAATTTCTTCAATTCTTCTCCTTTCTCTTCTTTTTCTCCACAATTCTCTTCTTATCTCTTTCTCTCTAGGTTTAGGAAGTATACACTTAGGAAATAAGAGGGGTTGTAAGACTAAATCGGACACTTAACATTAATTCTCCTCTTTAAATGTTAATACACCATTAAAATGACTCGTAACTACATAATTAAGGCATAACCTGTCAAAAGTGCCCGGAACCCAAAAATACAACATGACATTTATTTTGACTATCTCGACTATGTCAGGACTAACCGCTCCCTCTAAATTGGCATCCAGAATAATATAAATGATTTTAAGTTCCAACTTCATTTAAACCATAAATATCGTTTAAAGCACAACGACACCATAAATCATAACATAATGCTATTTACATTCACATAACAGTAGATATGCAAAATCTAGTAAATATTATCTTTTAACTCACTTAAAATAATATTTACCCCATTATCCAATATTTTATATAATTACCTCACATGGTAAATTAATATAAAATCAATTACTCAAAAGTAAGGGTTATTACAACAACCTTACCATTATCTATCTCGCGAAGACTTTTCTTGTTGCAGAACTTGATATACGGAATCGTCTTGATGCATGAATGTTCTCGAATATTCTTCGATGTCTGTAGCGGTATACGACATACTCAATTGTAAATGGACATTTATAAAATGATGTCCTTACATGTGTTG
Source organism: Sambucus nigra (assembly GCA_949130495.1). NCBI lineage: Eukaryota > Viridiplantae > Streptophyta > Magnoliopsida > Dipsacales > Adoxaceae > Sambucus > Sambucus nigra. Next base: position 342,824,659 of record OX422208.1, read on the forward strand.
TAATAGCAGCAATTTAGAAGCATAATTAAATAACGAAATTACCCAATTAATGACTAGATAATCTCGAGACAGTAAAAATTAGAAATCCAGAAATCAGGTACAGAACAGAACACGGTTGAGTCGCGAATAATGTCACTCTCTTTAAGGTGTTTCGCGGCACTACACACTGTGTGCTGACATTCGTAATAATTGCTCGAGTCTAATAATAAATCCTGGGAGGATTTATTATTTCAGTGCAGAGAAAAATTTTGAGAAAGAAAAAGTAATTTTTTTTCTGGGTTAGAAAAAGATTGCAGTAGTAAGTATTAAGAAAAGGTAGGCTTTGGACCTCTTTTATTGAGCACAAAAATACTAACGTTGGTGGCACACAATGTGGAGAAAAAACTGGAAAAACGTGGGTAATTGGGTTGAAAATTTCAACAGATAAAAAAGGCACGCTTTTATTTTCATAATTAATTACCGTTAAAAAATAATTTTTAAGCTCACAAAATCGTCAATTTATTTGTCCAAAACATTATTTCTTGATGAGACCAAGCCCAAGACCCAATACCCAGACATGGACACGGGCCGGGCTGACCGGACGGTGGTGACGGTGCGCTCGTGTATGGCTTGGCCCAGTGGGTCTCCCCCACATACGCACATAACATTGAGACTAAAGAGTATATTAAATCTAGTTAAATTTACAATCCCATCGATGTGGGACACAAACCAAAGGCACTTCAAAGTTTTTCACACTACCAGCTGATAGACAGTTGTTTCCAATAATCCCCCACTTGCGAAATTTGAAAACATTTTTATCGAGCAATAATTCATAGAATTGTACATAAGCAAAGGTGTCTTTCGACTTGAACCTTTACATACTAACGATGATTCAGAATATACTAGAGTAACTATAGTTTTGAACTTTTTTTCTGACAACATCCTACACACAATCCTAATTGGATGTGGTTCTAATATCCAACACATTACGGTCATGTGCTTTTATCCCATTATAGTAAACGCTCTATAAATTTGCCCAGAATATTCATAGGAAGAGACCACACTTCCACATTCATATAGGTGAGTCTATCAAGAATACTCCTGTGGATAGGTACCCCACTCAAAATAAAGATATAGATTTCATTAAGAGTTATAATAACTCACCTTTTACTCGCTTCAGGATATCATGCTCCTTAGGGATGGGCTCGGAGTAAAACCCCATTTAATATTAATTAATAATAGCATGATTCAACCCATATCACTTGTGACTTGTTATTACCCTTTGAACATATTTCTTGGGATCTCCAAACTATATGTTGGGTTACCATCACAAATGACTCATGTATCCAAGGGATTTAGTCCTATCCCTTTCGAAGTGTTCCACACCTTCTCCTTATCTAGTCCTTTTGTCAAAGGATCAACTAAGTTATGTTCAGACAATATATGATCCACTCTCATAGCACCCGTAGAAATAAATTTTCTAATAGTACTATGTTTACGACGTATTTGTCATCTCATACTGTTATAATAACGGTTCTCTACTTTTGCAACAGTTGCGATACTATCACAATGAATCAAAACGACCGGTATCAGTCTTTCCCATAATGGGATATCTGACAGGAGGTTTCTTAACCAACCTGCCTCTTCACTAACAGCAACTAGTGCTATCATCTCAGACTCCATAGTGTATTGAACCAAAATAGTATGTTTCTTAGATTTTTCATAAACTGCACCGCTAGTGATGCTAAATATATACCCACTAGTAGCCTTAGAATCATCAGATAGAGTGTTCCAATCAGCATTACTAAATCTTTCAAGGACGGCGAGATGTTTATTATAGTGTAATCTAAGGTTCATCGTCCTTTTAAGGTACCGCATGACCCTCTCAATAGCATGACAATGCTTTATACTAAGTCTACTAGTAAATCAATATAGTACTCCCACAGCATAAGCTATGTGAGGTCTAGTGTAATTTGTAGCATAACGTAAGATACCAATTATGCTTGTATAAGATTTTTTTTTATACTGTCATCATTGTTCTTAAATAACTTTACAATAGGATCAAATGGAGTACTAGTAGGTTTACAGTCAAAGTAATTGTATTTCTTTAGAACTTTCTCAATGTAATGAGATTGATCCAAAGAAAGTCCCTTTTCTGGCGTAGTAATATTAATTCCCAATATTACACTAGCTTCACCCAAATCCTTCTTATCAAAATCGGTACACAATAATGATTTAACATTTTCTATGGCAAGAATGTTATAACTAAATATAAGCGAGTCATCAACATAAATACATATGATAGTGCAAATGTTCTCTACATATTTATAATAAATGCATTTGTCACTTTCATTAATATTAAACCCATTAGAGATGACTAAGCTATCAAATTTATCATGTCATTGTTTAGGTGCCTGTTTGAGTCCATAAGGAGATTTATCTAATTTACACACTTTATTTTCTTGACCGTGTACAATAAAACCTTTATGTTGATCCATATAAATCTCTACTTCTAATTCTTCATTTAAAAAGGAAGTTTTAACATCCATTTGGTGTATAATTAAATCATTTAAGGCAGATATGGCAAATAGTACACATATAGACGTTATTCTAGTCACAGGTGAAAAGGTATAAAAAAAGTCTATATTTTCTCGTTGTCTAAAACCTTTGGCAACAAGACATGAATTATATTTTTCAACAGTGCCATTAGGTTTTAATTTCTTTTAAGAATCCATTTACACCCAATTATTTTACACCCAGGAGATGGTCCGCTAAATGCCAAATTTTAGTTATTTTCAAAGAATCCATTTCATCATTAATAGCCTCTTGCCATAAATCAACATCTAAAGAAGATAAGGATTCTTCAATATTTTTAGGGTCCTCGTCTAAATTATAAGCGTAAAAATCGGGACCAAAATCCTTTCAACATGATCTCTCTTACTTTTTATTGGTTCTAAAACAGTTCCATTAGATTATGAATTCTTTGTTAATGAAACTGTGGTGACAATTATATTCAACACAAATTAATAAGAAAGCGCAATCACCAAAGGGAATAAAGAATAAAAAATGCCAATCACACAACACAGCATATACGTGGTTCAGCAAGAAATGCCTACGTCCACGGTGATTCTCTTGGTATTATTTCTATATACTCCGAGGAGTGTTTTACAGAGAATACATTACATGCCTTTTGCCCCAGGCTTAGGGTTTGTTATATACATGTTTGTTCTCGGGGAGTGGGGGTGTTGGACTCCCACACGTCCACCTTCTACTCCTAGAATATCTCCTTACGAGATTTTAGGAATAGACTAAGTCATAATCGAATTCAGAAAGATGCGAGGAGCCCAGACTTTGGGACGTTTCTGTTGGGCTACTCGTCTGGGCCCGTGATGGCAAATCGAGGTACCCACAATTGCCCCTAAAGTCATTAGGCCATAATTTGGGCTCAATAAATTTAAATGATTTGTCATAATAGCTCTCTTGTAAATTGTGTAACTCTTCCCAAGGTTGGATTTCTCTACTTGATTTTGGTGGCATCTTGCTTCGGGTCTCGTGCGATATGACTAGAGATGTTTAAAAGGTCACTTGGAGCAGCATTTTCATACTTTCGTTTCAAGTTTCTTAATATTTTCTCATCTTCCTCAAGCTTCGGTTGTTGCGCCCATCTCTCCAGGTCTTCGTTTACTTTTCTTTCAATCTTCTTCATCGTCTAGGCTTGTGATCTTGCATTGTCCAAGCCAAAACTTCATCTTGTAAGTTCCCTTTGCTCTCTTTCTGTGTTTTTATTGTTGAGTTTGCTTCGAATTCGTAATTAGGGTTTACAAATGGCGAAGATAGGCAATAGGCTTGTGTCTGAGTTTAGGAAGTTCTATAATATCCCAGACTGAGTGGAAATTGAGTGCGCCTCTATCCCTAGGAATGTTAGAGAGATAGAGGATGCTCATTAGATTCACATCATGTTGTTGTCCCAAAGGGGGCTCACCTTCCCCCCGAGCAATTTTTTTTTCCACTTCTTTGGTTACTTCAATATTGTTCCTGCACAGTGCTTGCCAAATGTTTGGAAGATAATTAATGGTACCCATAGAATAAACCAACTCTATGGCACTAAATTAGGGCTTGCTGAAATTTATTTCTATTATTCCTTCTCTCGAACCAGTTCTGGCCTTCTTTACCTCAAGGCCAGGAGTCCTGATAGGGTATTGTTAGTAAACTTACCTGATTCCCATAAGGATTACTGGCAAGAGGGATTTCGTGCTAGAAATTGGCAGTTTTCCCCCCATATTGAGGGGTCGTGGTCTGATAGATTCACAGTCCCCTTTCATGGGGAGGAGTACGTAGGTAATCTTAGCCTTTGCTCTGCTCATTTGTTTTTACGTTAATGCTTGATTTTTTTGATATTTTTCTGTTATCCTTTCCGCGAGGACAAAGAACTTAGAACCTGCCCTTAGTGAGGTTCGAGTTGCCGAGCTGATTAAAGCTTGGAATATCAGAGGATATTTAGCTGGCGGTGAACATCCCCGGTCAACTACTTTTCTTCTGAAGTATAGGAACATCGGGTCCAGATTCATTGTGCGGCATATGGACAGCATTCCTGACTTGGATATTACTGAAGAAGTTGCTACGGACCCCATCCAGTTGGATGAGGAAGAGAGTAGTTCTGAAAGTGATATTAAGGGAGGTGTTAAAGGTGGTCCCAGTGAGCCGAGCTCCAGTAGTGAAAGTTCTTCTAGCTCGGAAGAAGTTTCTGAGGCCCAAGAGTCTTCTAATGAGTCGAGTAGTTCTATTGAGGCAAAAATGGTTCCTCCCAGAAGAAAACTGATCAGGGATGACGATGATGAGGATGATGTGCTTCTTTTCAGGAGGTCGAATAAGCAAAAGTCTGGTAGTGGGGAAGTTGCCACTAGCTCTCAACCTGCTGCCAATGAGCAGGAGAAGAAGAGAAACGGGAAGAACAGTTGAGAGAGAGAGAGAGAGAGAGAGAGAGAGAAAGAAAGAATAGGAGATGAAGAAGGCTGAAGAGAAAAAGAAGGTGGAAGAGAGGAAGAGATCTGAGAGGGATAAGGACAGAGAAGAGGATAAAAGGAGGGTGGAAGCAAGGACTAAGGTCAGGCAAGCTTTAATGCCCGTGTCTGCTTTGCCCGAGTGGGCCTCGATCGCCACCTCTCCCCAACTGGCTCCTGCGCTGCTCGAAAGAGCAGTCTTGCCTGCTGATCATCAGAGGGCAATAGGGATTGACCAGTTAGCCCTACAAGCAAGTTAGATTCCAACCTTAGTAAGTCTGTTTATGTTTTTCAATACTTGTAATATTTCGTTCAATGCTTTCTTCTAATACTCCCTTATTACTTGAAGTTAGTGATCGAATTCGTTGTTCTCTACCGTACTCACGATGAGCTAGTGAGTAGGAATGCGGACTTGGAGAGGTAAAATGCTAAACTGAAGGTGAATGGTGCTGAGCTAGAGGCAAGTCTAAAGTCCGCTGGCGAGGCCCAGAAGTCCTCTGATATTGCCCTTGCTGAAGCCAACAGGGCGAAGGACGCGACGATCAAAGAGCTGAATGAGTTGAGGCAGTCCTATGATCTGGTCTGTACAAGCAAGCTGGTAGTGGTCGAAGATAATAAGGTGTTGTCAGAGCAGTTGAAGAAGGTGGAGTCTGAAGCTGCTACCATCAAGGAGAGTTCGTATAACTCTGGGTGGGATATCGCGTATGAGGATGCTAATGCTCAGATAGGTTGCATCAGCCGGTTGAACTTCAAGAAGGGCTGGAATAAGGCTCTTTTGGCTGCAGGGGTGGATATTGATTCATTCTTATTAGACGAGCATGATTCAGGCTCGAAGCCTATTATAGATGATGCGCCTGCCCCATCCATTGAAGGTATAGTCCATGCCTCTCAAACCGTTTTTATTGGTGTTTCTTCTGCTCAAGGGGCCATAGTTGTTCCTTCCAAGGGAGATGTTACTATTGTTGCTGACAAGGGAAAATAACCAACCACCTCTGGACAAATTGAGGTTGCCAGCTAGCCTGCTCTTAGGATCTTTATGTATTTTTTCTTTATTTGCACTGTTCTCCTTCATCAATGTAATTTGGTCCTTTATTAATGAAATGAAAACATTTTCTCCTCAGCATACTGATTTTTTTATTCTTTAATGCTCTTTATGGCTTGTAGTTGATTGATGTAGATGAATATATACCTGCCACCTCTCAATTGAGAAGGATTCTCGATCCTAATGTGAGCGATCAAGTTCGCCAAGCCCTCGTTAGGATTTACAAGTCTCTTAGGTTGAAGAATAATAGCTTTAAAGACTAATCTGAGCCCGTTACCAAACTGAAGGATAGACTTCAGGAGATGGAAGAGGTTGGTGCCTCTGTTCAAGAAGAAGTGAACACTCTGAGAGCTAAGCTCCTAGATGCCTCTGAAATTAATCAAGTCAGAGAAATTATTTATCAAGAGAACGAGACTCTGAGGAGGGAGGTGTTACGACTCAGGGATCATTCACCGAGCATCGCACCTTATGTTTTATGAGGTTACTCTTCATTGGTGATTCTGCGAGCTGACATATGATCGAGCGGTGCCCCTCCAGTCTTATGAAGTTCTACCTCATCGACAGTTCTGCGAGCTGGCCCGAATGCAGGGGGACCAATTAGGGAGATTTACGAGCTCTGAGGAGATGTTTTTTTAGCATACATGATTATTGTTGGGCTTCAAAGGGATGTCACACGGCTGAGGCATCTATTCAAGAAAGGACCTAGGCGAGTGTGGGCTGATGGTTATGACCAAGGTTGGACAGATCTCCGACGAGGCCGACAAAGTTTGAAGAGCTTGCCTTTATTAGGGGATGGTTGAGTGCCCTCAGGGAGCTGCAGGTCTCTCGGAACTTAGTACTCTGGTATCGTCATGAGATCTTTCCTTCAACTCTGAGGCCTAACCCTTTCAGGAGGGACGACCAGTGGATACCTATAGATGCTATTCCTAGGCAACTGTTAGAGTCAGATTTGAATGAGGTCGAGGTGGAATTGGATCCTCACCCGGACGACGGCAGAAGAGCACAAGTAGCTGATTATCTTGTTCAGAGGCCTCAGTCTCATTAGGATTTTACCAGATGTAACTCATTGTACATGTAACGAAGTAATGTAATATTCATCTCTTGGGTGATTTTGCCGATTAAACATGCATCGTATATCTTTTACTTCATTTATTTCCCATTCGATTATGTTGGGCTCCTCGCAGCCGACTAGATTTGATGTGGGTAAAGTTATTTTATTGCATGAGTATCCTCCCAGTCCAGTATGCTTTATGAGATACCATTATGCCCCACTTTACCTTTTAGGTCGTGTCGGCGAGGACACACCTAGTGTTGGATGTTCTATCTGATCAGGCATTTTGAGCCAAACATTGTTTGGCGACCAATTTAATTTAGCCGAACTACCTAAGGGTTTCTTGTAGGGCTTCATATATTGCCAGGGACAATGCTAAGAGGTTGTTCGTGTTTCATAACAAAGACCTAAGGAGGGTGATTCCCTGCTTCTTTATACTTAGTAATATGCCTGTCACTTGGAAATGGTGTGCAAGTTATAACGTTCATAATATAAAATTAACACTTCAAAATGTCACAACCAAACAATCTTTTATTAATCAATAACAACTGAGTTGCCAATTCCAAAAATGTGATAAAAGATGAATGAAAAAACTAGAAGTAGAATTTCTTCAGATTGACTGCGTTCCAAGCTCGGGGTATCTCTCTGACCTCCAGCGTTTCTAAGTGATAGGCTCCTTGTAGATCGTCCCTTGTCACCTTGAATGGTCCCTCCCAATTTAGACCTAGCTTGCCATATGATGGTTTTACTGCGCTGCCAAGGAATTTCCTTAGGACGTAATCCCAATCTGGAATGCCCTTGGATTGACCTTCTTGTTATAGTGTTTCGTGAGCTATTGATGATAGCTTGCCAACCTTACTTGGTCTAGTTCTCTACGTTCGTCAGATAGGTCAAGTTCAGCGAGTAATGCTGCATCATTTTGGCCTTGGTCGACAAGGGTTGTTCTCATGGTTGGTAGGCCAGCTTCCAAAGGTATGATTGCTTCCATTCCATACGCTAGTGAGAGTGGGGTCTCCCCAGTTGCTCATCGTGGGGTAGTGCGGTAGGCCCACAAAATATGCGGCAGCTCACTCACCCATGCACTTTTGGTTTGTTCTAGTCGTTTCTTCATCCCATCGATCATTATTTCGTTGGAATCTTTGGCTTGACCGTTGCTTTGGGGGTAGGCCACCGAGCTGAAATAGTGCCTGATCATGTGTTCTCTGCAGAAGATCTGGAAAGGGCCACTCTCGAACTGTGTTCCATTGTCGATGATGATGGTTCTAGGGATTCCAAAATGGGTAATTATATTCTTCCATACGAACCTTATCATATCTGCATCTCGAATATTTGACAGTGGCTCTGCCTCGATCCATTTGGTGAAGTAATCTGTTGCAACCAACAGATACTTGCAGTTTTCAGCGGTGGTAGGAAGAGGGCCTACGATGTCCATCCCCCACTGGGCAAAAGGCCAGGGGTTAGTAAGCGATCTTAGGTCACTGGAAGTTTGGTGGACCATAGGAGCATGTAGTTGATATTTCTCGTATTTACGAGCATACACTGTTGAATCTTTTTGCATATATGGCCACCAGTAGCCTTCCTTCATTGCTCAAAAAGCTAGTGACCTCCCCCCAATATGGCTTCCACAGATTCCTTCGTGAAGCTCGTGTAGAACTTGCTCGACGTCCTTCGAGTGAACACATTGAAGGTAAGGGCCAGTGAATGATCTCTTGTATATTTTTCCCTCAAGAGATAAGTGAAAGCGAGCAACTTTTACTCTTATCTGATGAGCGGTCTTCTTATTTTCTAGAAGTGCACCATCTTTTAAATAGTCCCTCAAAGGGTCCATCCAACTAGGTGCTGACTCAATTTGGAGCATATGTTCCTCCTTAGTAGCACGTCGCTCTGGTTGATGCTCGGATGGGCAAGGAAGTCGATTGGGATCGTCCTCTTTAAGTCGAAATTGATTGCTAAACTTAGGGCTGCCAAGGCATCAGTTGTTCTGTCCTCTATAAAACTGTTGGATTCTAACTTCCTTAAGGCTGGTCATTAGCTCCCTTGCCAAGGCGAGGTAGGCTGCCATTCTTTCGTCTCGTGCGTTGAAGTCCCCGCTTATCTGGTTGGAGAATAATTATGAGTCGTTAAATACCTGCAGCTCCTTTGCCCCCAATGTCTGTGCCTTCTGTAAGCCAGCTATCAAAGCTTCGTATTCTGCCTCGTTATTGGAGGCTTCAAATGCAAGTCTGATTCCTTACTCGAGGATTGTGTCTTCTTGGGTAACGAGCAGTATGCCTACTCCTGCTCCCTTTGAGTTAGAGGCTCCATTAATAAACAGTCGTCAGACTCCTACTAATGGGTGATCTTCCATTTGCTTTATTTGTTGAAGCTGGTCGCAAGGCTGTTTGCCTGTAAATTCTGTGATGAAATTGGCGAAGACCTGCCCTTTGATTGCACTCCTGGGATGAAATTAGATATCAAATCGTCCGAGCTTGACTGACCACTCGGATAGTCTGCCAGATTGATCCGCTTTCCGTAGAACTGCTTTAAGGGGGTGTGATGTAAGGACGATGATAGTGTGAGCTTTGAAGTAGTGATTTAGCTTCCTCGAAGCTATTACTAGTGCGAAGGCGATCTTTTCTAGTGGTAGGTACCAATGTTCGGTGTCCAATAAGGTTTTGCTCGCGTAGTAGACTGGATGATAAAATCCTACTTTCTCGCACACCAGTGCAGAACTGACGGCGTAGTCGGAAATAATGAGGTATAAGTAAAGGGGATCATCTTCTTTAGGTATAACGAGCAGAGCCGGTGAGCTAAGGTAAGACTTGAGCTTTTCCAATGCTTGCGAGCAATTTTGATTCCATTCTACTGACTTGTTTCCTTTAAAGAGCTGGAAGAATGGCATGCATTTCTCGGAGGACTTCGAGATGAAACAGTTCAAAGTGGCGAGCACGCCTGTGAGCTTCTGCACATCTCGTATCATTCGAGGGGGTTGTACCCTGTTGATCACATCGATTTGGTCCGAGTTGGCCTCAATGCCTCTCTCTCTAACCAAATATCCGAGGAATTTTCCTGACTGGACACCAAAAGAATAATTTCTTGCGTTTAGCTTCATTCAGTATTTCCTCAGGATCTCTGAGAGATGGTCCTCTTTTCACTTTCTCCGGACGAGCATATTATCAATGTAGGCTTCCATGGTATCTCCCATTTAGTCTTTGAACATCTTAGTGACTAGCCTCTGGTAGGTTTCTCCCACATTCTTGAGCCCAAAAGGCATAACTTTGTAGCAGTATAATACGATAGTAGTGAGAACGTTGTCTTGTCTTGGTCTGGTGCATACAGAGGGATCTGATGATACCCCGGATATGCGTCCAGAAAACTCATTCTCTCGTGAGCTGTTGTGGCTTCCACCAATTGGTCGATCTTCAAAAAAGGGAAACTGTCCTTAGGACAGGATCTATTAAGGTTAGTGAAGTCTATACAGACTCTCCATTTCCCATTACTCTTTGGAACTACTACGGGGTTGGATAGCCATTTAGGGAATTGAATTTCCCGTATGGATCCTGCATCCAGTAGCTTCTCTACTTCCTTTTCCACAGCTTTGTCCTTTTTGGGCGCAGTTTGTCGTGCCCTCTGCACAATAGGTCTGAAAGTGGGTTCAACGTGCAACCGATGACAAACCACACTGGGATCAATTCTAGACAGCTCATACGGTTCACATGCGAAAACGTCTAGATTACTTCTTAACAATACTGTCAATTCTCTCTTCTCTTGATCTGTAAGAGAAGTTCCGATCAAGAAACTCCTATCTTTTTTTCTTTCAGTGGCTATTATATCCTCCAGGTTTTCAATGACCCGCTCAGAGGGGAGGATCCTGGTCTCCTCCACTCCGGGCCTTCCATATCTTAACTGCTATTTTGAAGGTATCAGACCTTCTTTCTCCTCAACTTTCTCTTTGGCCTTCTCGACCTACTTCTCTGGTTTCGGGCGGATGGCTACTATGAAACACCTTCTTGACATCTGTGTCCATCCCCGATCCTCGCCGTGGGCGGGCACGTGAAGGAGGATCCTCGGGTCCCGTGCGTCCCTCTCGAGAGTGCTTCGGCCGGTGTCGTTTAAGATGAGGTGTAAAAATATAGAGAGATTTAGAGTCGCCAGTCAATTTTACTCAAAACAGATAAAAGAAAAAGGGAAAGCCATCCCGAAGGACGGCATCCAAAGACATACTGGTGCATACGAAATCAAAATGATTCGAGAAGGGTTCGGAGGCTAAGTTACAAAATGGGAAGGTGTTAAGTACCCATTTCGCCCTTTCGGTCTCTTATGGATGTTTGTTATTTTCCTTTTTTATTTTCCCCATGATATGTGTGCATGTGTATATATATAGTGGAGATAGGAATCCTCGACTTGTATCATGGGAGAGATAAAGCGAGTCATCCGTAGGAAGGTATAAAAATAATATTAGAAAATAAGATTTACACGATTACTCTTACGTTGATCGTTATAATGGAACGATAATGCATATGGAGTGATACGTCACTAAGAACAAGTATATAGAATATAAGAAAATTGGATTTAGAGCAGATAGAAAATGAGAGAGAATGTGAGAATAGGACTCGAGTCTCGGGTTTTACCCCGAGATGCCTACGTAGCCTATAAAGGCATCATAATCCACGTAGTTCTCATACAAAATGAGGGGTGAGGTTTATTCCATAAATCCAAATGGGGGATCTCTTATTTGTGAGTGTGTGTGTGTGTGTGTGTGTAGAAAAAGTGTTTTAGTTGTGAGAAAAGTGTGAGAAAAATATGAGAACCCCTATTTGGAATTTATGAGCAAACCTTATTTTTCTTTTTTTTTAGGTTTTGTTTATATGAATATAAGATATGTGCAATAATACTAAATAAAAAGTATATTAGGATGTGTGAGATGAGATAATAAAAGCGCTAGGTAACAAAACAAGTTATTGCGACTTTAAGAGAATTTGAAGAGAAAGTTGAGAAAGTTGGACCTTTTTGAAGATCTTGAGCTTGATCTTGAATGTTGGAGAGAAGCCCTTACACTTGGATGATGATGGAGAGTGGCTAATTAACCAAGTTTAATGAAAAGGATGATGAAAAGTGGAAGTTAAAAAGAGATTTGGATGTTGAATTTGCGTTGTCTTCGAGAGAGGTTTTTGGGATTCGCTGAGAGCGATTTTTATTAGATTTGGGATCCTCTTGAAAATGAGGTGAAGGCCTTATTTTATAGGCCCAGGTCACTGCCGATCGGCATAGACCAGGTCCTGCCAATCGGCACTTGTCGATAGGCAGGGTCTGGAACCTGCCATTTGGCAGTGTGTTTCAGGCCTTTTTGGAAAATTGGCTGCCGAGGGCAAACCATTGGTTAGAATCACACACGGGGTAGACCGTTGGAAAGGTAATTCAGAGACCTTTGAAAGTCCTTTGGACCTCTCCCGGGTTCGGGAATTGACTTTGGGTCAAATATGGCTCGAAAGCGTTTGTCGGTCCATTAAATGGGGAATCATTCGGACACAAACGGATCATTCGTCCGCATGGTAAGTACGAATCAGGCACGGATCGGACCGTTGGAAAATGTACTTCAACATTCCAAAGAGTTTGACTCCATTTGGGGAGTTGACTTTGGTCAACCGGGCCCTGGAAGCATTCGGTGACCTCTTAGAGTCAAGCGGATCGTTCGTCCGCATGGTAAGTCGGAATCATGCGTAGGACAGACCATTGAGAAGGGATTTTAGTGCCCTTCGAAGATTCATTCAGTTTTGATCGAGCTGAAGAGTTTGACTTTTTGGTCAAACGGAGCCTGGGAGTGCCCGATGGCTTCTAGGTCAGTACTCGGGGTATGAACTGGGTTTTTAGTTATGAAGGGAGGTACTAGGGACCTAAGGAGAGTTAGGGGGTAATAGAATGGGGTGTCTACATATCCCCTCGACGGGTGAGTTTGGAACAAATGATAACCGTCGAATAGAAACCACATGAAGCTTTTGAGGGAGTATGACTGATTCAAAGGGTTGAGGCCGATTCTGAGGACCTGAGGGGTGTGCTGGGGATGGTTTTAATAACGATAAAAGGTTTAGGTCTATTCTGAGGACCTGAAGTGATGCTGGAGGATGACCAATTTTGTGGGTCAAAGTCAAATTTGTGGGCTTAGGGTGAAGATCTAATAATTGAGGTCAATTCTGACCTAAGAGTGGTTACGACCGAGGACCGAGGTCAATTCTGACCTAACTCGGGTGACGATCCAAGACCGAGGTCAATTCTGACCTAACTCAGATGACGATCCAAGACCGAGGTCAATTCTGACCTAAGATTGGTGATGATCGAGGATCAAGGTCAATTCTGACCTAACTCAGGTGATGATCCAAGACCGAGGTCAATTCTAACCTAAGAGTGGTGATGGCCGAGGACCGAGGTCAATTCTAACCTAATTCATGTGACGGTCCAAGATCGAGGTTAATTCTGACCTAAGAGTGGTGACGACTGAGGATCGAGGTTAATTCTGACCTAACTCAGGTGACGATCCAAGACCGAGGTCAATTCTTACCTAAGAGTGGTGATGACCGAGGACCGAGGTCAATTCTGACCTAACTCAGGTGACGATCCAAGACTGAGGTCAATTCTGACCTAAGAGTGGTGACGACCGAGGACCGAGGTCAATTCTGACCTAACTCAGGTGACGATCCAAGACTAAGGTCAATTCTAACCTAAGAGTGGTGACGATCGAAGACCGAGGCCAATTCTGACCTAACTCATGTGATGATCCAAGACCGAGGTCAATTCTGACCTAAGAGTGGTGACGACCCAAGACCAAGGTCAACTTTGACCTAACTAAGGTGACGATCCAAGATCGAGGTCAATTTTGACCTAAGAGCGGTGACGTCGAGGACCGAGGTCAATTCTAACCTAACTCATGTGACGATCTAAGACCGAGGTCAATTCTAACCTAAGAGTGGATAAAGATTGGATTTTGATTCTGCAGGAGAAAGTGCCTTGTGATTTTGATCTGAGCTGGGGAGCTGATAGCTGGGGAAGCTTTTGTTTCTTTAAGAGGCCTCGTAGGGGGGAACAACCAATTTTGGTGCTGTAAAAATTCTGCTGGGGAAGAGATCAGGCGATCCTTAGAGATCCTCCGGGGCTTTGCCGGGAGGAAATTCACTTGGTTTTTGAGGATTTCACTGGGAAAGAGGGGTTTCGCTTGAAGGAATGCAAAATTTTCCTGGTGAAAATGTTCTAAATCCTTTTTGGGATTTTTAGGAATTTTTCGAGGATTTTTTGGGGCTTTCTGGTATTTTCTGGGAATTTATGTACGAAATGTAAGGGGGTGCCGTCCGGCATGGTATGAGGGGTGCCATTCGGCGGTGGTACAGACTTTTGGACTAACTCGAGAAGGTAAGGAGTCAGTGCCGATCGGTATGGTTGGAGTCAGTTCCGATCGGCATGGCGTTTGCCATCCTATATAAAGGGGGCGAATCCCTTCATTTTTTCACAGCTTCTTTGATTTCTCTCTTTCTACGATTTCTCTACAAATCTTTCTAGCATTCTGATTTTCAAGAAATGGCCGCTTTTGTGAGCACTGTAGTCCACAGGAGTGGTTGACCGTTGATGACTGGGAGAATGTGGAGTGGAGGGCCAGGGCGCCTCTTGCTTTGGGGAGTGAGAACTCCTTTGATGTGTTTCAGCCTATTGCGTATGAGCGGACTTTGCTGCGGGAGCCGTCGTGTCATTGCTCTTCGAGAGTGAATCCTGGAGATTATGTAAGTAACCCGACCTTTGGCATTCCTTTATTTTTGGTGATTTTTCTTTCTTTCTTGACTTTTGATGAGATTTTTTCTTTTTGCCAGTCTGATATTTCTTTGAAGAACATGCGCGCCCGTGGGACGATGGGGGTCAGGGATGTCTGGGAGCATCTCCCACCTGTGGTGCGTTGAGTGATATCATCAGCGAGTTTTGGTAGGTTGGCATCTGCGCTGGGTGAGACGCCTCGTTCAACAGCGGTCATGTGCGCTTTGGGGGAGAGGTGGTGGGATACTACTCACACCTTTCATTTCGGCTTCGAGGAGATGATTGTGACTCCCATAGATGTGCAGCAGCTGTTGGGGTTGGATTATGATGGAGATCAGATAGAGGTGGATCACTCTTTGCGGGTGAGACCGGAGGCAGTGCGTGGGGAACTTGGTGATGTAGGGAGGATAGTTTCAAGGGATTCTATCCAGTTGTCCCTACTGAAGGATGTCCTATTGGGCAGGGTGATTGATGTGGAGGACGGGTTGCAAGTGACGCAGATGGCCCGGTTATTCATTTTTCTGGTGTTGGGAGGTTTCATGGTGGCGTCGAGCGGCAACGTTGTCCATTTGTGGTTCTTGCCGTACTTGAGGATGTTTTTGAACATCCCTTTCTATGATTGGAGGAATCTGACTTTGGCAACCCTTTACTCTTCTATGGATGCATTCAGCCGGTGCTGCCGGTAAATCTTTACTAGAGCCACGTACCTTCTTGAGGTATTCTTTAGTTTGCTCATTTTCCTTTTATGTATTCGCATTTTCCTTACGCGTCTTTTTTTGTTTGTGAATTCTTATCTTTGACAGACGTGGTTTTATGAGGTGATTGGGTGCAATACCCCACCGATCTCTCTGAAGGACAACACTGTTGGGGACTCCTGCCGATTTTATCGATGGCGTAAGGCCAATCGGAAGTCGAAGGTATCTCTCTCTGGAGGCGGTGCGTTAGGTCTTGAATGACCTAACCAGTGGCAGGGTAAGACTCTTTTCATTTTTAGTCTTGGTTTTCGCGCCTTCTAATCTTGTATTGATTTATGCCTACTTGGAGATTTTCAGGTGACCTTTTATCCCTGGGGGACAGCCATTCAGGATGTGGGGACAATCGGGGTGAATGCACAGATGAGGCATTTGCTGGCACATGAGTTCGTCATTCCTGGTATCTCGGGGAGAGGGTGGTTTTCCAGATTACTGAGGAGGAGGTGGTGGTGCCACCTGCGCAGCCTCCTACGTCTATGAGGCGTGAGCGACTGCTATCGGAGGATGCGAGGATCGAGGCGATGATCGGCGAGTCCTACTTATTGTACATTGATACGGCTGCGCCGTATGACTATATGGACTTTGTGACGAGATGGTTGATGGCGCCCAGCATATATGATGCCCTGCCTTTCCATCCTGCGGGTTCGAGTCGGGCGATGGGATCTTCTCACAGTGGCGGCGGTGACCTCAGAGGTTCCTTTTGTGCAGTTGCATACTCCTTCATATAACATCTGGCGGGCTGATGGAGGGACGGTGCCTATGCTGCATCGTCCTCATGTGATGGATCCGGAGGAGTTGAGTTTGACAGAGGAGGTCCTTCGATCTGCGGTATACCTTTTTGTCCTTCTCTTTCTTTCTTTTCTATTTTGGCCATCTCTACTTTGATACTGATTTTAACTTTTTCTTGTAGCAAGTCCGAGTGTCGACCACCTGGCTAAGAGACATCAGAGACTGGATATCTTCAGTGATTGCCCATATTCGGGATGCGGCTCCTGTTCTTTCTTTCTTGGTGCCATCTGCCTCATTCGAAGAAGACTCTGGCTCGGGTAGTGGTGGTGCATCGTCTCTCCGTAGGGGAAAGAGAGCACGTTGCAGGTGTGGAAGCTCTTAGAGAGAAAGGTAGGTGAGAGAGAGAGAGAGAGAATGTGGGTTCGGGCTGAGTCCTGTTGTTTTTGCTTTTTCTTTTTATTTCCTGCAAAATTGATGTAACAGAGAAAACAAAATAGATTCAATACAATGGAGTTTTTTATTATCTTTTATTAATGATGAATGAGTGCATGCACATGCGATTTTTACTTTGCTGATGAGACCGTAAAAAGGAGTATTTTTGGAAATTTTGAGGGAAAGTTTTTTTTTAATTAAAAAGGGGAAATTATATAAGGAGGAAAAAGGATTTTGAAATTCCGTCGAGAATATCAATTTATTTTTATTGAGTTTTTTTTATTTGACAAAAGAGGAAAAAAGGGAAATTTCTAAAAATGGGGGGTTGTCGATCGGCAAGCACCCTGTCCTACCTATCGACAGTTCAGTCCAGTCCCATTAATTCAAAGCTTTGAATGGTACCCTCTTTTGCCTTTTGTATTTTATGGGGTAGGATTCCCTTCGATTTCTGCAAGGATTATGTCTCTTTTGAGGGTTCTCAAGTATAAAAAGGAGTAAGGGTGGAGTGTTTTTATCACATCTTCACATTCTTACTTACTTTCCCACTATCTCTTAACCTTGTAAGATGGCTCTCCCTAGTAGCATTGAGTTTTCTAACTACCTCGAAGCCTTGGAAACAATGTGCTCTTATAATGTCGACTATGTTGCTTTCAACATGCGTCGAGTCTCCTTGTGGTGCAATCGGGCTATTGAGTGGAACATACTGATGGCGACGGTATAATTCTGGTACCCCGAAGACCATGTATTCCGCTTTGGGTTGGATGAAGTTTGTCCTACCTACGAAGAATTTTCTTCCATGCTAGGTATAAATCCCAGTGTTGCTGCGACTTTGCCCGAATTTTCCAGTTCTCCCAGGGATTTGTTGGCCGGGCTTCTTCATATTTCGCCTTCGGCAGCCAGATCACTGGTTGCTGGAGGAATGATCTCCCTCTCGGCGGTGCTGCAGTTCGTGCATTTGCGAGAAGTAGGTGATGTTGGCTATGCTGGAGCTGTTGCTCTGGGCCTGCTTTTAAAATAACTGCTAGTGACTGGGGAACTGCCGGTGGACCCGCAACTTACAGCCATTACGTCATGGATGTCATACCGTCGCAATCCTACGGCGGTGATTCTTGCGGAGACGCTAAATGGTCTGGATGCCTGACGAGAAGGTCGTT
This sequence comes from Sambucus nigra, assembly GCA_949130495.1. NCBI lineage: Eukaryota > Viridiplantae > Streptophyta > Magnoliopsida > Dipsacales > Adoxaceae > Sambucus > Sambucus nigra. Next base: position 342,842,571 of record OX422208.1, read on the forward strand.
CTGACTTCCAGAGGGGTAGCCCCGTGATGTTGTTCAAAAGACTCCGCCTGGTGACTCCTCCAGAATATCCTTTATCGGTTGTACCTAACTTCTTTTCGCGTCACTTTTTCTATGTTGGCCTGGATATTGCGAGCTGGGAGAATTGGTTTATGGAGCATGGGGCTCAGAATTTGTACTGGTCAGTGTCTTGGTGAGGGCAGTTGTTGCGTAATCTGGAGCTAGGAGAGTGCTCATATGTGTGGCTGGTTGGTCTCTGACAGACCTCTTTCTATTTCCCTTGGAGGATTCTGCGCCTATTTGGTTGGGCACAGGTCGTGCCACCTCGGACACTAAATTTCTTTCTGGTAGACGTTTTGACCGAGTGCCTACGTCTACGGCTTGTCTCCTTGTGGGAAAATTGGTGTCCGTTGACCCGTCCCTCTCAGTCTGTTGGGAGAGTTTGGCATGTTCCTAGGGATTATATGAAGTGGTTGTGGAGGAGAGTAGTCAGCAAGATGTTGGGAATGGAGACTGGATAAAGGTGGTTTGTTTTATTTAACACCATGGAAGGGGGTGTTGTGGTTTTTTCGAAGCTGGTTCAGGCTTATCAGTCCATGGAGTGTTACGGCACTCTGTTTAGGCAGGGGAAATTTGGGAACCCCAGGATGTAGATGATTAGGGTGCAGGCTCCTCTAGTAGCTGTGGTAGGACTCTTGGAGAGTTTATTTGTGTAATAGGGAATAGATGTGGGGATTTTATTTGGCTTTTTATGGCAGTAGGGGGAAGGGAGTTATCCGTTCCTTTTCTTATGTAATTTGTGTTGTAATTTCTTATTAATGAAATAAGAAAGTTTCTGATCATCCAGTTGTGCCTTTCGATGAATTTTTTATTTTTGAATTATCTATACCGATCGCTAAGGCATACATAATCCTTTTGTTTAAGTATTTTTTATAATGAACTTCTGTTCTCAGAGATAAGAAAAGAATAGTATTTTGTGAAAAAGAAAGGGTCGTGCTCCTGTAAGATGTATAAGCTACCTACGTACCTCTGGGGATTTTGAAATTTTTTTATTTTTCTTGAAAAATGGTTTTTTTGCAGAGGATCAGGCCCACGTAGTTCTGGGTAGCGGGAAATGAAAAGAGTTTTTTTTAGAATAGAAGGGAGATGAGAAGAGTCTTAGCGCGCCAAGATTTCAGACTAGGGGTAGAATTTCTTGAGACGGTCCAGGTTGACTGGACGAGCCATCTCCTCTACATCTAGGTTAGTGAGCATGGTGGCACCGTCGGATAAGATTTTCTTCACAATGTAGGGTCCGCTCCAATTGGACTTGAATTTTCCTCTGGGGTCCCAGATGGGTTCTATTATCTCCTCGAGGCCTAAATCCCCTTCCCGAACACCGCGTTCTTTGACTCTCTTATTGAATGATCACGCTATTCGGCGATGGTACCCCCTATATGTGGTAAAGAGATTTCAATCTCCTTTCATCTAGGAGGGTCAGTTCATCGAGACAGCTTTAGCACCAGTCTTCTTCGCTAACTTTGCTTTCGAGCATGACGCGTAGCGAGGGTATTTCCAACTCCACAAGTAGGACTGCTTCCATGTCGTAGACCATAGAGTAAGGGATAGCCCCGGTAGAGGTTAGGATTGGGGTTCGATAGCCCCAGAGGGCGTACGGGATCCGGTCGGCCCAATCCCTACAGCTTCTAGTCATCTTGTTGATGATGGCTTTGAGGTTCTTGTTGACGGCTTTAACTGTACCATTGGTCTGAGGTCGATAAGGAGAAGATTTATGTCTTTGAATCCCGTACTCGTTGACTACTTCTGTGACTTTTGCTTCGAAGTGCAACCCGTTATCTGACACTAACTCGTGCGGGACCCCATATCGGCAGATGATATTTTTCTTGAGGAATCTAGCCACTTTCTTGGCGTTCAATACTGCGTATGACTCAGCTTTGACCGCTTTGGTGAAGTAATCAATGGCAACTAGAATGAATTCATGTCCGTTTGAAGCCTTTGGTGTAACCTTCCCTATGATGTCGACACCCCAGGTGGAGAATGGCTAGGGAGAGGTCATGTTGTATAATTCTCGTGGAGGCAGGTGTTGAAGATTGGAGAACTGTTGGCATTTGAGGCATCTCCGGACATAGGCGGTGCAATCTTGGGCCATGGTGATCCAGTAGTAGCCCTGTTGGATGATTTTCTTGGCAAGCATGTGACCGTTCATGTGGGGCCCGCATTCCTCGCTATGGATCTTCTGCATTATCTTTTCAATCTTAGCCCCTGCGATACAGTGTAGATGAGTTCCATCGAAGTTCCTCTTGAGTATAGCTTTATGACAGATGATGTACTGGGCAACCAGTCTTCGAAGGGTCGTTCGGTCTTTCTTGTTGGAACCCTCGGGATACCTACCATGTTTGAGGAGGCACCAGACATTATCGTACTAGCAATTGGTTAGTTCAGGATCTTCGGTGGAGATAAGCTCAATATGATAGCAGTGGGTTAGTTTATCTTGCTTTTGAACTAGGAAGGGGGTCATTGTTATTCCTTCAGGCATGTCGACTATGGAGGCCAAGGTAGCGAGAGCATCATCTTGGTTATTCTTTGCTCGAGGTAGGTAATGGAAGGTGATACCTCGAAATCGAGATGCTAAATCTTCTATGTGGGCATGGAAGGGTTGGAGCTTTTCGTCCTTGACTTTCCACTTTCTGAGCACTTGAGCGATGATGAGGGAAGAATCCCCATAGACATCAAGGTATTGAATACCTTTCTTGAGAGCAAATTTAAGGCCTACTGTGCATGCCTCGTATTCCGTCATGTTGTTGGTGCAAGGAAAATCCAATTTGATGGCGATGGGAGTGTGGGAGTCATCTGAGGCGATCAAAAGTATCCCAATGCCATATCCCTTTTTGTTGACAGCACCGTTAAAGAACATTTTCCATCGCAGGTTGTCTTGAGCGGTGCAGAGGATGTTTTCATTTGGGAATTCGGAGATCCAGACATCGGCTTCTTCTACGGGGTAATCAGCGAGGTAGTTAAAGATGACTCTTCCTTTAATGGCTTTCTGCGTAACGTACATGATATTGAACTCAGTTAGGAGCATCAACCATCGGGCCATTTGACTGGATAAGGCGGGTTTCTCAAGTAGGTATTTGATGGGATCGATTCGGGATACAAGTTTGATGGGGTAGGCGAGCATGTAATGTCGTAACTTTTGGGTGACCCAGACAAGTGCGGCACACGCCTTTTCCAAAGCAGTGTAGTTGACCTTTTACCTGGCCAATTTGCGACTGGCGTAATAGATGGCTCTTTCTTTATGAGAGTCTTCAAGGTATTGGGCTAGCAAAGACCCAGCTGCAGTGTCGGTTATGGTTAGGTATAGGAGTAAAGGGAGACCAGGCTGTGGTGGCATGAGCACTGAAGGTTGGGTTAGATATTGTTTGAATCGGTCAAAAGCTTCTTGGCAGGCCTCGTTCCAAACCTTGGTTGAATCCTTTTGGAGGAGATTGAAGATCGGTTCGCAGATGGAGGTTAGTTGGCTGATGAACCGGCTGATATATTGTAATTTCCTAAGAAAACCTCGGACTTCTTTCGTTGTTCGGGGCGGTGGCATCTCAAGTATGGCCTTTAGCTTTGTAGGATCTGCTTTTATCCTCTTCTCACTGACCATGAATCCCAAGAGTTTTCCCTTTGTAATACGGAAGACACATTTATGTGGATTGAGTCTCATCTGATACCGTCGCAGTCGTTCGAAGAATTTTCGGAGAGCAGGAACATGACCATCTCTAGTTTTGGACTTGATAATCATATCATCCACATAAACCTCGACTTCTTTGTGAATCAGATCGTACAGGATGGTTGTGGCAGACCTTTGGTAGGTGGCCCCAGCATTCTTGAGACCAAATGGCATAACGGTGTAGCAAAAGGTTCCCCATGGGGTAATGAATGCAGTTTTTTCTTGGTGGTCTGGGTGCATCTTGATTTGGTTATATTCGGCAAACCCGTCGACGAATGACTTGAGAGCATGACTGGCTATATTATCCACGATCATGTCGATATTGGGTAGTGGATAATCATCCTTTAGAGAAGCTTTGTTTAAATCTCGGTAGTCCACACACATTCGAACCTTCTCTCCTTATTTCGGCACAGTTACTATATTGGCTAGCCATGTGGGATATTCGATCACATGAATGAAGCCCACGTTCAACTGTTTGAACACCTCTTCTTTGACCTTGAGCGACCATTCGGTGCGGAGCTTTCTCAATTTTTGTTTAACTGGCTTGTAATCTGGGGGAGTGGGGATCTCGTGTTGAGCTATTTCAGGATCAATGCCGAGCATATCATCATAGTACCATGCGAAGACATCTACGAATTCATTTAGCAATTCTTCGAGTTGTGCGCGCTCATATTCATCAAGGGTGGCCCCTATCCTAATCTCGCGCAATTGGCTACTAGAACCAAGATTAATAACAACAGTCTCTTATTCATTAACTTGAAGGCGATTATGTTGTTTATTATTAACTTTATTTAGATCAGTTAAGAATTGTTCATTTGCAAAATCATCATCATCAAAAGTTTGATTAGAATCCGAATAATTAATGCAAGGCACAACAAGATACTCAAAATCTTCGTTTATTTCATTGATAGGAAAAACAGCATTGAGAACCTTATCAAAAGAGGTCTCGATTACATTTGAACAAGGATAGACAACAGAAGAAGAAATAGGGTAAACATTGGGGTTAGGGGAGATTTCAAGAGGTAGAACTGGCGCAGCATGCCAGTTGAGGAGGGGTGTCTCAGCAGCTTTAATCAGGGATGGATCCATTGATGTAGTGCCTGAATGAACCATGCAGAGTGCCAGCCCCAGTATCTGTAAGTTGAAGGAATATTCGGAATCACTTTCCTCGGTCTCTTTGATATCTTTGATGAGCGGTTGTGCTCGGTGTTGGAAACTCTAGGCCCATGGGTAGCTATCTTGGAAAAAGATCTCCATTTCAGGCTTCATCTTCTTGTCTGTGTGGTCATACCATGGTTCTAGAAAACCGCAAAAGGGGAAGTCTTCGCCTTCTTTGATGAATCGTCCATTCAAGGAGTCTCCTGGGATAGTTTGGATGCAGTATAATCTTCTCTTTGGTCGAGACTGGTGGATCATTCTGAGCTCTTGTTCTGATGGTTGATACCCCAAGCCACAAGGAGGGAAAGCTTTCTTCAGTTCGATGGGCTCAAGTATCCCTTGCTGCCTTTGCCCTAGCCACAGTCCGGGCATGAAGTGCATGTTTCTGAACATCTGGATCAAATTGACATTGCCATGAGGGTCATATTCTGTACAAACCCTTTCTTTGAAATCATTCCTTACTGGGAGTAAGAGTGGCTCAACTCGGGATCCTAATAGGAGCATATCATTTTACCCGTGCTGTATCTCAAGGATTGGACTGCTGGTACTTGCACCCTCGACATTTTCGTCGTCGCCCGAAATGGTGATGGCTCGCCCATCGACGAAGAACTTCAATTTCTGATGGAGTGAGGAAGACACACCCTTGATACTACGGAGCCAAGGTTGTCCGACCAACAGGTTGAAACAAGATGGGATGTCTATGACTTGGAATTCAACAACAGGGTTTATAGGGCCAATCCCTATTACAAGTTTTATGGATCCCATCACCTCCCGACGGGTATTATCGTAGGCACATACAACGACGGAGGTTGGAGCGAGGTCTCTTTCTTTCAGACCTAAACACTTTAAGGTTCTCAGTGGGAAGACATTCAAGGCGGATCCGTTATCGATAAGAAAGAGTGGCACGGACTTCCCCATAACTTCAACGGAGATGTTGAGTGCATGATTGTGATTTGGCCCAATTCTGGGGATTTCTTCTTCAGAAAATGATAGCATTCGAGTAGAGGTCAAGGATCCGACCAGATTTATCGCTTGTTCTGGTGTGGTAGTAGGAGGAACTGTGGGTCCAGTGAGTAGCTTGATTAAAGCATTTTTTTATAGTTGGGAAGACATTAAAAGCCCCCATAGAGTGATGTTAGCTTGAGTTTTCTTCAGTTGATCGAGGATCTTGATCTCCTCGATGGTCATCTCTGGCATAGGAAGGTTTTCAATGCCCTTCCCTTTGTCATTTGCTGGTAGTGAGCTTGGAACCTGGTAATGCTCCCTGATCTGGTCATGTGATTTACTGAAGAAGGGAAGAACATGAATCCCATTTCCTCGTCAATCTCAGGTTGTTCTATCACCCTGTTTATTTCTTCGAGGAGTTCTTTAAATGATATCATCCCATATATGTCGGCTAGTGGGCCTGTTCTTCCTGAAGCTTGTTCTTCACTCGAATCTTCGAATTCTCCCCCCCATTTGGCGGCACCAATTAGTCTTTCCATGTAAAGTCAATTCATTCCACAACTTCAACGGCTTCTTCATACAGGTCTTCCCATTCTGTGGGGATATGTATAGTTGAAGGGACCAATCACCCTTGTAGCTTCAAACTGTCAAGTAACCCGGTGATACTATAAATGTTGTTGGTTTGCCCGAATAATTTTTCCATAATCTGGATAACATCATCTAAACTGACTTTATCGGTTGGTACCACCCACTTGTCTGAATCTCGGTCCCATTTTTGTGCTTCCAAGAATAGTATACTGAACCTTTGGCAATCGATGACCATCTGTGAGGGAAATTTTAGCCCAAACTCTAGGAGTTGGTTTAACACCTCTGACAATTCCATATTTCCATTTTCAGAACGGGTACGGACAGTGATGCATGCTTTGGTAAGGAGTGACAGTGCTTGATCAGTGAGGCTAGTAGGGTGTAGGAGGAAATATGGGTAAATTTGAAGAGGTTTAGGAGAGTATATGGGTGTGATTTGAGTTGAGGGATCGAAACCTGGGTTTTCTTCTAAGAAGATGGCATTGGTATGATTTGGGAGTTGATTGTGAGTAGTGTTTGGCTGGTGGGGAGATGGTACCCAGGTCAATGACATCTTGGATTATGTTTCGGAGGTGAAAGCATTAGTCGGTGGTATGGCCAGAAGTTTGGTGAAAGGCGCAATGAGCATCGGCCTTGAAGTTTCTTGGGAGTGGATTTGGCAATGGACGGGGATCCAAGGGTTTGATGAGGTTTCGGATTAACAGGGCTTGGTAAATTTTGGAGAGGGGAGCTTGGATCTCAGTGTATTCCTTTCGGATGGGGGCAGGGCGAATTTCTGGTGCCCATGATGTGGTTGGTTGAGAGATGTTGTTGATGGTTGAGACTGTAGCACTGGCAGGCTTGTCATACTTTCTAGGGGTGAACTGTCCAGACACCTTTTTCGGTTCAACCTCTATTTTAACAAGTCTTTCCTCGATTTCTACTCCCACTTCTCTGAGATCTTGGAAGTGGGGATAGTATTGTCCTCCCATCGTCGCCCGGACATGGGGAAAGAAGTTCTTCTTCACTATGTTAACCTGTTTTTCCTCCCCAAGGTTCTGTTTGAGCAACTCTAAATTACGACGGGTGACCTCAAGCTCTTCGTTGTATTTATAGTACGATATGAATTCTCGGGATACATCCTCCCAGTTACGGATTCTGGATTCCTCGAGAGATAAAAACCATCGGAGGGCACTATCCTTAAAAGTTTGCTGAAATAATTGGGCCATCACTTCTTCAGAAGCCCCTAGTAGAGTCATGGAACGATGATAACTGCGAAGATGAACAATTGGGGGTCCACTCCCTTCGAACTTCTCGATATTTGGCATCTTGAACTTCTCGGGTAACCTCGCTTTAGGATAAGGAGACATGTGGGTGTAATCAATGTAATTCCTAGAGATTCTGACTTGGTCGAATTTTTTGGTAAGCATCTTGAGATCTTCTTTGACTTTATTCAACTCCTCCTCTTTTGGATCAATGGCCATAGGCAGGTTAGCCAAAGGCTGGGCAATATTTGGCATCGGAAGCTGGGCAGGCGATGACCTATTGACAGAAGGGGCACGTAGAGCGTGCTGATATTCTTTGAGAACCCAGATAGGCTCAGGTGGACCCATAGCACGAGGGAATAGGGCCTCGGGCTCTTTAGGAATAGGAACCTATTTTCGTTGCATCTCTCGAACATCAGTTTGGAGGTTCTCAATCTTGGACACGAGCTGAGCTAGGACTGCCGTCAGATCCGGCTGTATGACTAATACTTGATCTGTATTCTCCATGGAAAGTGTATAGATTCTGAAATCGAAAGAAGTAGTAGAGGAACGGACAAAACTCCGGGGTGATTTGATGAAAGACCGAAGCCAATAGGGAGCCAGGCCAAGGGCTTGCGATTGACCTGAGAAGGCGTAGAATGGGATTTTTTTTCTTAGAAAAAGTGAAGTAACTATTTTTAGATTTTTGATAAAGAAGGGAGAAATGTTTTTGGAGACGGAACTCAGCATGATTATTACGATTATTATGTTCTCACTTGTATTTAATTCTCCTAAATGCAATTCCGGACGAGACCCGAGCCATGAAAAGTAGGGTTTTTAATATATGCGAAGCTAAGGATGGACTTGTAACCAGGCTCACAGACAGGGTCCCGTTAAAAATGCACAAAAATTTGGGCGGCAGGCCAACCTAAAATTTTGGCAGAGTTTCAGGTTAAAATAGGCAATCTAAAGTGCGTGTCCTAGGTTTGACACCTATATGCGGGTATGCAGTTGGTTGGGTGAATCGAAATGGGTTCCCCTCCTTTGGCTTGACTTTCACGATATACGTCTTGCTCTTGCGGGCAATCAGTACGTGTGGACAAGCCATTTGATATACCTGAGTGTACGTGAATTGCCTCACTATATACCTCGTGGGGACGGTACGTGTGAGAGCAAATTCCATATACTCGGCGTACTTGAACGAATTACCTGCGATATACCTTTTGTCATAACTTCGATCAAGCGGTACGATGCGGGGGAACCGTTCGATATACGTCGAAGGTACTTGGCCAATGGAAGGTGAGAGTCATATCGGTTAAGATAACTGCGCCCTGCCGGACCAGTGCCCATCACGAAGTAACCCTCCAGTTACTGGGTAAAATTTGATAAATAACAATGCTCTTTAGTGATGTCGTGTGAATCATGCATGATTCTCTTATTAGTATCTTATGATGAGAATGATTTTCTTGATTATGCCAAACAGGGAGCAAAGTACAAGTACCAAAGGTACACCAAGTATGGATGGGTGATGCGTGCAATATGTGGATATATGTGATCCTAGGTGCACGTGGTGTGAAGTGTACATGGATAATTTTCTACAAGTGTGTGAATAGAAGCATAAGCATGGGATACGCATGGAAAAGGGGAACATGAAGATATAGGGGAAATATGAACAAATATAACATCCATGTAAATAGATTTCAGCCCTCAAAACATTCAACATCCCCAGTAGAGTCGCCACTATGGCCATCCTCGATCCTCATCGCGGGCGGGCGCGTGAAAGAGGATCCTCGGGTCCCGCGCGTCCCTCTCAGGAGCGCTTCGGCTGGCGTCGTTTGAGATGAGGTGTAAAAATGTAGAGAGATTTAGAGTCGCCAGTCTATTTTACTCAAAACAGATAAAAGAAAAAAGGGGAAGCCTTCCCGAAGGATGGCATCCAAAGACATACTGGTGCATACGAAACCAAAATGATTCGAGAAGGGTTCGGAGGCTAAGTTAAGAAATGGGAAGGTGTTAGGCACCCATTCTGCCCTTTCGGTCTCTCATGGATGTTTGCAATTTTCCTTTTTTATTTTCCCGTGATATGTGTGCATGTGTATATATATAGGAATCCTCGACTTGTATCATGGGAGAGATAAAGCGAGTCATTCGTAGGAAGGTATAAAAATAATATTAGAAAATAAGATTTATGCGATTACTCTTACGTTGATCATTATAATGGAACGATAATTCATATGGAGTGATACGTCACTAAGAACAAGTATATAGAATATAAGAAAATTGGATTTAGAGAAGATAGAAAATGAGAGAGAAGGTGAGAATAGGACTCGAGTCTCGAATTTTACCCCGAGAAGCCTATGTAGCCTATAAAGGCATCAAAGTCCACGTAGTTCGCATACAAAATGAGGGGTGGAGTTTATTCCATAAATCCAAATGGGGGATCTCTTATTTGTGAGTGTGTGTGTGTGTGTGGAAAAAGTGTTTTAGTTGTGAAAAAAGTGTGAGAAAAATATGAGAATCCCTATTTGGAATTTATGAGCAAACCATCTTTTTCTTATTTTTTGGGTTTTATTTATATGAAAATAAGAGATGTGCAATAATACTAAATAAAAACTATATTAGGATGTATGAGATGAGATAATAAAAGTGCTATGTAACAAAACAAGTTATTGCGAATTTAAGAGAATTTGAAGAGAAAGTTGAGAAAGTTGGACCTTCTTGAAGATCTTGAGCTTGATCTTGAATGTTGGAGAGCAGCCCTTGCACTTGGATGATGATGGAGAGTGGATAATTCACCAAGTTTGATAAAAAGGATGATGAAAAGTGGAAGTTAGAAAGGGATTTGGATGTTGAAATTGCGCTGTCTTCGAGAGAGGTTTTTGGGATTCGTTGAGAGCGATTTTTATCAGCTTTGGGCTCCTCTTGCAAATAAGGTGAAGGCCTTATTTTATAGGCCCAGGTCACTGTCGATCGGCATAGACCTGGTTCTGCCTATCGGCACCTGCCAATAGGCAGGGTCTGGAACCTGCCATTTGGTAGTGTGTTTCAGGCCTTTTCAGAAAATTGGCTGCCGAGGGAAAACTGTTGGTCAGAATCATGCACGGGGTGGACCATTGGAAAGGTAATTCAGAGACCTTTGAAAGTTCCTTGGACCGCTCCCGGGTTCGGGAGTTGACTTTGGGTCAAATATGGCTCGAAAGCGTTTATCGGTCCATTGGACGGGGAATCATTCGGACGCAAACGAGTCGTTCGTCCGCATGGTAAGTTCGAATCATGCATGGGGCGGACCGTTGGAAAGTTTAGGAGATGTAATTCTACATCCTAAAGAGTTTGACCCGGTTTGGGAAGTTGACTTTGGTCAACCGATCCCTGGAAGCATTTGGTGACCTCTTGGAGTCAAACGGATCGTTTGTCCGCATGGTAAGTCGGAATCGCGCACGGGATGGACCGTTGGAAAGGGATTTCAGTGCCCTTCGTAGATTCATTCAGTCTCGATCGAGCTGAAGAGTTTGACTTTTTGGTCAAATGGAGCCTGGGAGTGCTCGATGGCTTTTAGGTCAATACTCGGGTTATGACCTGGGTTTGTAGTGATGAATAAGGTACTAGGGACCTAAGAAGAGTTAGGGGTAACATAATGGGGTGTCTACACCATCGCCTGATCTCCGTGAATCTCCATTACTCCTCGCTTAGTCACGTACTTGAGTTTCTGATGGTAGGTCGAAGGGACTGCCTTCATTGCATGTAGTCACCCCCTGCCGAGGATAGCTTGATATGGTGAGTCGATGTTAACCACCATAAACTCGATCATCTTGGAGACACTTCCCGCCCTTACGGGCAGCATGATCTTTCCTAGTGGAATAGTCACTTTTCCAGCGAAGCTAACTAGAGGGACAGTGGCTGCCTGCAGGTCGGCAACGCTTAGCTTCAACTTTTTGAAGAGGTCGAGATACATTACCTCGGATGAGCTTCCTTGGTCAACGAGCAACTTCTCGACGTCATAGTTAGTTATCCTGAGCGTAATGATCAAGGCGTCATGATGTGGGGTTCTTACCCCACCAGATCTTCATCTGTAAACACGATGTGTTTGCTGTAGTCGACGTCATCTGCTCGCCGACGCTTTCCTGATGGCGTCTTTGCTGGATCGATCTAAAAAGATTGCATTACTTCTATAAGATTTTTTACTTCCATTCGAGATGAATTCCCTTGAATCTGCTTCATGTTAGATGCCCATGAATTACTGCAAATTCATGGCCAGCATCGTCCTCGAGTACATTATCGGGCCTCGTGTCTGCATTTGCAGTGACTTTCTCTTCCTTCTTCTCCATAAACTCGTTCAGGTGCCCTATCTGGGCTATTTCTTCGAGGTCAGGCTTAAGAGCATTGCAATGCTCAGTCTTATGTCCTCCCTCCTTGTGAAAAGCGCATCTCAGCGCGTTGTTTCTCTTTGAGGGATCTCCTCCTGTCTTTCTGGGCCTTTTAACAAATGGCTCGTCTTTATTCTTTGTAAGAATCTTGTAGATTGGTTCTTTGAAGATAGTGTTCACTGCTTAAAATGCTTTCGAAGCATCATTCTTACCTCCGTTCTTGGATCCATTCTTGCCCCCATGCTTGCCTCCTTTCTTCTGGTTTTTAATCTTATCGTTGCTTTTGGCAGCGAGCTTAGTTCGATCATTCTCCCCTGTACTGAGGCGGGTCACATCCTACACTTTGGCGTATTTCTCGATGTGAGCCATCATGTCATCTATGGTTGTAACCTCCTTCTTTGTCAGGGATTGGTGCAGAAGGCAAGAGTTGGGTAGGCCAATCTTGAAAGAGGCCACTGCTACCTGTTCCGAGCAGTCCTCGACCTCGTTGAACAATTCCCAGTACCTCTTTGCGTAGTCCTGGAGGCTCTCATGTGGAGTCTTCTTCATTGTTAGCAAAGAATCCATCCTCTTAGGATGGGAGCTGCTGGTAATGAAGCGAGTTGTGAAGAGCTCGACAAGGGACTCAAAGCTCCTAATGGACCTGTGAGGGAGCCTCTCGAACCACTTCTGGGTCATGTCATGCAGGCTCGAGGGGGAAATCGGACACATTAGTGCATCCCGGTGGCTTCAGAGAGTCATGGCCAGCCTGTACTGCCTAACGTGATCGATAGGGTCATTTTTTTCGTCATAGATCTTGAATCTCGGAATTGAAAATTTCTTGGGGGCTTCCTCTTCTTCTATCTCCCTTGAAAATGGGGATTTCATCTGGGTCTTGAGAGCTCGCCGAGCAAGTTCCCTGGTCGATCTAGCACCCTGATGTGCCGGGCGTTGGTCCATTTCTCTTCGGACCAAATTTCGTATATCCTCGTCACCTCGAGCCGAGCTCCTGTAACGACAAGCTGGTCGTTGTTGCTCAAGCGAGTTGTCATCTGACTCGAGCTTCTCACTTCTCTGGGATCCGCGTCTGGGGCTCCTTCCTCGTCTGTGAGACTTGTTTGCCTGAGGGCTAGGAGTGCGGTATGGACGTCGCCTGGTGCTGCGATGGAGTTCTTTCTTCATCTTCTCTAATTTCCTTTTGAGGCGAGCATTCTCAGCCTCTTGCTTTCAAGCGGACTCCCTTTTCTCTTAGAGCCTTGCCTCATAGGCATCAATCAATCTGGAGATTTTTGTGGACCTCGCTGGTCCCTGGCTCTCCTCCGAGGCTGGACTCTCCGGGCGAGCCCTCTGATCTGAACGCCGAACTTCAGATCTGATCCTGCGAGGGGCAGGCTGTTCTTGGATATCCCCTGCCTGAGGGGCATTGCTACTGTGTCCAGACACTCCAAATCCTTTGTTGGTGAGGGTTTTCTTAAAGGAAGACAAACGTTTTCCACAGACGGCACCAGTTATGGTGACAATTATATTCAACACAAATTAATAAGAAAGCGCAATCACCAAAGGGAATAAAGAATAAAAAATGCCAATCACACAACACAGCATATACGTGGTTCAGCAAGAAATGCCTACGTCCACGGTGATTCTCTTGGTATTATTTCTATATACTCCGGGGAGTATTTTACAGAGAATACATTACATGCCTTTTGCCCCAGGCTTAGGGTTTGTTATATACATATTTGTTCTCGGGGAGTGGGGGTGTTGGACTCCCACACGTCTACCTTCTACTCCTAGAATATCTCCTTAAGAGATTTTAGGAATAGACTAAGTCATAACCGAATTCAAAAAGATGCGAGGAGCCCAGACTTTGGGCCGTTTCTATTGGGCTACTCGTCTGGGCCCGTGATGGCAAATCGAGGTACCCACAGAAATATTTGTGGATGTCGTGCCCCCACTATTTCTCAATTTAAAAGGAAATTTACCTTCATAAAAATCGATGTCATTTGATTCAATAATTACGTGATTTTTCAAGTCATAAAAACGATATGCTTTGCTATTAATAGCATAGCCTATAAAGATGCACTCATAAGCTCTACTAGCCTGTTTAGACTTTTTGGGGTCGGGTATACATACATAGGTTAAGCACCCCTACGTTCTACAGTATGACACGCTGGGCTTAATATTTTTTTCAAATTTCATAAGGATATATTTTCGTTTTAGTCTTTGGATTTTATTAAGTACGTGACACAGAGTCAAAATAATTTCACCCCACCAATGTGAGGCAGCCACCGAGTTTAATAAAATGGCAACAACTAATTCAGTTAATGTCCTATTTTTTCTGTCGTTTTTACCGTTCATTTCGGGTGAATAAGCAGTTTTTTTGTAAATAATACCGTGGGTTTTATAAAATTCAATAATTGATGCATAATCATATTCGGTACCTCTATCACTATGTAACTTTTTACTTTTCCGATTAAATTGATTTTCAATTTCATTTAAGAAAATTTTAAACATGTCAAACGCTTCACTTTTATTTTTCATTAAATACACAAATAAATAATTAGAACAGTCATCAATAAAAGTAATGAAATAACGTTTGCTATTTCTAGTTGTGACACCATCCAATTCACAAATATCCAAATGAATTAAATCAAGTGGTTCAGATTCTCTAAAAACAGATTTATGTGGTGTCTTAGTTATTTTTTCTTGACTACACCATTCACATTTTTCTAAATCATTGAAATATAATTCTAGAATTAATCCTAAAGTGCTCATATTTTTAATAAGTCGTTTATTAACATGATAAAGGCTAGCATGCCAAATATTAAAAGAACAAGTAATACAAGGAGAAGGAGAACTTTCAGTAATGGCATCAACATTCAACTTAAGCATCCCATCAATGGCATAACCCTTGCCTACAAAAATTCTATTTTTGGTCAAAGTAAATAAATCAGCACCAATAGTTTGAGTAAAGCCAACTTTGTTAAGAAGATAACCCAAAACCAATTTTTTTCTTCTCTCGGCAGTGTGAAGAACATATTTGAGGATCACAGTTTTTCTCGAAGTGAACTTTAATTCTACATTTCCAGTACCAGCAACCTCAGTGGAGTGAGAATCACACAACAACACCTTTTTGTATGCAATCTCAGAATAAGTCTTGAAAAGAGTACGGTCATAACTGATATGGTGAGAAGCGCCAGTATACACCCACCACCCTTCGACACCGCTAACCATGTTGATTTGATAAATTATAGCACATAGGTCCTCTTCGGTCAAGTTCGCTTGTGCGTTTAGCATATTGCGACACTTGCGAGCCATATGGCCAGGCTTGTCACATTTGAAGTAGAGAAATTGTCCCGAGTTGCTAGACTGTCCATTTGGAGGGTTCTTATTCTTATTCAGAGTCCGAATCTGATTTTTAAAATTCTGGTTGTGACTCTTTTTTTGAAATTTCAAATTTTTTCCGTTTGCCTTTAAAACAATTGGAGTGTGGTTCTTTTACTGATTTTTGTTTTTAAACAAAATAAGAATTTCATCTTTATAGTCCTGTTTTCGGAATTCCTCCTCAATTCTCAATTTAGTAATGAGTGACTCTAATGAAAATTCTATAAACTTACGCCTCAAAATATTTTTGAACTCTTTGAACGTTATAGACAATTTATCAATAATCACAGCCACCTGAAATCGCTCATTTAAAGCCATGACCTCGAAAATAATTTCATAGGCAATCATTTGTAAATCATGAGTTTGAGCAACAACATATTTATCATCCGT
Organism: Sambucus nigra; assembly: GCA_949130495.1. Classification (NCBI taxonomy): domain Eukaryota; kingdom Viridiplantae; phylum Streptophyta; class Magnoliopsida; order Dipsacales; family Adoxaceae; genus Sambucus; species Sambucus nigra. The sequence goes on from OX422208.1 coordinate 342,858,308, forward strand.
CATTTAAAATTTCAAAGAACAACTGATGACATATTTTTTAGCACCTGCCTCCTCCGTGTCATATTTTTTTTAATAAGAGCATCATAAACTTCTTTTACAGTTTTATAATTGGCATAATAGTCATAAAGTTCGTCACTTAGAGCATTCAAAATACAGTTCTTGCACAGAAAATCATTTCCCCCCCAATTTCGAATAGTTTTGTTTTCCTCAACAGTTGGTGGATTATTCACTACGGGTTTGTCAAATTGAATACAAGATGCGACATTTTTCGTAGTTAAATAAAATAACAGTTTTTTGCTCCAACATTTAAAATGTTGTCCTTCATATTTGAAAGGGTTGTTCAGGTTGGTTGAGTAATTTTCGTCCATGGCAAAATTTCAGAACACCTTAAAATTGTTGTAACAACAACAATTTAGAAGCAGAATTAAAGAACGAAATTACCCAATTGACGAGCAGATAATCCTGAGACAGTAAAAAATAGAAATCCATAAATCACAGAACAAAACACGATGGAGTCGCAGACAATGTCGCTCTCTTTAAGGTGTTTCGTGGGTCTGCCCAATGTGTGCTGACATTCGTAATAATTGCTCGAGTCTAATAATAAATCTAGGGAGTGTTATTTCAGTGCAGAGAAGGAAAGTAATTTTTTTCCTGGGTTAGCAAAAGATTGCAGTAGCATGTATTAAAAAAACAGAGGCTTTGGACCTCTTTTATTGAGCGAAAAAACAGTGACATTAGTGGCACACAATGGGAAGAGAAAACTGAAAAAACGTGGGTAATTGGGTTGAAAATTTCAACATATAAAAAAGCCTCACTTTTATTTTCGGAATTTTACCTTTAAAAAAAAATTAGGCTCCCAAAATCGTCAATTTATTTGTCCAAAAAATTATTTCTTGATGACTCCAAGCCCAAGCCCAAGCCCAAGACCAAGACCCGGGTACGGGTCGGGCTGGCCGGACGACGGTGGTTGTGACTTGGCCCAATGGGTTTCTCCTACATCCCACAAAACATTGAATTCCCGAAGGACTGAAACTTTAGTCTCAAAATAGAGTATATTAACCCTAGTCAAATTTATAATCCCGTCGATGTGGGACACAAACTAAAGGCACTTCAAAATTTTGCACACAGACAGCTGGTAAACAACTGTTTCCAATAATGTGCATGATGGTCATTCTAAGGTATTGTTTGTTTTTAATTTTTAACAATTGAGACTTAAGAGGTACCAAATAGTGGTTGCTCAACGATTATTTTTGACTCAGAATGATTAAGAAGTAAAAATACTTCTGAAGTCTAAATCAGTCTAAATACATTTATTCAGAGGTTCATACAGACATAAAAACAAATATATTTTTAAGATTTTAGACTTTAAACTTCAAACTTCAAATTCAGATTTCGAATTCACGTGAAAAAATCAACGTAACCTGAGAATTATTCTTGTCATTTGAAATATTGGTATGTATGGTGATAAAAGATTTGTAGCGTACACTTATCAAAATGATATACAAATGATATACTTAGAACTCTTGATAACATATAAGAGCATCTGTAATATGCTCTTAAAATCTCTAATTTAAATTTTTCATCCTTGCACTGTTTTTGATTAAGTATGGGATACTTAAATCATCCTTATATCTGGTGTGGACAATTTGCCCACAGTCCATGAGAAGTAGTTGAGACGGGAAAGAATTTACAAATATAAATTGTGTTCTAGATGCGTAACGGGTTGTTGTCTCGGACATTTAAAAAAAATCGAACAGCAATCAAATTTTTGTGTCTGGAATATATATATATATATAACATTACGGCTCAACCATTTGGGATAGCTTAAACATAAGTTTAGTTTCTTAAAATTCGCAATGTGTGCTGTAAGGATGTACATGAAATTGTAATTGTCTCCAGATTTAAAGGTTATTTGGCAACAAGTGATATATTTAAATAAAGCAAAGCAATAATTTAGTGATTTCTTTGTATTTTGTAGTAGGTACTATAGCAGAATAGACGTACTATTTACATTAGCGATATTCAATTAAAATCATCACCCTTAAGCATTGTTTAGTCTATTGTTCTGGTCCCTTTTTGCTAGTCAAACATATTGAAAATTAGAAAACAAATGACTGCTTATAACGGGAAAAAAAGCTCGAAGAATTGGCCTCAAAGTAGCAAAGTGAGGCCGACGTTTTAATTTTACTTAAAAAATAAGCAACAACTAATGTCTACCCCGAAGTCTCTGTCACAACACACTAGACAGACAGAAAACTCAATTTAATGGAAAAGCTGATAATTCAATGCCCCACCAAACTCTTCGCTCTTTTTTAATCTTTCCCCACCTGTAGTGGTGCTGATTTGGTGGTTGTTCTTGTTATGGCTTAGTTGGTAGACGCATAAATGCTGCATTAAGTTAAGACCCAAGAAAGAAGTTAAGACAGACCCTACATATATATGGGGACAGTAGTAGTGGTGGTGGTGGAGAGAGAAAAGGACAGAACGGGTTCTCATTTTGTTTGTTAATCTAATTCATCATCCTCCAACTTATAGCAAGAAAGAGAGGGGTAGTAACAACAGTAGACCACGTGGTGGCAACCGTCCATACATGTAGTGACTTTTTGTACCAGCAGTTACTATTAAAAAAAAAAAAAATGCCTCCACCTGCTTCCCTTTCCAGCCAAGCCATGGCAATCTCCCACACATATCTTGAAACTCGGAAACATTAAATTTAAGTGGTTTTTGATATACCCACAAGTTACCCAGAACTCAAAACTCCCACATCTTTCTTCTCTAACATAAATATCATCAAAACATTTTTTATTATTCTATATATACCAAGATCCATCGCAAAGCATGTTAGTTTCACATCTCAATGGCGATATTTTTGCTATCACAATTGCACAAAAGTATTATCAGCTCATTTCATAGTCCGATCCGGCATGTGTAATGTTGGAAAGACGCCATTTTGAACATGAAAAGATTACCACACAGACACTGTGTTCTCACTGCTATCTTCTTGTTGACATTTCACTTCTCCATAGTCTCCCCGGTTACTGAAAAAGAGATCTTGCTTCAATTCAAAGGTAACATTTCAAGCGATCCCCATAATAGTTTGAGTTCATGGGATTCAAGTAATAATCCCTGCCAAGGCTTTCGTGGGGTCTTCTGTAATTCGGGTGGGAATGTGTATAAGATTGTTTTGTGGAACACTAGTTTGGGTGGAGTTTTGTCTCCGGCGTTGGCAGGGTTGAAATCTTTGCGAATTTTGTCTTTGTTTGGGAATCAGTTTGCTGGAAACATTCCACCTGAGTATGGAGAGATTGATACATTGTGGAAGATTAATTTGAGTTCTAATGCATTATCTGGGTCAATCCCGGAGTTTTTAGGGGATTTATCAAATATTCGTTTTCTTGATTTATCTAGAAATGGGTATGAGGGAGAGATTCCATCTGGGTTGTTTAAGAATTGTAACAAAACAAAGTACATTTCTCTTGCTCGCAATAATATTTCGGGTTCAATTCCTGTTTCCATTGGAAATTGTTTGAGTCTTCTTGGGATTGATGTCTCATTTAATAGTTTGAGTGGTGGGTCGCCTTTGCAAATTTGTGATATTCCTGGGTTAGTGTATTTGTCTCTGAGGAGTAATTTGTTAACAGGAAATGTTCAAGAACAAGTCGCAGCTTGTAGAAGCTTGGAACTTTTGGATCTTGGTAGCAATATGTTTACAGGGCTGGCCCCATTTGGTGTTCTTCAGTTAAAAAATCTTACCTATTTTAATGTTTCTGATAATGGGTTTGGGGGAGAGATTCCGGAGATTGATACTTGTAGTGAGAGATTGGAGATTTTGGATGCTTCGGGGAATGATTTGTATGGAGAGATCCCATTGAGCATCACAAAATGCAATGCCCTCAAGGTATTGAATTTTGGGTTTAACAGGCTAAATGGAAGCATACCAATTGATATTGCGGAGCTCAGGAGGCTTTTGGTGATCCGATTAGGGAATAATTCAATAAGTGGGACTATCCCAGCAGAATTTGGGACCATTGAATTACTTCAAGTTCTTGATTTGCATAATCTCAACCTTGGGGGTGAAATCCCAGATGATATAAGCAATTGCAGGTTTCTTCTAGAGCTGTGAGTGCAACAAATTACCAATCTTTCTAGTATATATATATTGTTTACCTCAGCATTGTTTTTAGTTCAACTTGAAATCGAATTCTAAAAAATTATTACTATGCAGGGATGTTTCTGGCAATGCTTTACAAGGAGAAATCCCACAAACCCTTTTCAACATGTCGTACCTTGTAATTCTTGACCTTCACCAAAACCAGCTCAATGGAACCATACCATTCACTCTTGGAAATTTGTCTAAAATCCAACTTTTTGATCTCTCGCAAAATTCAATATCGGGGTCAATCCCTATTTCTCTGGGAAACTTGTTAAATCTAACCCATTTTAACCTTTCCTACAACCTCCTCTCTGGTCCTATCCCTTCCATCCCCACCATCCTGCAATTTGGAGTGACTGCATTTCTTCACAATCCAGCACTTTGCGGTGCACCTTTGGAAACACGCTGCTCAGCCAATGGAACCACCCCGAGAACTCGAAGAGATAGGGTTCTTAGTGTTTCTGCCATTGTTGCAATTGTTGCAGCTGCGGTGATTTTAATTGGTGTTGTAGTGATAACCATAATCAACATGAAAGCTCGGGCAAGGAGAAGAGTGGAAGAAGCAACAGTTATAGAGAGCACCCCGCTAGGCTCAACAGATTCGAATCTCATCATAGGGAAACTAGTCCTCTTCAGCAAGAGTTTGCCCTCAAAGTATGAGGATTGGGAAGCTGGCACTAAAGCTTTGCTCGATAAGGAGTGCCTTATTGGTGGGGGCTCAATCGGAACAGTTTACAAGACAAGTTTCGAAGGTGGGATATCGATCGCGGTGAAGAAGCTCGAAACTCTTGGGAGATTAACAAACCAAGAAGAATTCGAGCATGAAATTGGACGGTTAGGAAACTTTAAACATCCTAATCTCATTGCTTTTCAGGGTTATTATTGGTCCTCTAGCATGCAGCTTATTTTGTCTGAATTTGTTCCAAATGGAAATTTGTATGATAATCTACACGGGCTTAACTATCCTGGTACTAGCACTGGTGTTGGTAATAGTGAGTTGAATTGGTCTAGGAGGTTTCAGATTGCTTTAGGGATAGCAAGAGCCCTAGCCTACCTTCACCATGACTGTAAACCTCCAGTTCTTCATCTCAACGTCAAATCCACTAATATTCTGTTGGATGACAACTACGAAGCAAAATTGTCTGATTATGGGTTGGTGAAGTTGCTTCCGTTGCTGGATAATTACGGTTTGACTAAATTCCACAATGTGGTTGGGTATGTTGCACCCGAGATGGCTCAGAGTTTGAGAGTTAGTGATAAATGTGATGTTTATAGCTTTGGGGTAATTTTGTTAGAGTTGGTTACAGGGCGGAAGCCAGTGGAAAGCCCAGTTGCAAACGTGGTGGTTGTTTTGTGTGAATATGTTAGGGAGTTGATAGAGAGTGGCAATGGTTCTAAATGCTTTGATAGAAGTTTGCGCGGTTTTGTAGAAAACGAGCTGATTCAAGTTATGAAGTTGGGGTTGATTTGTAACTCTGAGACGCCTTCGAGGAGACCAAGCATGGCTGAGGTTGTTCAGGTTCTAGAGTCCATCAGATCTGGATTGGGATCATAGCAAATTAGCTAGAGGTCTTTTGGGCCACCACCTTGTGGAAATGGCAATTTCTTATACCAGAAAACAGAGAAGGAATGGCACTGTCAAGCTAGTTTAAATGCGGGCTGCAGCCTGCAGGTGGATGGGGAGAATAGAAGAAAATAGTCACTTTAGAGCATAAAAACAGAAAGATTCTTTTGTATTCATTTAGAGATTACCATTATTAATTGTTCAATGTAACTTCTGCAATAAAGATCATTCATTTCTTGTATTTCTTGTATTTTTTGTAATCAGAGGCAGTTTTGTTTTTCTGATGTTTGGTATCTATTTTTGGCTTTATATCTCCTCTTCACGTGGATCGCATTTTAGCATGTAGACAATAAGTTGGAAACGAAGAAATGACTTGTAATTTTAGTGATTGACCACTTGCTATTAAACATTTCCTAAAGGCAGTTCTTCTGTCAAATCATGGGTACCTTTGGATTTGTTAGGTGCAACACCAAAATGACTATAGAAGTATGAATAATTTATAGAAGAACAATTCATCTATCATTCCAAGTAGCTGCATAAGGAAACCCCCAAAAAGGTCGTACCCAGTGCACAAGGCTCTCGCTTAACTGCAGGTTCAGGAGAAATGGATGTCGGCTCACCTTACCCCGATATATGGAGAGGCTACTCCTATGTCTCGAATCCGAGACCAACCGTAGTTTGAGCGAGGGCACTTGCCAACACACCGAGGTACAACCTCTTGGATAAATCTATCGGACCTCTTGTAATGCCTGCATAAACAATTCCAGGCGAAAATGGATTGTCGTTGGGAAGATAAAAAAATTGATTTGAAAAATTGTTTTTCATCTGGAGATATGTTTTTTTCCTGTCATCTTATAACAGCTATCAACATAAACCACTAGTTTTTTTTCCCTATAAAAGACAGTATTAGCAATTTCAGCATCTATTTCAAATAAACTACAACCACCAAAAATGATTTTTACTAATTACAGAATATATATAGAAGTATATATATAATAATAAGTCTGAATAAACACAACCTCACAGTGACAAGATAAAGGTAAATCTGATTGAGGCAAGTGTTCAACACTTTGTTCTTAAGACGAAAGTTGTCCTGCAACGGTTCTTCACGGACTTTTTTTTAAGGGAAAAGGGACAGTACCCCCACAAGTGTAATTAGAAATAAAAAAAATGAGAAAGTGCCTCTCCTTTGGCTTTTACAAGCTCTGGGGATCTTATAAAATCTAGAGAGTGTTGATTGTTGAGCCCAATAGATCAACACAAAACTGAAAATATGGGAAATTATAATAATTCCCATTTTCAAATTAAAGCTTGAAAATAAAAATAAACTCTTGGGGGTTTATGTTACCCCCATTTAGCAGTGGCAAATGGGCGGTTATGGGCGGTTATGGACGGGTCAAAAATGGATATGGATAAATTTGGGCGGGTCAAGAGCGGGTTGGACATAATAATGTGGGCGGGTTTGGGCGGGTTAAATTTGGGTCGGGTCGGGTCAAACCCGGATCGGGTCGGGTTGACCCGCCTTTTTTTGAAAAAATAATTATTATACCATATACAAATAAATATGGTATAGTAATTTTGAAAAAAAATATACAAGTAAATACTTGAATAAAAAAAATCTTTAAACTTTTTAGTAATTTGAGTTTTATTTTTGTGAGGGTCCAAAACCATTTTGACCCGCTAATGACCCGCCAACAAACCGTCTTATTGGATCGTTCAAACCATTTTGACCCACAAACACAATTAATGGGCCCCGAACACATTATTTTGGATGGATTATGGGGGGTTTCATCCTTAAGAACCCATATTGCCGGCGCTACCCCCATTACAATTCATTAATTTGTCTAATTGAGGGAAAGCCACATATGTCCATTTTGAGAAGACCTTTGATGCTAGTTGAAAGACTTTCAAAATTAGTGAAGACAATAGAATTTTTATTTGTAATTGCACAATTAGCTAGACCATCAGCAACTGAAGTTGATTTCCTTCAAATATGCTTAAGAGAGTGATTTCCAAGATGAAGAAGGAGCTGAATATGTTCAATTTTACCTTTATGTTTCCATGGAGGCTTCCACACTTTGTTTACCATGTTAACCACTGCTCTAGAGTCACTTGGCTGTTAGCAAAACCTTTGTCATTACAAAGATTAATGCCTATGTATAAAGCTTCAGTTTCAGAAGTTTTACTGTCTTGCAGCCCAATATATGAGTAGAAACCTATAATGAAGATTCCTTTCCTATCTCTAACCACTCCTCCACTTCCACTGTGATGTGAGGAACCTTTTGACGCCCCACAGTCATTAGGAGGCTTGATCCATTTAATAGAATGTAAGGTAGTACTTAGCTGTTTGATCACCAAATTGAAGAGGTTGATGATAAAAGAATCATTCCTATGAACATTGCATTTAAAGGAAGACGATTTACTTGCTTGGTGAACAAGAGAAATGACATTCTCAATGATTTTCCTAGAGGACATGGTGATGTTCTCAAAATGACTGATGTGAATGAGAAATTAGGGGTTATTTTTAGTATTTTAGGATTTATTGTATTTTGTTAGTTTCTTTTATTTCCTTTTTTTAGATGTATTTTCTTGTATTAGTTGTTTTGTTAATATTTAGAAGGAAGGTTATTGGCCTTTAGGGACATAAATGTAATTAGATTCTTAGCTTAGAGACCAAACAACCTCCTTCCTATAAATACCCCTTATGTAGGCTCATTTGAGTCATTCCTTGATTTTGAGATATTGTGATTTGAGAGAGTTTGGAGAGAGATTATCTTTTCGTGCTCCCATTTGACGTCATTTACGTCAATTGATATCAGAGCCTAGTCGTTGTTGTTGTTGTTGTTGTAAAACAAAAACTCGTAAACAACGTCAAGGTGGGTTCAAAAAAAAGATGAACACCTCCGACGAAAACACTTTCAATCAAATTTTGGAGGCCCTCAACCGATTGACGGCCCAGTTTGATGAGATCGAAGCTCGAAATACTCCACCACCACCATTAACCCTAACCCTAATTCAAGAAACCAAAACCCTAGCCCCCAAAACCCCACCCGCGCTTCCGCAACCCATTTCGCAACCTCTTTCCCACCACCTCAAGAAAATTCAAACCCTAACCCTATTTCCCCCACCGCCACCTCAAGAACCTCCACCGCCACCATCCACCCCACCCCACCGCCCCAACCCGCTGACCAAACACCCCAACCCATCTCTTCCCCAAATCGGCATGGGCAAAACCCGTTGAAATCCCTCCCGAACTGCTCCACCGGAAGCCGTACTGCAGCGATCAAACCTCTAAACCCTTCTCCAATGCCAAACGCTCCCATCCAGAACCACAGTCAACCCATATGTCCCGCCAGAGGTCGCCTAGGGCTGGACGACCAGTCTTCCCCTTCCCCGAGGCAGTTCACCCCAAACCGGGATCAATCCACCTCTCCGATGACCAACGATCCCTTCCCGCCCTTTGTTCACCATGTACGAAGCCTCCAACATCAAGACACTCATTCAAAGGGTCGGATTCCCCCTCTAACAAGGTTTGATGCTCCGCTAGTCCACATCCAAAGTCAGAAGCAGCAGCCCTGCTTACAGGAAAGCTGTCAGATGTCAACAGCCTCATCCACCTCCATCCTGATGTTTTCCTCTCCAAGATATGACCAGACCACCACTCTGGTGGTCGGCCGAGACTTTCCAACTGTCCAGAATAGCTGGAAATTTCAGCAGCTTCCATACAGCATCGATACGAGTCCGATTCACCCTCCAATGACTTCAAGAACCATAAGTGGGTCAACCCGAACCCCCAAAGGCCTTATCAACCAGATTTCAGACCCTGCTACTGCAATCCGGGTGCAATCCACCCCTCTCATGCTTCAAGAACCTCCACAAATTCAAGAAATTGTCCCCACCATTCAAGAACATGCGTTTCTTTACCCCGACCCATCCAAGGTCCACCCAAAAGCCCTCAAGAACCCTTGTCCTACAAATTCAATCCCACATCAACCCATTTTTACCAAAACCCCACAACATCAATCCCATCAAGATTTTGATCACGAAACCCTAGGGTTTCTACTATCCCTTGTCCAAGAACCCACTCAAACAAACCCTAGCCTCCCCATTTCTCCCCTCGTGTTTGGAAACCCTCAAACACATTCCCTACCCTTTGAAACCCTAAGTCCACCCACCCCAACCCTCCAGAATTATCAAAAACCATTCAAGAACCCCTCCCCCATAAAATCACTCCAATTTCAACCCCTTTTGATCCAACCCCCTCTCATACTATCCAATCAATCTTTTGTCATAAGTGGAACCCACCAACATGTGCAAGAACTAGGGTTTGGCATCAAAACCTTGGTTTTTTATCCCGGTAGTCGATATTTTTTATGCTTGGCATGAGGAAAAAGAAGAAGATGAAGCTGCAAGAATTCAAGAAATTTCCTCAAATTTTCAGAAATTACATTTTGGCCCCTCACGTTTGCCTCTCTCGCAATTTTGAGACATTTTTGCATTTCGACCTCAAATTTTTAAAGTTCGAGGACGAACTTTTTCGAAGGCAGAGAGAATGATGTGAATGAGAAATTATGGGTTATTTTTAGTATTTTAGGGTTTATTGTATTTTTGATAGTTTCTTTTATTTCCTTTTTTTAGATGTATTTTTTTGTATTAGTTCTTTTGTTGTAATTAGATTCTTAGCTTAGAGGCCAAGCAACCTCCTTCCTATAAATACCCCTTATGTAGGCTCATTTGAGTCATTCCTTGATTTTGAGATATTGTGATTTGAAAGAGTTTAGAGAGAGATTATCTTTTCTTGCTCCCATTTGACGTCATTTACGTCAATGACATTTGTTTCTAGACTTCCATATCTCCCAAAAGATGAAAAGAGGTAAGGCAAGAATAGGAATTTGAGGTAGTCTTTTGTGGGGAATTTCAGCCACCAGGCAAGAAGCATGGATTTACAAGAATAGAAGTTTAAAGGGATATTTAAAATATTACCAAAGTAATTCCAAACTTCAGAGGCAATTTGGCTTTGTCAGAAAGTATGAGGAATTGATTCTTCTTAGGATTGACAACATCTACATCTGGAAACCATAAAGATACCAGCTCTGTGAAGCTCCATATCTAGAGGAACAGCTTGATTTAGGAGTTTCCACACAAAATAGAGATTTTGAGAGGATATTGGTCATTCCATACAATTTTCCAGCTTGTGGTTGATGGTAGAGAGTTTCTAACAATCTCATATGCAGACTTAAAAGAAAATTGGCCTTGAGGAGTAGCTGTCCATATGTATTTTTCATTATCTACAGTGATGTTTTGAGCTTCTATATCTTTAGTTTCTCTAACTCTTTTGATAGCGTTCGAACCATTTTTTCCAGAATAGAGTTTAGACTTGTATTTCTGATGCATGAAGGCTCACCAAAGACCTTTTTTAGATTTCAACATCCAATACAATTTGACACTGCCTGCTTTGACAATAATGTCTAACTTTCTAATATTAAGGCCTCCTTCATCAGTAGGAAGACACATATTATCCCAATTGATCCATTGATAGTTAGATTTGTCTAACTTGGCACCTGACCAGAAGAATCTAGCCAACATTTTTTCAATTCTTAAAAGAACTGCTTTTGGGGGGTTAAGGGTTGCAAGGGTGTAAATTGGGATAGTGGGCAACACATGCCTTATCAATAACAATCTACCTCCTTAGGAGAGAAACTTGGATCTCCATCCCTGAATTTTCCATCTAATTTTATCAATCAATCCGCTAAAATAGGAGAATTTCCTCCTACCCTTAAAAAATGGGCAGCCTAGGTATTTGATTGGGAGAGGTTTGGACTTGAGGACATATACATCTTCCATTGACTTCTTCCTACTAGGGATGGTTTTCTCATCAACAGAGAAACTACTTTTGCCTTTATTAATTGATTGCCCTGAGAATTCTTCATATTCCTTTAAGAACTTCATAAGATTTTTTCCACTTCTTTTTTCTCCATTCAAGAAAATGATCATGTCATCTGCAAAGCTAAGGTAAGATGAGAGACAATAGTGTTACCTGATGGATGATTGAATGGATTAATGGCATTGAAAGCATAAGATATTCAAGGTCTCTACTAAGAGTTTCTACAGCAATAATGAAAAGAGTGGGAGATAGAGGGTCTCCTTGCTTGAGGCCCCTGGTAGATTTGAAAAAGAAAACTTCTTGACCATTAACAAGAACAAATAACCAGTTGTTAGAAAGAAGTCTCCACACCATGCCAATTATAACTTCATTGAAACCAAATTTCCTCACAACTTGTAGAAGATAGGTCCATGAAACCCTATCATAAGCTTTTTCCATGTCAAGCTTCAAAAATTACAATTGAGCCATTTCTTGAGCCAGGAGGATGTTTTCTAGAATACCTCTACCTCTGATGATGGTTGGAAGTATTTTGCCAAGTCTAGAATTTAGGAGCTTAGTAATGATTTCGAAATTAAAATTACGTAAGATGATAGGTCTGTAGTGTGAGCAAAGAGTAGGGTTTATATTCTTGGGAATAAGAATTAAATTACTACTTGACCAGCTTTTAGGTATCTCTGCTTAAGCAAAGAAGCTTAGAATACCTTGCATAAGGTCATGTTTGATGATTTCCCAAAACTTTACATAAAAGATTCCCCCATATTCATCTGGACCGGGCACACTGTTGCCATTAAGCTCCTTAACTGCTTTGAAAATCTCCTCTTCAGCTGGAAAATCCCTGAGCATTGTATTTTGAATGTCAGTGAGCAATTGTGGGATAAAATTCAACAAGTGGTTATGATTAGCAGTAGGTTCAGCAGTCAGGTAAGATTGAAAGTATTGTATAAAGGTCTCTTTGATGCCTCTCTGCTCATAATGCCAGTTTGAATTTCCATCTTTGATCTTGTGAATACTAAGCTGATTCCTCTGTGCTTTAATAGTGGAATGAACAAATTTAGAATTAGAATCTCCATCTTTAAACCATTTCAGGTTAGACATTTGCCTCCAGTAGGTCTCCTCATCCTTCATAGCATGGTTTAGATTGGCTTTGGCTTGCTGCAGCATGCTTCTATTATGTTCACTGGGGTCTTGCTCAAATAAGTATTCTTTGCCTATAAGATCATTCTCAAGGTTAATAAAATTTTAAAAAACATGTTTTATTCCATTCTCTAAGGCATATCTTGAACCTTCGTAACTTTAAGGCAAATTTGATCATGGGGGGAGCCTGTATATCTTCATCCCAAGAAGATTTAATAATGTCTTAGATGTCCTTGGGGTTACACCACATTTCTTGGAATTTAAATGGCTTTGGGCAGTTATCCATAATGGTTTTAATAGAAAGAAGGAGAGGGGAATGATCAGAGCATTGCTTATGAAGGTGCTGTATGGAAGTGGATGGGAAAACACAATTCCAGCTGTTATTAATAACACCTCTATCTAGCCTTGAAAGAATGAGACCATCTTCAATTCTGGAGTTGCACTAGGTGAATTTAGAGCCTGTGAATCCCAGGTCTTTTAGGCCATTTAAGGAAATTGCATCCTTGAAATCTTGAACAGCTTGAAAGTCAATTTCAATACCCCCAATATTTTCACCTTGATCTGCTACTATGTTAAAATCACCTGTGATTAGATGTGACATATCTTCAACCATGTTGCAAAGCTGAGCTATGTTATCCCAAAGAGGTTGTCTCTCTAATCTAGTGCATTTAGCATAGATTAAAGAGATTATAAGTGACTCTTTAAACATTTCATGCTCTAATTTTAAGCAGAGAACCTGTTCTTCATCCATAATAAGGTTTACTGTTATATCATACTTCCAAAAAAAATAGATTTTTCCATTGATATTTGAGATACAACCCTCAAAACCCCACTTTATCTGATAGGCAGAAATTAAATCCTTATATACCTTTGCTTCCAGAAGAGCTAGAGCAGGCAAGTTGTGAATTATAATTAAATTTTTTATCCTTTTATTTGATGAGGAGTTGGCCGACCCCCTGACATTCCATCATATGAGATTTATCATTGATGACTAGTGGATTGAGACCCTGAGTTGGACTTGGCACCTGATCTTGTGATTCTTTTGAAAAGGGGATCAAATTGTTTGGATGAATGTTGGGTAAAGAAGGTTTTGGTTGGCAAGTGTTTGAGGATTGAATTGCAGCATTGGTTTTGAAGCTTTTCTCGGCCTTCATATTTCTGACTTTAGTCCAAATTTTGTCATAGCTAGATGCAAAAGATTTCAGCTCATCACTAGTAGTTGTGGGGACTTGTTTATAAGTTTATGAATCAGAGGAGTAAAGCTTATCAGCAGTAATGTGTTTGTCAAACCCGCCCCTGTTCTTTTAAACGGGTTTTTAACCCGCCCCATTAGGGTCAGGTCGGGTCGGGAACCCTGCTGGTCGGGTTAAATTGCCATCCCTACTCAAGATCAGGGATGTCTGTTCCCCTTGGGGAGATATAAAAATCATCAACAATAATGGCCTCTTCTTGATCATAATCACTGTGCTTGATTCTTTCCATTTGTGGGGAGGTAGTGGTTAGGTTGACTTGGTTTGCTAAGGTTGCAGGCTCTTTCTCAAGTGCTGAAGAGTCTTTGGAAAGTTCTTAGAGGTTTTCACTAATGGATTGGGAATAGTCTTGATTGAGGGGCTCAAAGTTGGTTAAAGGTACAACAGTCTCAGTTTGGTCAGGTTGTGTAATAGTCTGCATAGTGGGGTTTTCTACTTCATCTCTAATGGCTGAGAAAATATTGAAGCATTTAGTGGGTTTTCTTTTTTGGCTGGAGATTTTGATTTGTAGGTTTTGATTTGCCATTCGTTATGGTTAGGAGGATTAGGTTGATTTAGAATTTGGGGCTTTTGGGCAGGCTTCTTAGTATGGTTGTTGGTTTTGTCCAGGGCCGGTCCTAAGATTGGAAATGCCCTGTGCGAAAATCAATTTAGGGCTTGTTTAAAAAAAATATTGTAAAAGATATTAAATATCTAAATTGGGCCCCTCAAAAATTTAGGGGCACATTTTAGTTGGGTGGAATTTTTAGGTAGTTGAATCATTCTTGTACAAATTGTTTTGGGGTAGTTAAAAAAATGGCCCCGTAAAAAATTAGACTTATTTCAAAAATTGACATTTTTAATATACATAAAATATTTTTGAACTCCTAAAATATACATATAAAGGTGCATACTCTAAAATGGACCCTGTGCCATTGCCCATTTGGCACATGGCCTGGGCCGGCCATGGTTTTGTCTGTAGGCTGCTTTGAAGGGTTCTTGAATATGCACTCATTAATGTTGTGGCCATTCTTCATGCAGAATGAACAAAAATAAGTGGGACTTTCATAGACTACTTCTTGCCAATAACCATTGTTTCCATTACCAATCCAAATTCTAGATAGTTTAGTTTTAAGCAGGTTTAATTCATCGTAAGGCTTGGCCTATTAATAGATACTCTGGAGGCATCCATTTTAAGAGGAGGGCCTATTAGCTGACCTATAGAGTATAATGCAAATTTAGCAAAGAGGAATTAGGAGGTTCGAAAAATTTACCCACACATGAGTGATAGGACTCTCTTAATCAATCTTGAAGGATGGTGACCATTCAAAATTGCGCATGGGGAATATGCCTATGTACCATTATTCATGTAGCCATAAACGAACGAAATCCTCTTCACAATTAAGTCGGATCAAGATGTGCTTCGAATCCAGCAGGCCTACGGTGCAGGATGTCTTGAATGAGAAGGTTAGAAGGGTTTTGTGAATGGTATCTAATGAGGGACGGACGGTCATGTGACAACTTACCAATGATGGATTTTTTGAATGGTTCTGCAAGGATTTTGATGTCTTCATGGGAGAAGTTAATTGCAGGTTCACCTTTGAAAATTGATGGTTGTTTGAGGGAAATGTCTTGAGAAGTATTGGCTGCCATAACAGAAGCAAAAGATTTAGTCCAAGGGTTGGTTTGAGGTTGAGGATCAGGAGGCTTTGGATTCATGTTTAGGTTAAAGGAGTTGAAGGAGAAGGTTGGGCTTCCATGCAACCCAAGATGAAGAAGGAGGTCGCCCTCAGGCAAACCAACTCAAGAATGAAAGAACTCTCTTTTATTTATGAATGACAGAAAAAATTTGGAAAAATATCAACTGGAAAAATGAACCAAACCACCAATTTATACCAATTGGCAGTTAGAATGGTTAAAACCGTTCGTACCTATCATAATAGTTGGACAAAATAAACTATAAGAAATGGAATTAAAATTGAGCAAAAAATTATAAAAGACATAAAAAAAAATTGAACATAGAAAATAAGAAAAGTCCTAATAAAATTTAGCTCGAAAAAGTTAATACTTAGGTCAATTCAAAGCCCAGGATCCGTTCACGTTCCAATCCAAGTCGGACCGGGTCCGGTGACGATGCGCATGTGAGCTTGGAAGTCAATCCAAGGTTATGTAGGTCCTTTCTCTTTTAAAGAATTAAGATACTCCAAGGGCATCGAACCCATACGCCTAAATAGATCCTTATATACTACACTCATTTCTTATATTTTATCTTTGTGGAACTTTGACTTTTACAAAACACTTTAACTAAATTTCATGTTCCAAGTGGGTATTTTTTATAATCATTTCTCATTCATTAATTTATGATTTTGCACATGTGATTATACCACTTTATACTACTCGCGGAGGAGAACACTTTACGACTTCGAACCGTTTCAAAAGATGTGTGGATCCCATATTAAAATTATCTGAAAGTAGACCAAAATAATATGTTGTTAACCCATTTGAAACCATAAGCCTTTATTTTGTTTCTTCAGTTTAAAGGACTCACGATGTAAGCACGTTGATGGTCACTCTCTCCCTCACTCAAAGCTTCATCACCCTCACTCCTTATGGAATGACTAGACTCACTGTCGAGGTCATCATATTTAGTAGCTTCCTCATTGGTGCGAGGCAAACTAGATGTAATAACATGACTATCCAAGAATGCGGTGAAGTTACGTCCATGCGATGATTTTACTCGAAATCCACCGACTCGATATCGTTCTCGCTAAGCGTGGCATTGAAGGCAACTTTGCCCTGGCCTTGTCTCTTTAATCTCGTAGTACACTCGTGTGCTTTGTGACCCTTACCCTCGCACTCATAACATCTCTCATCATATTTCTTGGGGTAATCTTTTTCAAAAATTTTCTTGCCCGATTTATATTTTTTTTCTTTCTCAAAACTTTTATTTTATTTTCTAAGTTTGAGAATTTTTTTGCAAAAAGGGCGAGATCATCAAGATCGAAATCATACTCGGAGCCAGAATAAACATCCTCTTGTTTTTTAGATTGAGCTTTCAACGCAATTCCCTTTTCCTTATGTTTAACAGTTTTGGGAGACATGTCGATCTCATAATTTTGAAGGTCTTCTATGAGTTCTTATAACCTAAGAGTATCTAATATCCCCAATGAATTAAGAACAATAACCTTAGGACTAAAATGGCCCAGAAGTGATCTCAATTTTTTTTAACTACACGTGTCTCAAGAACTTTCTCACCTAAGTTAAACTAGAGTTTACGATATCAGACGATCGTGCATAAAATTCATCAAAAGATTCAGACTCTAGCATGATAATAGTCTCGAACTGTGTGGTGAGGTTTTGAAGCTTAGAAGCTTTCACAACATTGGTATCCTCGTGAGTGAGTTGGAGGATATCCTTAGCTTCCTTAGACATGGTGCATCTCATAATGCGGCGGAACTTGTTAGGTGTGACGACTCCAGAAATGACACTTAAACCGCATGAGTTAAAATTAATCCATTTAAAGTCATCTTTTATCCAAGCAGAGATAGGTTTTGGACCTATGACATTGCCATTAGTTACCGTGGGTGATGTCCACCCTCTTTCACAAACAAGTCAGATTCTTTCATCAATAGATTTTAATTCAGACCTCACCTTAGCTCTCTAGTATGCATAATTTGATCCATCGAAAATAGGCATCCTATTATATAAATTATCCATAAAATCGAATTTTCTTAAAGAATCACACAAAAATTTAGTGTAACCCGCTTTGATACTAATTTAGAAATGCGAATTATATGGATTAATTCATATTTTAGGCCAAACACACCCAAATTCAAATTTTAGCAAATTTTATCTTGAATTAATTTAGTGTCCATGCAATGAAGAAAAACCAAATTGAATAATAAGCCAAACCAAACAAGCAAACTAAGCATGCGAAGAAGTAAGAGAAAATCCCTTTCGGGCGAAACCTTTATTTTTCAGCACTGTACAAGAAGTGACAGACACTAGATGACTTACAGATTACTTAGATCACTAAGTATAATGCGCAGTTCTTCAAGTATTCAATAATAACGGCACAGTCCAGCACCGCCAATAGGAAGCAGTCTTCCCTCGGTATCCACCGGTCAACATTCTTTTTCAATATTTGATCCTCGACTCCACAAATCATCCATAGAGATGAACTCTAAAAGAGATTTTGAACAAGGGTGTGTTCTTGATTTGGAAAAGTGATCTCTATAAGGGTTTGGATGAAAAACAATAAAGTTTGATCACAAAAGGAACTGTAAAATGGCTTGAAAAGGGGTTAGAATGAGTTCTCCAAAACTCTAATCCCGCTCTATTTATAAGGAAGTTTGTTGTAAAAGGATAGGCATTAGAGACTTGGATCATATTTGATTAAAAAACAAAAATCGCACATTCGTTTAAACAACCTGGTACCTCATTCGAATGATGTACCTTTTTTTGTTCGAACAGGTTTCGAACGAAACTTCGTATGATATTCCAGACCACATAGCTTTAGATCTCGTTCGAACGTAGGAAACATATTCTAATGATATACCTAATCTCGTTTGAATGACTTTCAACGAAACTTCGAACGATATTATAGAATTGACCAAAACACATCGTCTTGAATTTCGTTCGAACGATGGAATAACGTTCTAACAACACTGTGTAACTCGTTCGAATGACATGTCAATATCATTCAAACGAGTTATTGAGCTTTTAAAATTTTCTTTTAAAAAATATTTAAAAACATTTTGAAATGAAAACTCTTAAAAATGACCGCTGGAAAATTAAAGGCTTTAGCAAATTACCCCATCACCTTTCTCGGGTAAAGTTGTGATGAACGATCTTCAATCTTGCAAATATCATCAACTTATTATCTTCAAATATATGGAAGCAGTATGATGGTTCATTATTGTGTAACAGGATAAGGCAAATGAAAAATAAATTGAGCAATTATAAAACTTGCTCTTACACCTTTCAATTTAGTTTTAATGTCTTTTGACTTGCACAAAGCTCGATATAGATGGATGTTACAACCCTTACATTTCCCTTGATTGTAAATTTTTTTCTCGGAACTATTCTAAGTATGATTTGTTTCTATCAATAGCATATGCTCAGTCACTCAACAACAGAGTGAAATTGGGTATTGGTTATTCGGTATCCTTACGAGGTCGAGCCATGAACCTTGCAAATAATTGTCTATTTTTTAGAATTTCTATGGGTGAAACTAACTCAAACAACAATAATTTGTAATAAATAGAGTAGAGAAAATAAAATTGTTTTGGTGTTGGTAGAAATTGTTGGACTTGGCTAACAAAGTGGCTAGTCTTGCATTAAATCTTCGAGATTGGAGTAGGTCTTGTATTGCATTAAATCTTCGAAGCCCTTGTATCCCCACTCAAGAAAGATCTCGAACCTACTCGTAAGGTCAAGGTTAATATAGAGGATATATCGAACAAGGTTGGAAAGATGTTCCTCGATCTTGCTTTAGGTTTGAGGGAGAGGCGAGGAATAGGATACGATGGTGCATCCTTTTCCCAAAAAAGAGTTTAACCAAAAAAATGAACCAAGGTAGACCCAAACAAGTATATGTTTTCACCTATTGCAAAAGGAGAGGTAGCCTTAGAGAGTTTTTCTGTAATTTAGGAAGAACTCAACGTACTCAACTCTCATGCACCATGATATAAACTTTGCTAGTCTTAGATAGCAAGTTGAGTCCTAGTTGCGACTTCACAAAGCTTAATGGAAGAATTTTAACAGATGTCTATGCCATTTGAAAACGTTTCTAATGCTCCGACTAGAGTCAACAACAATAAGGGCAAACAAAAGGTTACCTCCACTGGGGTACCTAAGTAAGAAAACAAAGTTATTATTGTTCACGTTGTTCTCAAGGTTTAAAATAATTTCCAATGGTACTTTGATAGTGGTTGCTCTAGGAACATGACTGGTGACATATCATTTTTTTTCCAAACTTGATGATCACAAGGAAGGCAAAGTCACCTTTGGAGATGGGAGTAGGTCTAGTATTTTAGGACGTGGATGTATTGTGATACTCAAATTTCCTAAACTATACAATGTGTTGTATGTAAATGGTTGAAAGAAAATTTAATTAGCTTAAGCCAATTGTGCGACGTAAATTTTTTGATAAAGTTTGATCGATTCGAATATAACGTATATGATCAATCTAGTGAACTATTACGACTAGGAGGGAGGATTGAATATAATTATTTTGAGATTGTGCCCAAGTCCTCCTTTGTGTGCAACGGTGCCATGGTTTCCTTTATGGACCTTTGGCAACAATAACTAGGTCATGTGAACTTTAGAGATATTGAGAGATTAGTGAAAAAGGACCTAGTTCATTGCTAAACGTCACTTGGGAAAATAACTTCCTCAGTTTGTGGACATTATCAATAAGGAAAATAAATTTGAAGTCCCCATCGAAAGTTGAATACCATTACCATCACCCGTGTTTTAGAATTGATTTACATGGATCTTATGGGTCCTACTCACTCGGAGAGTTTAAGTGGCAAGAGATACATTCTTGTGTGGTCAATAACTTTTTAAGATACTCTACTATGGGTTTTTTAACGAAAAAGTTCAATGTGGTTGAGTTCCTAATAACCAAGTACCATGTCCTACAAAACCAATAATGTGTCACTATTAATCGGATGCATAGTGACAAAGACATCGAATTTAAAGAAGCTGGATTGGATAGCTATTGTGAAGAAGTGGGTATCAAACACGAGTTTTCAATGGTTCGAACTCCTCAACAAAATGGGATAGTTGAGAGGAAGAACCAGACGATACCGAAAATGGATAGATCCATGCTTCTTGAGAGAAACCTGCTAAGACGTTTTGGTCAGAGGCGATGACTAGCACATTCCATATGGTGTATATGGTGCATCTTCATCCACATATACTACACATGACATATAAGTTATCAACGGGGAAGAAGCCAAACCTATCTTATTTATGTGTCTTTGGAAGTACATGCTACATCTTGAGAGATAAAGAGAACTTGGAAAAATTTGACTCCCGGAGTGAAGGGGATATTTCTAGGTTATTCATCATAGGGTAGGCATTATATGGTGTTTATCCTTGTAAGATCTAACATTATGGAGTCAACTTCAAGAATAGAGATGGTGAGTTGCTGGTGCCTATTGACACTAGCCCCATGTGAGGATGATGTATCCCTGGTGACGATCCCATCCTCTCGCATACTACCCCGGTAGACCCCACTCTTAATTTAGAGGATCCACCTCCTTGGGTTTGAAAGAGTCATATCTCTTTCGCTATATTAGTGATACCACACTAGGTGTTAAGACTCGTGCTTAACTTGAGAATGTGGTCTTCCACCTTACGCCTCCTTAGTCGAGCCCAAGAATATGAAATAAGTATTTAATGATGAGCATTGGATATCCAATATGAAAGATGAGTTACTTCAGCTTTGAAATAACGACTTCTGGGAGTTATTCCCCCGACCTAGCGAGACTAATAGGATAGGTACCAAGTGTATTTATAAGAATAAGATGGATGAGAATGGTACCATAATTCTCCATAAGGTTAGGTTGGTTGCTCAAGGCTACACACATATTGAGGGTGTAGACTTTGATGAGACATTAGCTCCTATTTCTAGGTTTGAGTCCGTCCATAGCATGTTATATTCACTTCAAGTTATATCAAATAGATGTAAAGAGTTCCTTCCTAAGAGTCATTCTACAGGAGGAAGTTTACGTGAAATAACCAAAGGGGTTTGAAGACCCAAAGCACTCAGAACACGTCTTTTATCTTAGGAAGGCCCTATATAGTTTGAACCAAGCACCCCGTGCTTGGTACGAGAGGCTCACTTTCGATCTCTTAGCTTGTAGCTTTAAGATTGGGGGAGTGGATAAGATGTTGATAGTGGTGCTATCTTGGTTTCCCAAATCTATATGGATGACATAGTATTTGGTCCACGTACTCCCAACATGCTCACACTTTGAACGAGTTTAATATGAGCATGGTTGGTGAGATTATGTTCTTCTTAGGTTTCCAAGTGCATCAGTTAGAGGATGGGATATTTATATCTCAATTTTAAATATGCTAGGGACCTACTGAAGAAGTTCGATTTACATTCCTCTAAGCGCTCACGCACCTCTATTAGTATATCGACTAAGCTTAGCAAAGACACTTTAGGTAAGGACATAGAGCAAATCCTTTATAAGAGCATTATAGGTAGTCTTCTCTAATTTATCGCTAGTCGTATTGTCATTACCTTTAGCATTGAAGTCTGTACACGATACTAAGCTCCCCGAAAGAGTCTCATTTGCTCGCACTTAAACGTATCATCAAATACATGGGTGTTAATATTTACTATAATATTTAGTATTCTTTTGATATTAATGACCGTTTATCTCCCTATTCAGATGCCGATTGGGCCGGAGATGTTGATGGTTGTAGGAACACCTCGGGTGGGTGTTTTTACTTTGGGAATGCTCGTGTCTCTTAGTTGAGCAAGAAGCAAAATATTTTTTATTTTTAGGAAAAAGTTTGAAAATTGAAAAAGAATTTATTTTGATAAAATTTAGAAAAAGATAAGAAGATCAACGGCACAAAAAAATAGAAGTGCCAAGGCCATTTATATTATATTCACTGATGCTTCACTACAATGAGAATTGTGATTTCTTCAAAATATTTGAGAGTGGATTCTTATATATGGGATATTTTGAGGGAGTTAAGTAGAAGATCAATCGGTTTTCAAAACGGACTAACTTAAAAAGCATTAAACAGTTTGGCATTATTGTTTTGAGAATCATTTAAATTAATGGTCTATTTCAGAAGTTGAGTCAATTTCATTTGAGTTCAACATTTTACACTTAAGGTATACATTGAGTTCTTTTTTTTAAAGTGTCCCATGACTTCGTGCACCTATGTTATGAATGCTTATGTTGATTTGCCAATGAAAAATATTTACACAATTCCATTTCGTTTTCACGATTCGGATAACTTAATGCTATTCCATGGTGACTATGTGTTTTTGTACCTATATATACTTTTTATACCTTATACTTGAAAATTTTGAAAAACTTCAAAAATAGTTGTTTGATAAGGGAATAACACATTATGCTTTATTTGATTATCATTACATATGCGTTATTATATATCTTTGTGATGATATATTTGCTTCTTCATGTGATGTTTATTATTTATGTTTAGATTTTACTCTTTTGTCTATTATGAAAGAAAAGGGGATACTAACAAATTGAGAGGGAGTTTTATTTATCTTCTAAAACTTGTATACATCACGGTATTTCTTAGTTCCTGTATGTGTGCCATTCTGCCTTAATTGTGATTTCTAGGACCGCATAAGATAAAGTCTTTTCAGTTGAAGACTTATAAATTTATGCATTTTCGTTTCTTAATTTAGGAGGGCATTAGTTGTATTAGTCTTTAGGGGTCAATTTGGCTTCGGTTTGTGTTTTGTACTGGAATAGGGGGGACATTTGTAAGAGATAATTTTATAATGCTCAATTTACTTTTATTTGGCTTATCTCATTATATAACACTACACCATCATAACTGCTTCTACGTATTCGAAGATAAGAAGTTGATGACATTTGTCAAATTGAAGATCATTTGTCACAAGTTTACCCGAGAAGATTTATCAGATAGTTTGGTAAAGCCTTTAATTTTCCAGGGTCATTTTTAAGAGTTTGCATTTCAAAATATTTTGTAAAAAAAAATTTTAAAATCTCTCTAACTAGTGTTGTTAGAATGAGATTCCATTATTTGAACAAAATCTTTGATGATGCCTTTTGCTCAGTTTTTTAATGTCATTCGAAGTTTCGTTGGAATTCATTCCAATAAGATTCGGTACATCATTAGAATGAGTTTCCCACGTTCGAACGATAAATCTATGCGCTCTGGAATGTCGTTCGAAGTGTCGTTAGAAATCTGTTCAAACGAAAAGAGTACGCCATTCGAACGAGGTACTGGGTCGTTCAAATGAGCGCCCGAGTTTTTATTTTCTAATCAAATATGAACCAAATATCTAATGTGTATCATTTTACAACAAAATTCCTTATAAATAGAGATGCAAGATTATAGTTTTGGAGAACTTATTTTAACCCTTTTCCAAACCATTTTAGAGTTCCTTTTGTGATCTAACTCTACCGTTTTTCATCTAAAATCCGCAAAAATTTAGAGATCACTTTAACAAATCAAGAATAACACATTATTGTTCAAAAAACCTTCTAGAGTTCATCTCTAAGTTTGATTTGTGTATTCGAGGCTCTGCTGCTGGAAAAGAAGGTTGATCGGTGGATACCAAGGGAAGACTGTTTCCTGTGAGCTGTGTTGGACTTTGCCGTTACTATAGAAAACTTGAAGAATATATCATTATACTTAGTGAGCTAAGTAGTTGTAAGTAGTTTAGTTCCTGTCACTTCTCGTACAGTGCTGAAAAATAAAGGTTTTGACTGAAAGGGATTTTTCCTTACTTCTTTGCATGTTTGGTTTGACTTATTTAATTTGATCTTAGTCATTGCATGAACACTAAATTAATTCAAGATCAAATTTGATAAATTTTGAATTTGGGTTTGTTTGGCCTAAGATACGAATCAATCCGTAGAATTCCCATTCTCAAAATTCCTTGATTTTCGTAAAATATTTGACTATGCTATGCCATACTCTCACAATGGGATCTTCCCACCAAGCATTCAATGATGGTGGGACATAACACCCACTCATAATGGGATTGTCATTAGTTTTTGTAAATTTAATATAGTCAGACACAAGGAGTAGTAGATTTGTTCTCCAAAACCCAAAACATTACATATAGCAGTACAAGTTGGTTAAAAATCACTTTAAAAAAATACAAAGAAAGCTAAACGACAAAGGGTCTTTCATGCCAAAAAAGTAAAATTTATTATGATTACATGAGTGACTTTGATTCTGAAAAATATTTGTCCTACGATGGTGTAAGCTCGGTTACTTAATTAATTGAAAAATTAATTTTGTACTTGTAATACCCATGCCCAATATTTTATTATTTTTTCGGCATTAATTATAAGCATATGGTACCTGTGGAACTTGGATTATTATAATTGGGGTTATATATGTATTTAACTATTTTGGAGTCTTAATGATAATTGTTAGAAGTTTGGGGATTTAAATTGGAAATATTATAAATTATGGCTCGAACGAGAATAGGGTCGTTCGAACGAAATTATTGTTTCATTTGAACGAAGACAGGTTGGTTCGAATGAAAATCCCTAGTCATTCAAAGAGGATATCGAGCGAGGATCGAACGAGACCCCACTTCATACCTGAACAGACTCGTTAGACGTTCGTTCAAAGGCTAGTTCAAACGAGATGCCATTCTCATTCGAACGAGCGCACCATAAATTTTAAGTGCAGGTTTCCTTTGGGTGTTGTCACATTTTGGGTCGTTAGATTAGTGAGGTGTCGAGTTCTGGTGAATATAGGTTGGGGAAAATGGGATTTTAGAGTTGGGGAGTGTTTTATAAGGCTTGTTTCGGGTTATTGATGGGTTATTTTAGTGTCAAAAGATGAGAGAGGTGGGAAGGTATTTCCCCCACCATTTTTAAATTTCTCCTCTCTCTAGCCATTGTGAGATCTACCACCCACCCCCACCACTATAAACCACCATACACCGCTATTTACCCACCTAATGCCACTATAGTTCGGATGTATCCCACCATATTAAATCCCTATATGACCATTTCCTCCTTCATTATACATATCTACCAATTTTGGAGGTGTTGTTGGAGATTTTTGGAGAAGAAAAAGAGTAGACATTTATGGCATTTTGAAGGGGGTTTTGCTTGGAGCATGCCTTGTAGAGCTAAGAAACCTCCTTGAGGCCACTTTAGGAGGCGAGGAGTTTCCATCATCTTCTTCCTCATCCAATCATTCTTAAAGTTCCATTTGTGGTTGAAGAACTCTACTCTTAGTTTAAGAGTCTATTTTTTGTATGTTAATAGTCTTGTAGCGAGAATTAAAGAGTATGATGCATTATGATATAAGAATAATGTTTCGTATAGTTTATTAAAATGGGTTTCAATCGATTTAAGAAAAATGATATATTTCAAGAAAACTTGGTCTAAACATTTTATGGAATAAAAATGTTGAAAGAATGCTCATTTTAAATGGGAAAATATTTCAAACCTTTCTTGTGAAAAATTGGGATTCTGGGTAAATGGACATTTTATCCAAGTTTTGAAGAAACAAAAGTGTCTTTTGCCTAGAAAATTATGTTCGGGCAATATTATGAAAATATCTAGAATAAACTATAAGTTTTACTCTTTAATAGGATTTTTGGACTTAAAATCCATGTTCCCAGCATATAAACTCGTAGTTTATTGAGGTTGACCGTATAACAAGTTTAACGAGGGCTTATTTGGGCTTAAACATGAAATGAAAAAAATTAGAAAATTCAGCCTTGAGTGTGTTAAAAAGGGTGTTGAAAAGCTGATAAATGTATAGTTTTAAGACTTCATGAACTAATAAAAAATATGAAATTTTCTTAAAAAGTAGTCTTAGATGTTAATCATTCCTGAAAATGAAAGTAATGGAATAAATGTGTTTCCAACTTGAGAATAATGTTACTCCAAATGTTAAAAGTGATAATGTATTAAGAACACTTAAGAAGTTAGTGTGGAAACTTAATGGTGTTTTGGGGAAATAACACTTGTGAAAATGGAGGAAAGGGCACGTTTGGAAACAAATGAGTAAAATAATAACTTCACGTAAAGTGAAACATTTTTATAAAATAAAAATGTTGAACAGGTGTTACACAAAAAGGGTCCTAAATGAACATGATTTATGGATAAAATCAATGTTAGAGTCAAAAGGAAAAGAAATGATGTTTTTTAAAGTGTAACTCAAGTTGGGGTGGAAACTCGAGTTTTAGCTTCAGTCGGGTAAAAGGATAAGTGGAATAATGTGGTCATTTATAAAATGTTAAAACACATTATAAGGACTCGAACAATATCGATAAAATTAAGGAGGGCCCGGAACCCTGGGGTGAAAGACTCAAAATCACTGGCGAGAGCAAATGATAGCATAGCTGATAGTGTAGCCCATTAAAGTATGCGGTTATTAGAAGATTCCAAGAGAAAGATAATGAAAATGGAACATGTTAAGAAATGGTTTGTGTGGTGAACATGTGAAAATAAAACCTAACTTGAATGAATTGATAAATGTTCTGGTAAAGGATAAAATGGACAAGTGATGTGAAAATTGATTAATGTCCCTAAGGTAAAGAAATGGTAAAGTGAAGAGATTAAATGGATGGTTAAGAAACCTAAATATATAAAACCAATAAGTAACATAAGTGCGTATTCACGAATGGGTTTTAAAGGAAAAACAAGTATTTTCTAACACAGTATTTTCGTGTGTTGAAAGGGTGATTTTCAAAGAAAATACTAACGTGGATTAGTACAAGTAAAGTGGGTAATTTCGGTGAAAGAAATGATTTTCCTTAAACAAAGTGTATTTATTTTAAGCATTTAACCGGGTGTGTTAAATCAAGGAATACATATCAAGTCAAGTAAAAGGGAATTTCTTTTATGAGATTGAGGTGAATTAATCGGGGTAAATAATATTTTTAGAATAAAAATGGTTTCCTGCATGTATGCACATATTTATGTGTGTGTGTGTGTGTGTATATATATATATAGTAATTGCATGTGCACGTAGATATAACATGTTAGAATCTTCTTTCTACAATTCGATTATATATTGCATTGTTGTAATTTCCCACTAGGCATTTGGCTTATTCCCTTATTTTGCTATGGCGAGTTGGGTGTGGTTCTTTATTTTGAGAGTGTTATACAGGTAAGTAATCTTTTTATTTTACGTTAGTATTTCTGTATGCTTAGATTTTGGGTATGCTTCCAAGGGGTCCTTCACGTAGTTTTATTTTAAATGATAATTGCATGCTAAACAAGTGAAATGTTGATTGAATAAAATTAGACTAACAACATTATATAGGTTGTTTCATTTCACTCCACACCTAATGCTCGGGTCAGACCGCATTGACCATGAGTAACCCATAAATTTAGGTTGGGGCATTACAAATGGTATCAGATCTCTAGGCTCAAGGTTCCTTTTGGGAGTGACGTTATGAGGTCAGTGTTGGATCTTTCGACGCTGGTGTTGGTTTTAGTCCGATCTCGCTACAGTGGTGATGATTACAATTTGTATTCTCGACGGTAAAGCCAAGGAGATTAGCATGACGGGTAATTCATTATCAAGTGGCATGCGACCGAGTTAGTTGTCGATTAATCGCTTTCATGCTTCTGATTTAGATTTGTTAGTAATTTACGAGTGTCCATGCAAGCCTATAGTGGGGACATCGCGGTTTTTAGTGTGAGGTTCTTATGTGTCAACCCTTGATGATATGAGAGGTCTGTTAAGATGTTGATAGAGCTTTATGACATCCGTTGAATTAGATACATGTATTGTGTAAAGTCAATTATTGAGATTAGGTGGCTAGTACGTCAGGCCTAATCATTGTTGAATTGTTATGAGAATAGATTAAGTTTTGAGTGCAGTAATTTTAAATAGATATTAACAACGATGTGATTAGGTGAACTCGGTCCCTGGGGTAGTGTCATGTCATAGACAATTGATGATTTCCTGGACATGATGAACCGTGGTGGTCAACACTTGGGGATGTGTACTTGGTCTGCTTCGGTAAGATAATATTATTATAAGTAAGTTTCATGGTGATTCTTGATTGAAAGTTATACCTCGTAGGGTATGATGAGAGTTACGAGAAAATTCCAGTAAGTATTTACGTATGCAACAATGATGGTTGAGGAGACTTAGGAGTGAACTCTAGATATTATTCCATGTCAAGGTTTTAGGAGATATGATACAATTTTGAGGGATAAAATCTTTAGTGATTTCGGTGATGTAGACCTAGAGGCTAATAAGTTGTATGCGATGTCATGTGTCCTGTAAAAATCCTTAGTAGTGTTAGTTGTGATTTGGTACACGACTTAGGTCACAGCCGTTTGGAAGATAGATAAGATTATTATCTAAGTGTCAAGGCCTATTTTAGTGGCCTAGGTGATTGATAGATTCGAGGTAATCCTAGTGTGAGTGTGTTTAAGGGCATCTTGGAGTATCCGTAAGACTAATTGTGTGTGGTGTCATTAGGGATAAAAATTGGTTGTTGTGATACCTTAAGGTGTTCGATGGTTAAGGAGAACCATATGTAGAAGCTAATGGACTAGTGTCCTTGCGAGCGCCTAGTAATAACGATGTGGGTATTAAGAAATTTGTATAGCACACCTACAGTGAGAAAGCCATAAATAACAAAATCGTGTCAAGTTTTGAGGACTTTTTTATGGAGTGTGTTTAGTGTCGTTAGGAAGCCAGTTGATTCCAGTATGAAGAAGTACTATTGTCCTGGTAAGGATCGTATTAAGGGTCAGTTAATGACCATGAGTTACTGGGCAAGGATTAAAAGAGTCGAATTGTGTATGTGTTGGGTGATGTCATCCAAATTGGCACAAATGGGTGTTGTAACCTTCTAAGAGAAATTAGAAACTTGTTTCATGAGTGGGTGTAATGCTCGGGCATCATGAAATGACTAGTATAGGCAGTGTGACACTTAATTTTAAGGAGTACTAGGAAATGTATTCGTTACATTGATTGATGACTCCATGCGGAGACTTGAAAGTGGCAAGCATGACTAGAATTTTGGCATGTGTCGATGGTATGAGTTAGGATAGCGCTAGCAAGGTAGGTATTAGTTATTGGCACGTCCTGCCAAGTTGGTACAGAATAGAAGATGTAGCCTTACATGGTACTTACTACCCTTAGAATGCCAATGGCGATCGATGTGTCCATCACATGAGTTTAATTTGGGTAGAGCTTGGAAATAAGCTTAGTGACAATATTGCATAGTCATAGGATATAATAAGGTGAATGTCTCTCTTGAATGGGGCATAGCCTAAGGAGATTTTGGGGATGCGATCATGATATGATAAGGCAGATCGTAAGCTAGGTGTCGTAGGTTAATAACATCGTCACTGAAAAGATGGATCAAGTTAGTGTAGATAAGGGGGCTAGTCACTCGACAATCGAAGTGGTTCATGTGTGTCAAGTATGTAAGGGGGAAGGCCTTACTCCTAAGGGGGAAGTTTGGTGTCTGACTTTCCAAAGAACAACATGTTCATACATTGCTTTCCTCTTGTGAGGATGAATGATTGTGATTCGATTCATCATGATTGGTGGCTCGAACCAGGGTTTGTGGCTAGGTTAGTATCCTATGAGAATGTCTGGGAGAAGTTATAAGACTTTAAGCATGTAGCGTAGGTTCGTTTTTTGTAAACCATAGTCTGATAGGTACAAATGGGATTTTCTCGAAACAGTTATTTATTCCTATGATTCTTGTGTGTGTGTGTCCCTTTTGATTTCGATAATTGAGGATTGGTATTCCCACGGCTGTGGTATTTAGGATTTGTACCATGTCATGGTATGGGATGGTTTGGCCTAGTAGAGTGCGAGTGGAACTGGCATGGTTAATGCAACTCGATAATTGAGTGCACCCCTATCTCAGGTATCCTTGTTATTGAAATTTTTTGTGTATGGGTGGTTGTGCTTTCGGCCGCATGATTCACCTCTAGTATTTACTTTCCTTAGAATTAGCGACCTTAGGATTGGTCGGCATAGAGGTTAGTGGATCTGATTGTAAAGAGAAAGATGGTGACTTGAGGACATTGTATAATGTTAAAACTCGAGGAAACTTAACACACAATGTTAATTTGCCACGGTGAGTGGATTGGTGCATTGCTCAAGTGAGTGATTTAAATTGACATGCCTAGAGTAATATTATGGTCATTAAAGTGACGTAGCGAAAGGAGTTAAACGAGTGCGCAATGATGATATGGTCGGTTTATTACTCCTCGGGGTGAGTAATTAGCGATGTAATGTTAGTATCAAACTCGGGCAATATTGTGTTGTCAGGATAACCCAAAAATTCATGGGGACATAGGATGTATAGTCTTAAGATTGGAAATTGTTCTTGGTGATGAATTTGATGATTGGTTGTATAACGGTTCACTCTTTAGTGAGCGTAGATCGCTAGAGAGGGTTTCCCGGTAGAGGCATCGGTATGCTTTGGGTATTAGCAAAGGTATTCCTAGGACTTAATTGAGCATGATCATCGAACGAGTGGAGACTCGGGGTCGGTTGTGCGACGTTGATGGTTAGCGTAATGGTGAGGATTAGATTTTGTTGCATGTTGAGCTTTTGGTGATAACCCCTGTGTTGGGGGGGGTGTGATGTGATCTTAGCTATTGAGGACTTTGATGGTTTAGTTGTGGAGCACCCCTATGACGTAGTATAAAAGTCAAAAAACCCCATGGGTTTGAGGAATTGATGGATCGATAATTTTGGGGACGAAATTTCCTAAGGAGGGAAGAATGTAATACCAGCGCCCAATATTTTATAATTTTTCCCAACATAAATTATAAGAATATGGAACCTTAGGAATTTTGATCATTATAATTGGGGTTATATCTGTATTTGACTATTTTAAAGTCTTGATTATAATTTTTAGAAGTTTGGGGGTTTAAATTAGAAACAGTGGAAATTATGGTTCGAGCGAGAATAGGGTCGTTCGAACGAAATTGTTGTTTCGTTTGAACGAAGACAGGTTGGTTGGAACAAAAATACCTAATCGTTCGAAGAGAAGATTGAACAAGGATCGAAAGAAACCCCATTGCATACCTGAATAGACTCTTTAGAAGGTTGTTTGAAGGCAAGTTCAAACGAGAAGCCATTCTCATTCGAACGAGTACACCATAAATTTTAAGTTCTGGTTTCCCTTAGGTGCTTTCAAGTTTTGGGCCATTTGGATTAATGAGGTGTCGAGTTTTGGTGAACCCGGATTGGGTAAAAATGGTATTTTAGAGTTGGGGAGGGTATTATAAGTCTTGTTTGGGGTTATTGGTGTGTTATTTTAGTGTTCGAAGATGACAGAGGTGGGGAGGTATTTCCCCCACCATTTTTATATTTCTCCTCTCTCTAGCCCTTGTGATCTCCCCCACCCCTTCCACCGCTACAAACCACCATGTACCCACCTTATGACACCATATTTTGGAAGTATTCCAACATATTCAAGCCCTATATGCCCATTTCCTCCATGATTATACATAACTATGAATTTCGTAGGTGTTGTTAGGGGCTTTTGGAGAAGAAGAAGAAGAAGAAGAAGAAGAAGAAGAAGAGTAAACATTTATTGAGTTTTGAAGGGGGTTTTGCTTGGAGCATGCTTTGTGGAGCTAAGCAACCTCCTTGAGGCCACCCTAGGAGGTGGGGGTTTGCCATCATCTTCTTCTTCATCCAACTATTTTTAGAGCTTCATTTGAAATGGAAAAATTCTACTCTTAGTTCAAGACTCTATTTTTCTATATTAATAGTCTTGTAGCTATAATTAAAGAGTGGGATGCATTATGATATAAGAATGATATTTATTATCATCTTTGAAAATGCATTGGTTTCAATGGTTTTAAAAAAAAGTGATATATTTCAAGAAAACTAGGTATTAAATATTTTAGGGAATAAAAATGTTGGAAGAATGCTCATTTTTATTGGAAATAAATGTTTCAAAACTTTATTGTGAAAAATTGGGATTTGGGGTAAATGGTCATTTTATCCAAGTTTTGAAGAAACAAAAGTGTCTTTTGCTTTGAAAATTATGGTTGGGCAATATTATGAAATTTCTAGAATAAATTATTAGTTAGCCCTTTAATAGGATTTTTGGACTTAAAATTCATGTTACCATGCATATAAACTTGTTGTATTTTGAGGTTGAACGTATAAACAAGTTTAATGAAGATTTATTTGAGTTTGAATATGAAATGAAGAAATTTGAAAATTCAGCCTTAAAGGTGTGTGAAAAGGGGTGTTGAAAATGTGATAAATGTATGATTTTAAGACTAAATGAACTAATAAAGAAACTGGTATTTTCTTAAAAGTAGTCTTAGATGTTAATGATTTCCTGGAAATAAATGTAATAGAATAAATATGTTTCCAAATTCAGAAGAATCTTACTCCAAACGTTAAAGTGTTAATGTATTAAAAACACTTAAGAAGTTAGTGTGGGAAACTTAATGATGTATGGGGGAAATAAAACTTATGAAAATTGAGGAAATGACAAGTTTGGAAACAAATAAGTAAAATGGTAATGTTACGTAATATTTTTATGAAATAAATATTTTGAAAAGGTGTTACAGACAAAAAGGCTCTTAAATGAACATGATTTGGGGATAAAATTAATGTTAGAGTAAAAAGGACAAGAATTGATGATTTTTAAAGTGTAACACAAGTTGGGGTGGAACCCCGAATTTTGGCTTTGATTAGGTAAAAGGAAAAGTGGAATAACATTTATATTTGTAAAATATTAAAACACATTAATAAAGACTCGATGACGCCGAAAAAATTGAGGGCATGGAGCCCTGTGATGATAGACCCAAAATCACTGGCTAGAGCATATGGTAGCATAGTCGGGGGTGTAGATCTCGTTAACGTATGTGATTATTGAAAGATTCAGAGAAAAAGATAATAAAAAAGAAACATGTCAAGAAATGAGTTGTGCGGTGAATATGAAAAAATACAATCTAACTTGAATGAATTAATAAATGTTCCGATAAAGGATAAAACGGACAAGTGCTGTGAAAATTGATAAATGTCCATAAGGTAAATAAATGGTAAAGTGAAGTGATTAAATGGGTGGTTACGCAACCTAAAGAGATTTAACCCATAAGTAACCCAAAAGTGTGTTCATGAAAGGTTTTCAAAAGAAAAATAAGTATTTTTTTAACATGGTATTTCTTGTGTTGAAAGCGTAATTTTCAAAGAAAAAGCTAACGTGGATTGGTACAAGTATAATGGGTAATTTCGATGAAAGAAATGATTTTTCTTACACAAAGTGTATTTGTTTTAAGCATTTAACCGGGTATATTAAATAAAAGAATAAATGTCAAGTCAAGTAAAAGAGAATTTTTATTGGGAATGAAGTGAATTAATCAGGGTAAATAACATTTTTGAAATGAAAACGGTTTCATGCATGTAAGTATATATATATATGTATATATATATATATATGTGTGTGTGTGTGTGTGTGTATGTATATCGTAGTTGCATGTACTCGTAGATATAACGTAGAGTCTTCTTTTCGTCGTTCGATTCTGTATTGCATTGTTGTAATTTCTCACTGGCCATTCAGCTCATTCCCTCATTTTGTTGTGGAAGGTTGGGTGCGGTTCCATATTTTCAAAGCGTCATATAGGTAAGTAATTGTTTTTTACATTAGTTGCTCTGTATGCTTGGATTCCAGGATCGCTTCCCATAAGTCCTTCACCTAGTTGAATTTTAAATGGGAATTACACGTTAAGAAAGTGAAACGTTAATTGAATAAAACTGGACTAGCAACATTATATAGTATGTTTCATTGCAATTCACACCTAACGCTCGAGTCAGACCAAATTGACCATGAGTAACCCATAAATCGTGACCGGAGCATCACAATCCTGAAAATAACTCATAATTGAAAAGCATTTAAATATTTATTAGTTGCGACAAAAGAGAATTCAATTGATACAAAATTTTAATTTTACCTGGAAAAATTATTTTAGTCCAATTTTAACCATGAGAAAAAATTGTCAATTAATTAAATCCAATTAATATAATTATGGTCAATTTTAAAATTTACCCCATTAACTAATCTAATTATGATATGTGGTGATTGAAAATTAAACAATGACATAAATATTAAAGAAATCACATATGAGGAATATATGTACTTAAAGTGGAAATCTTTGTGATAAAGACGATTGTTGCACCCCATCCCAATCAACTCCACTAAGACTAATAATGTTTACAGGTCTTGCAAAGTATAAACGTTACAAATGTGTAAGACAAAGATAAATGCAATGAAATCTATCCCTTGAGTTCTGATCTGATGCCTGTACTCGTACTAGCAATTAGTTGTTCGTGGCTGACACAACTTGAAAAACCCGCATGTCTCTGAATCTGAACCACAACTCTAACTCCTTATCATACCAATCTCTGATATAATTAGCCTTGAAATCCACTAAATATTCAAACCATAATCAAATATGATGTATATGATGGTTATTTGTTGTTATGTGTTCATATGATGCTCGGTTTCACAATATCTTTCGTTAACACTCGAAGAAAAAGTAAAAAAAAACTCTCACTAGGGTATTAAAAGGTCACAAAGTCATAGAGCTTCTTATGGTAGGGATGAAAAATGAAGCAAGCTACTTGAGTTCAATTGGTGTTCATTTGGGAAAAAGCTCATTCAAGACATGCTCATAAAATAAACAAAAATAAATAAGCCAAGCTTGAACAGAATTTTAATCTCATTATCTTATTAAACTCGGATAGGATTCCTATCGATAACCAATATTCATATTAACTAGTATAAAATAACCAAGATACTCGAGCTTGGCTCGAATTCCTTTGCTTAGAAGCTCGTTCGAGATCAAATTGTAAGATAATAAACAAGCCTTAAACATAATTAGGCTTGTTTACATTTACAAACCAAGCCTGAGAAACCTTAATCTCGGCTTGACTCATTTTCCCGTATCTTTTGGATTAAAACTAGAGACCTATTTATAGTTTCTATATGAAAAGACATTAAAAAAATATGTGTTTGTAAAGTTGTCCCTCGTTCGAACAAGGTTCAAACCAAGGCTCTTCTAATTTGAAAATAATTTTAAAAGAGCATTTTTACCTTAATTCAGGGGCCCTCGTGTAACAACCCGCCCTTTTGGGGACGATTAAATTCCATAAGTAAGTATAAATTGGAATTTGGGGAATTTTCCTAAATAGTAATTTTTGGGATTTTCGAGGATTTAATGATTTTCGATGGGTATCGTAATCACTTTTGGAACTATATAGGTCGCTATAATTTAATTATATGTCACCGTGGAGTATTGCGACAAAAGAGGTAAGATTTTGAGTAGAAATCCCGCATTTATTTATTTTGGGTTGGAATAGTGATTTGCGGTCAAGTACCTCGGATGGAAATTTCGACCGCGTCATGAGTCTCGGAATGTCCGAGATAGTTGGAAAAGAGTGTTCGATTGTCGAAATTAAGTTTCGGGTAATTTTAGAGGTAAAAGTAACTCGTAATTGGGTAAACGAGTCGTTTTTGGGTTTTAAGGGTTTAAACCCTTTTTCTTTCTTTATAAAGAGGGAGAGGGGGAGAAAAGAGAAGAAAAAGAAGAAAGAAAAAAGAGAAGAGAGAGAGGAAGGAGAAAAGAGGGGAGAAAAGGGAGATTCGGGCCAAACTCCGTCGGATTCGACTCGAGGTCGTCGGATTTCATCCTACAGGCAAGTGTTTACTTGCTTTATTTACTTTTGTGCATTAATCTCATATCATAGTTGGTAAAAATATGATTTTGGGGTTAGAACCCTTAAAATAAAATGGGGTAAAAGTTGATTATGAGTTTACATATTGATGTAGTGTAAACTCTTAATGATTTTTAGTGTTAAAACCATGTTAATGGAGTATAAAAATGGGTTTAAATGTTAAGTTGGGATTTTTATGGTTTTAGGGTTTAAAACTAAGAGAAATGGTTTAATACCCCAAAATAATTGATGTGTTAGTTGTAAAACATAGATTAGATGTTTATTGAGTTATTGGATGAGGTTAGAAACAACAAAAATGGAGAAAAATGGAGTTTGGGATTTTGGGGAGATAATGAATAGTAACCCGTAAGCTTGTGGGGTTATTTTGACTAGGAAGAGAATTGATTTAGCTTTCAGTCAAAACATGAAAGTTGTAGATCTTTTCGATACGGTCGCGTGGGCGCCGACCGTGTATTTTTCTGATTTTTCTACGATTTGATATGATTTTTACAAGATGGCAGCTTCGGGTTGAAATCATCAACTCGGAAATCAAATCGGGAATTGGAAAAATACAAGCTAGGATTAGTCGTGTAGATGTTTTGGATGATTTTTAGGGTAGTTTAGAAACCCCGAAAATGAATTTGGGTTGTTGGATTAAGGATTTGAGGAATTAAAGTTTTAAGGACCTGGTGTGACCGGTCGACCGCGCTCCTAAGGCCGGTCGACCGCGTCAAGGAAATAGGGCCTACTGCTTTGGTTCGTAGGCTTATTTGCAACCCGCGGTCGACCGGGGGTCCAGGACCGGTCGACCGGTGCCCTAATTTCAGCCCAAGATTTTGGAGATTATTATTATTCCTCCTCTTTGAGATTAAAGTCTAAGGGCCTTCTAAATTAAAGTATATTAGAGGGTTATGTCCTAAGGGACTTGTGGATTGGAGAATATATATATATATATATATATTCACTTAGAGTGAATTATTATATTTGGAGATATCCCATAAATCCTTAAGAGATGATTAAGGTAATTATTATTTGTCGAAGTAAGGAAATACTTTGGATTTAGAATCATGCTAATATGAATGCATGATTATGATTCCTGGAGGGAATCTTTGGAATTATTGGTCATCGCTAGATGCTATAGGCCACTATGGCCGTTTATATATATTCTAGGAAGAATATATAGGATATGTATATACTATGTGATTTAGGTATATATATATGTTATGATGGAAATGATTTTGAAAATATAAAAATGAATATTTTTAAAATGGTAAATAAATGATTTTCATAGTTGATAAAATATGGATTACACACCTCTCTAAATCGCTATCATAAGGGAAGTTGCGTACGTATGGTGAAGCCCCCTGGCTAATGAATGCAGGGTGGATATAGTCCCATAGGCCATGTGAGCGTTTGTTGATATATATTTTTCTGCGCTGGTTAGGAGATTCCGGGTGTGGTCTTGACTATCCCGCAGGCACATGGCCGCTTCCCGACGTCGTGCGATGTAGGATCCCAGGTTGTCTTGATGATAGGCCCTGGAAGATGATAGTCATTTAGGGGCGCACACAGTGGGGAAACCCGGACGGGCGGTCTTAGAACGCATTATATTAAAGCAATTCATGATAATGGATTTGCTTTAAATACATTTCCTGGATATAGGAAGGGAAATGGGTTATATGTTTAGCTTCGGTAACACTCCCGGATGGAAGAAGGGATGTGGAAGCATATGATATGGTAAAAGCATTTTTATGATAATAAAAATGGCTTTTAATTACATTTCCTGAGTATAAAAAGGAAAATGGGATAATTGAAAAAGGAAAAGCATTTTTATATTAATAAAATTGGCTTTTAAAAATATATATGTTTTGGTATAGCAATTAATGCTAATGAATTTGCTTTTAAATACATTTCCTGGATATGAGAAGGGAAATGGAAAGTTTTGAAATAAAAATGATAAATACTTTGTGTATCGAATACACCTCAGTCCGGGAGGTAGATCCAGATGTGTATTATAAAGATATAATTGAATTGGTAAACCTCAGTCCGGGAGATATTATCCGGACGTATATTGTAAATGTACACATATATATATTTATACATTTGTGTGTGCTACGGGCCTAATGGATCTCTACCATTAACCCTGCCAAGTAGTAGTGTATCGGGGGGGTTCATTGTTTGGATTTTGCTTTGTGAGACACCCCACGCACCAACTTAGTGCAGTGTTGAGAATGGAGGGAAGTTTATCCCTTAGAACTTGGACTATCTAGGGTAGATAGTGGATAGGTTATTAGACTAGTTAGGCGGGGTAGCTTGACTAGGAAGTGTTGTTAGGGTGCGTTAGGTGTGCACTACTAGAGGAGAGGTGAGGGGTATCTCATGGGAGTGCGATACCAATTTAAATATGAGATAAAACTATTTTTCTAAAAATAAAGCATTTATGCACTTGCAAAATATTTTCAAAATTCGGGCTCTGACCCATTTGTCTACTTTCCTTTCTTTCTATATATTATATATATATAGGTGTCCAGACACAGGGACGCCTGGATGGCATTTCTTTCGAGCCAGACGTCTGCTGCAGCAGCTGTGGATGCTTGCGGGTTATCGGTAGATGCTTCTTTCCTTGCACTCTAGATAGGAGACATTGTACAAACATTCGGGCCAATGGTCCAACTGATTTTATTTATTCCTCGCACGTTATTCGATATGGTTGTATAATTTGAACTGAGTGTTCGATTATTTTAATTTATTTCATTTTCATTTCAGTTCAATTACGCATTTAATTGTGGATGTTTTATTTTGATCGTTAAAAGAGTAGTTAGGTAAAAGTTTTTAGGCTCACCTAATAGGATATTAGTAATTAAATGGATTTTCGACAGTGATGCTAAGAATGATCCATATGTAACTCCTGTTATAATTTGATATAGGAGTGATCGCCCGGTATCCCATTAGGCGGGTTGTTACACCTCATTTGAAACATCTTTCGATCGAGCTTTGATTGAGGGATTGAAACGAGGTCTTAAAATCTAGGCAAAGCTCAATGTTTTGAGTATAAATTTTGACTCATATGTCAAAACGATGCACGGTGTTTTGCATTGTAAAGATTACTCAGAACTTTACAATTTTCATGTTTTAGAGGTTTGAAATTTTAACATTTGATTTCCTAAAAAAACCCTCAAAGTTTTCAATAATTATTTTTTAAACTTAAAAACGAACTAAAATATACAAAAAATATTTTTCCTCACTTGTAACAATTCATGACAAAACAAATCAAGTGAAGACACAACATAAACTAAAATTGTAATTTACCAGTACCTCGATATATGTGTATCAATGAAATGATGTAGTTTGATAAGGTGGTGTAGATATGCACATCGCATCGTCAAGACACAAAGACACACACATACTTGTGTTTTGTATATTTTGGAAATTTGGAATAAGACAAACCAAATGAAGGATATAAAAATATGTTCTTATAAATATCCCCATTTGGCTATTCGGGAAAAAAATTTAAAAAATATAAAATCGGAAAACATCTAAAAAATGGAGGGATCAAAATATGCCGAAATATCAAAACTACCTAGTCCCAAATCCCGCAAGACTCGATATTGGCAAAGCCTTCAAAGTTTTGATCTAGTTTTTTCCGCATATTTTCTTGTACTCACAGACCTTATATCCTACACACTTAAACATATACCCATGATGTATAAATGATATACGAGAATAATAAAACGACGAGTATTTAAAATGCAATGCATGCACTAAACTACTCCGCCTTAATAAAAACTTCTCCCCTTTTTTGTCCCAAATAGACAAATGATCAAATTTCTACCCCTTTTGGTTTTATTGAGATATATCACAAATTGATCAAATAATAATAATAATAATAATAATAATAATAATAATAATAATAATAATAATAATAATCAACAATTATAGTATATTAAAATAGGTATGTGCCTTAAGGGTTCAAATTAATTAATTAAATAGTTAGTTAACGAGTATATATATATATATATATTTATTGAATACAGTTGGAATTTTTTAATGGAAGAGGGTAATCACCTAGCTTATTTTATTTTATAGGAAAAACATCCCTTCCTAAGTGGCATAACTGGGAAAATTAAAAGAAATTTGGATTTATAAATATCCAACACTACAAAGAACAACTTGAAAAAAATTAAAGATGTAAACTATAAACAAAAGATCTAAGGCTTCTTGATTCTTAAATTTGTCATACTCCGTTTATCCATCTTTGGCAAACCTTTGGAAATTGTTGGAAGGTCATCAAAGTTACTGAAAAAATATGATGACCTACGCTTGTCACCATGATTAGCAAGACAATTAGTTACTGAATTTGCTTCCCTATAGAAATGGAAAAACTTAACATTCAACTCTTCAACCATGTTTGAAATTTCAATGATAATGAACTTGATTTTCATAGGAATTTTGAATGTCTTAAATGATAAAATATCAATCAAGACTTTGGAATCTGATTCAACATCAATTCCTATGTATTTTTGTTGCTTGCACACTTTTAAACCTTGTCTGCTAGTTGATGCTTCTGCATTAGTGTTAGAGTTTATACCTCCATAACCTGAATAAGAACAAAGGCGGTAACCATTGGGGTCTCTAACTCTTACTCAAAAACCACATTCTCCTAGATTTTCTTTGTATGAATCATTTATATTTAGCTTCGGTCTCTCCTTGATTGGTTTCTTCCAATAGACGAACTTCAAATTTTGATTAACATTTCTTGGATACTTCAAATAAAACTTCTTTGACAACTCTATATTTGTTAAACAGTTAAACCTCCCGGTGATACTTTAATCCTTCACTGTTGAGTTGTTTGAAGAATTATAGATCTTCTATTCATCTTAGTGCCTTTATAAATTTCATTATTCCTACCCTTCCAAATCTCCAATAGAATACGAGTTGGTGTGACAAGCATTTGGTAGCATTATTTTTTATTGCTTGATTCACCATGACATGAGAATAAATTGAATGTTACTATTATTCATCTTTAATCCCATTAAACTCCCAAAATACTTCCATAGTTCTATTACTATTAGTCCCTTTACAAAGAGATGTTGTATTAATTCACTATTATTGAATCAACATCTACAAATGGAAGCCAAATTAACTTAACATTATCCTCTAATGGAACTGCATTATTAATAAGCCTTCACATAAAAATATATACCTTAGTTTGGATATTAAAGTACTAAAAACTTTTTGCTGCACCTGATACAATTTTTGTTTCCTCATAATTTGGATTGCTGACTTGAAAGAAAACTTCCCATCTTCATTTAATATCCATATTCACTTATCAACTACAATCTCTGAGTTGACATTAACATAAGGCAATACAATCTTTATTTTAATTAAATTATTGTATTTGCTTCTCATAAATCGGCCCCATATATTTGTATCTATCTTGAATTTCCAAGCCATCTTAATTGAAGTTGCCTTTTCAATTTCTTCCAAACTTCTAACTCCCAATCCTCCTTTTTCAGTTGAAATACAAATGTTCCTCCACTTAATACAATGAAATTTCTTCCCAAAGTGTTTAATTATGCCCCAGACAAATTGGCTAAATAGATATATATTCTATTCATGATAGATTTAAAGGGAGATAGGGCCACAAGAGTGTACATAGGCAATGAATTGAGGACATATTTAATAAGGACCAGTCCCCCCCCCCCCCCCCCCCCCCCCACCGGGACAAGAATTTTGACTTCCAAAATTCAATCTTGCTTATAATTGAGTGTAACACCCCAAGATTTTGGGACTAAGAAATTAAATTTTCGGGAGAAATAAAATTTATTTAAATTGGAGAATTTTAAAATTTGGAAATTGAAGTCCAAAAATTAAGGACGTTATATCGAATGATTATTCAGACTGCGCTATTGATTTCGGATGGGTCGAGATAGTCTAAATGACCTTGGATTTTATTTCGGTTCAGGAATATTTTTGAGTATGTTTGACTCAAATTGGAGTAAACGAGTCATTTAAAGTGTGTATTACCATTTAAAACTGGGACTTATGTTTTAAAGATTTAATAGGCTCACGATTTCATCCAATCTCAATTGTGAGAAAAAAAAAGAAGAAAGGAAGGGAGAGAGAGAGAGGAGAAAAAGCTTGGAGATTCCGGCCCGTACGCGATCTCGGGGACGATCCAACCTCTACAACTTCGAGGCAAGTGTTTAATCTTGCTAAATAATTCATTTGTGTATTTCATTTCATAATTTGCGGATAGAAGATTTGGATTTTGGGTATTAATATCAAAACCTAGATTTTGTGGTTTAAATTTTGAAATTGATGTTTATATATGGGTTGGTTGGTGTAGATATGGTTTGGATCAGATTTGGGTTGATTTATTGGCTTAGAATCATGTTTTGATGAAGGCTTAGGTGTTATAAGTGATTATTTTAGGGTTTAAAATTCGTGGGTTTTGTGAAGAAGAAGAGACCTTCAAGGTTCTGCATACGCGAATCGATTCGTTCCCTAAGCGAATGATTCGGCTTGGGAAAAAGTGTCAGGTATGCATGACTGAATAGATTCGGACCCAAGGCAAATCGATTCTCCCTTGAGACCGAATCAATTCGGGCCAGACCGAATCGATTCAGAAACATGGCTATTTTAGTGAGGTTTTTCTGGAGCGAGTTTTGTTCCACATCATTGGGGCTTATCGGTTCAGAACCTTATTCTATGATACGAGGGATATAATTTGAATATATTTAAGAGGTTTCTTATATGATATGATGGTGGGGACATATCGAATTATTTTGGAGACGAATGTACATGCGTATTGGAGATTGTTGGATTAGTGTAGTGTGGGAATTTCTTTAAAAATGGGGGATTCTATTTAGAGGTTATAAGTGAGCTTACATATGACGTACAACTTAGGACTCTTTGAGAGAGAGTGGTGAGGGTGTAAGATGAGATTATAGTCCGATTGTTGTGCCGAATCCAAATAGTGATAGGATTCTATTTAAGTTATGATTGGGGGGCAACAAAAGAGAGAGTGGTCGCGTATCCTTAGTGATGATAATCTTAAGGAATAAACCATAAATGCGTTAATGTGAAAGGGTTCATCATGAGACATTGAACCGTAATTCTAAAGTGAGGGTAATTTAACTTGTTGCCGACAACTAGTGTGAGAATACTTATTGTCGGGCTAGTCTATACATATCGGAGAGTGATTTACTTTAGGTATCCTAGCATATATGATGAGATCATAAAATAAATGTATTTTGAGTTGGAGGCTTATCCATTATCTGTTGTTTGATTAACAATTGGAATTCCAATGATTGATGGGATCATAAAATGAATTTAAGTTTAAGCTTGAGGCTTGTAGACTATTAGTCATGGGTATACCGATAGTCGGGATTGTTGTTGGATATATCGATGTTCATTCGTATATTGATGGTATAAGTAGTGATTGTTATACACATCATACTTCGGGGTGATAACCTTAATGTTGAATATAAATATTGGAAGATTATTCATATCATAGGGGCAATGGATGAATATACTTTAAGTGAGGGATCGTATTTATATAACGAGTTAAATTAAATACACTCGGGATGACGGCTAGTATAAAGAGGAATATATATATATATATATATATATATATATATATATACGGATATGTATATATGTGTGTACTTGTGGTGTGAATCCCTATACCGTGCATGATGGTTTGAATATATATGATGTGATCATATGGATGTATATATATTTTGTGTGTGAATGATATATATACTTATGGTGTGAAGCATACCAGGCACATGCTATCATGGGAAGTTGCGCGATGAGGGTGAACACTCTGGATTGAAGAGAAGGGTATGGATATTCCCCGGATCATAGTCGTCCATTATTATTTGTGTGATTTTATTTTTGGGGTGAGAAGTCTTGGGTATGGGTCGTTCTCACTTGCCGGTTAGGAACTATGACCGCTTCCCATGTGTTGTGATTTGATTTTGACTGCGATGTCGGTGATATTGAGCCCGACCGCTGGTCCCCAGGATGGTATGTGAGTGATGCCCTAGAAGATGATAGCATGGTGCAGTATTTTGGCATTCTATAGCCGTTTATGTTATGTGTATGGCATAGTGTACATTGTGCGTGATATGTGCGCGTGGTTATAGAAATGATTGCTTATATATATATTTAGAGTAAATATATATACCTTGATATCCTATATGTGATGAGGATACGAAGTTTCTATGATGTACATCTTGGGTGATTTTTGGTGTACTAGTTGGTTGAGGTCGAAAGATCGTATTTAGAGAAAATTGTGGTTATATCGACCTAAGGATTAAATGGAGTTTCTAACTATGTTCTTAGATAGCACTCTAATTAAGTAGTTGCGGTTGTAAGATTTGTGTGGATGGCATAATAGATCCCTACGATCAACATTGTCAAGGAGTAGTGTATTTGGGGGTTCCTTATTTGGATTTCGCTTTGCGAGACGCCCCACGCACGAAATGCAGTGCCATGTTGAGAGTAGTG
Source organism: Sambucus nigra (assembly GCA_949130495.1). Lineage (NCBI taxonomy): Eukaryota > Viridiplantae > Streptophyta > Magnoliopsida > Dipsacales > Adoxaceae > Sambucus > Sambucus nigra. The sequence continues at coordinate 342,903,196 of OX422208.1, forward strand.
AGAAGTTTTGTCTTAGTACTTGTATGTAGGTTGCTTAGAGTATATGCTTTTATATTGAAGTTTAAATGTTATTATGTGACCAACGGATCCCTACGATCAACATTGTCAAGTAGTGTATTGGGGGGGTTCCTTATTTGGATTTCGCTTTGCGAGACGCCCCACAGACAAAACGTAGTACAATGTTGAGAATAGAGAGAAGTTTTGTCCTTAATACTTATATATATGTTAAAATGAGTAATAAACTCCTACATCAAAACCTAATATTATTGTGTAACATACTAAGACTTATAACTGGTTTAAGTTAATAATTAGAACCACTGTAGCCTAGTGAGGTATATATATATATATATATATATATATATATATATATATATATATATAAGTGGGATTAAAATGGAAAGGATTCGAAGGTCTTGTTTGTAACACCCCGTAATTTTGAGGATTTAATATTTAGTTATTTTTGGGAGTTATGAAAATATTTAAATTGGAGAAACTTAAATTCATGACTTAGAGAATTTATTGAGTGAGCCGAATTATTTATAATTGGTGACTTTTAAGTTTAATGGTTCAAAATCTCGTGTGTCACATTTTGAGGTCGAAATTTGGAAATTTCGAATAGTATCTCGGATGAAAATTACGAGTGCGCGGTTACGTTCGGATGGGTCGAGATAGTCAGAAAAGAGTACCCGGGAGTGGTAATTGGGTCTCGGGGTATTTTCGGGCATAGCCGGGCCCACACGGGGTGAGTTGGGCCTTTTCAATTAGGCCCACATGAACAAAAAGGGGATTGAATGTTTTTAACCTAATTGAGAGGTTAGGAAATGGCAGTAAACTCAACTCTATGTCTAGCGCTTGAGAGGGAAATTAGGGGAAAGCAAATCAAGAGCCAATTTGGAGATTTTGGAGCCAAATTGAGGGACTACGCCAACGGATCAGACACTACGAACACTTACAGGAAAGTGGTTAACTGTTGTGATTTCTAAATTGATGATAATCGCTTCATATCATAGTGATGTGTAAACCAAAATTCATTTTGGGGATAAATGGGTACAAAATGGGGTTTTTGTTCATGGAACGATTGAATGAGATTCAAGGTAAAAAAATTTGTGTTGTATATCTCTGAGTATAGATATCTGATTTTGCATAAAAATTCGGAATATAAACTGGTGGAATTTGGATTTTGGAATTTGGTTGTTAGAACAAGTTGATGAATTTTAATGGAAAACTCATTTTGGGAAATTATGAAAGTAAGTGGAGAAATTGTGTATCTTAAGATCCATATGATGTGTAGGATGTAGATTAAACATATTTATATAGTGAGGTGTTTTGATTTGAGGTTGGATTTAAGGATAAAAACCTTGGATTTTTGTTAATGGTGGAAAACAGTTGCCTGGAGGAGACGAAGTCTAGATTGATCGATCGATCGATGGTTAAGGAATCTTGGCAGTTCGGCTAATTTTGATTATAAAGAGAAATTTGTTTAAGATTTAATTCCTTACTTTATTTAGTGATAAATTCATGTGAGGCACATATTCCTTAACAATTATAGGGTGATATAATTGGGTGTAGGAGGGTGGAAATCGTATGTCATGAGATGAACGAATTTGGGGAAATAATTCATAAGTATTAATATTGAGCCGAGAAGTAATATTCGGGTATTGGAGTTGGGTGACGCTACATTATTAAAGGAATTGAGGTAAAATATTTAATTATGGACCAAGTGGGTGAGTCCGGGTATGTTGATAATTATAGGTAAATATAATTGGAAAATTTATGGAGAGGAATGCGTGACACATTGTGGGTGAATATGTGGGAATGAAATTATGAGATGTAAAAAAAAGGGACCAAGTGAGTGAGTCTGGGTATGTTGGTTAGGTGACATCAAAGTATTAAATTAATTATTGAGAAAGAGTAATTAATTTGGAGTCTGAATATAGACTCAGGAAAATATTAAGTTATGGGCCAAGTAAGTGAGTCCGGGGATACTGGTTGGGTGACGCCAAGTTATTAAATTAATGGATGTGATAATTAATTAAGGTAGAGTCGGAGGGTAGACTCGGAAAAGTATTAAATAATTGATGTTGTAATTATTTAGTTTAGGGTCGGGTTGTAGACCCGGAATTTGGTATAAATTAATTAATGTGTAAATTAATTAACTGAGAGTCGGACCACAGACTCAGTTTGGTATAAATTAATTAATGTGCAGATTAATTATATTAGAGTCGGACCACAGACTCGGATTTGTCTTGATTAATTAATGTGTAGATTAATTATATTAGAGTCGAACCACAAACTCGGATTTGTGTAAATCAATTAATGTGTAAATTAATTTAAATAGAGTTGGATTGTAGAATCGGGGAAAGTATTATATTAATTGAGGCGTGAATTAATTATATTAGAGTCGGACCATAGACTCGGGAAGATGATAAATTATTAAGTGAGAAAATTAATTATGTTGAGTCGGGCCACAGACTCAGGAAATTATAGGCAGTGTATGGGATTTTGAGTACACGGTAAAGCCGGGGTTTATATTATATATATACGGTGTAGTGATACTATATATATATGTGTGCATACATTGTGTGTGATATTAAATATTCGTGACTAGATATTTATTCAGTTTATATACTCTAGTGCTATCAAGGGAGGTTGCGCGATGTGGGTGAATCCCCTAGATTGAGGAGTAGGGCGAGTATATCCCCAGGTCATAGCGTCCGGTATATATGGGTGAGGGATTTATCTCACTTTCAGGGAAGGAATATGAACGCCTCCACTACGTGTATATTTTGGGCCAAGCTGGTGAGCGATTCCAACTTGGGGAAACTAGGTTTTGTGAGCACACCTAGTGAGATAACATTTTAGAGGGAATCATCCGGCGAGGGTATACTCGAAGGGATGGATATACGTATGTTATATGTGTAGATGTTGTGGTAAAGGTACGTATATAATGGTAGTAAATATTATATACGGATAGTAATACAGTGTGTGATGTATTTACTTTATATAACTTGTGACATGGTTATATGCTACTATTTAAGAGGAATTAATTAAGTTAATTGTGATATAACTTATAATTCAAAAATCATTATACTCGAGTTAGAGTAGTATGGCAAGGGGAGGTTATATTGGTACTAGTTGGACGGGATAGTGCAACTAGGTGGGGTTGAGGTAACCGTTAGGTGTCCACATTATTGAAGGGATGAGAATGTCCACAAGGGAGTGCGAAACTAACTTAAATATGAAGCGCATTCATGCATTTAAATTACTGTAGTTAATTCACTTGCTAAATATTTTAAAATATTTTGGGTTCTAACCCTTGCTATAAAACTATTTTCAAAGCCTTTTAGGTGTCCATCCACAGGGACGCCAGGATTGATATTCTATTCCAGGGACACGGAGCTGCGGCATATGTGGATGCTAGCAGGAGTTTGGATTAGACGCATCATTCATTCATTCCTAGAGTAGGAATCTTGTATCAGTTTCAGTTTTATTTAGGGCATGTCGCCCAGATTTTTAGTTCAGTTTTTCAGATTTGTTTTATTCATGTGTTGGATATTTGTTTTGGTTTATTTCACTTTGGTGGCCGATGGTTTATTCGGCAAATTGTTTAATTAACGATTCAGTTTATTTTCATTCAGTTGTGTGAATGGTTTATATTTAATTCCGCATGTACTGTTTTATTTAATCAAAAAGTTAAAATTGGCACCCGATTTTGGAATACTAAGTGGTTAGTAAGTTTTAAAAAGTTTTCGATAGTGATGCTAAGGATGATCCAACTGGGATTCCTGTTTTAATTTGGTATAGGACTGATCAACCGGTATTTTATTAGTCGGGGTGTCACATTGTTAAGTGGTAGGTCATGTGGGTATAGGCCATGCGTTTGTTAAGGCATGTTGTCCTTATGGGTGGGGTAACTTAATTAAGATTCCAAGAAGCGATTAGGGGCGCGCTGTAGATGAGAGGTGAGTTTGGGCTTTCACAAGAGTGCGACTCCACCTTAATTATGAAATAGTGCATTTTGATTTATTATGCACGGTTAACACACTTGCTAAACATTTTTACACCTCTGGCTATGACCCGTTTATATTTCTCTCTTGCTATATGTATATATTACTACAGGTGTCCTACCGCATGGATGCCAGATGCTTTTCTATCCAGAGTCCTGGGAGCCGTAACAGGTGCGGACTGTTGCGGGACCTAGATTGTAGTCACTTCCTATCTCTTTGCAAGTATAGATAGGATTCATGTTGTACATCGGGCTTACCCCCAAGAATTATAGCTATTTATATTTCTTCTTTATGGTTGTTGTATTTTCCGTGACCCGACAATTTATTCGGGTATATTTCCTTGTGCGTACTCATTTCTTTTTAATTCTAGCACTTTCTTTTATCCTGGTACTTGTGTAAAATTTTACCTTTGCTAGATATCTATATTGTTGCTATGTTGTCCGTGGCATGTTTTATTAAATTTTGGCATCTCGCTTATTTGATTTCGGGTAGTTAGCCTTATATGTTATTGGTTAGTTTGTTGGTGATGAGACTGGGCCATCTGAGATTCCTGATTTAATGTAGTATAGGGCTGGCCACCCGTTATTATTTTAAGCGGGTTGTTACAGATGGTATCATAACATCAGGTTCTAGTGTCTTTATGATCTATGCGGGTTTCTGCGTTCTTCCATAAGCGTTCTTGATATAGAGCCCTACTATTATGATTGTTGTGTTCCCTACGTTTATCTTCTTCTACGAGGTGTACTCATTTGAAGGACGTTCTGACACAGTTGCTTCTCTCATCTTGCCCCTTCCTGAATGGCTTGTTCTTAGCGACGTCTGAGACAAATATATATAGGTCTTGATCGATCCCCTGTAGGGTTGTAGGTGACAAGTATATATAGGTCTTGGGGGGTGTAGTGTACCCCCCAAGTATGCATGGTGCATGTGAATGGTGATCTATCCAATCCCCTGTTGACACCTGTAGATGCCAAATGATGACATAATATTCCCTCACGTGAGGGTGTGATTTTGTTATAACGATCTCCCATGTGCCATGTGAGCCTCACGCGCACTGTTCCACGCGTCTCCCAAACCACGCACTGTGATGATGTCACCCTCGGCCTATGATCCGAGGTCGAGGGCAAAGTTTCTTCCAGTAGTGAGTCTGACCCAATTCTGGCCTTGTACTGTCGTACCCTCGGAGGGTCGTCTGGAGCCTGGTGAAGGGTCGGACCCCTGAGGGGTCGTCTGGAGCCTGGTGAAGGGTCGGCCCCCCTAAGGGGTCGTCTGGAACCTGGTGAAGGGTCGGCCCCCTTAAGGGGTCGTCTGGAACCTGGTGAAGGGTCGTCCCCCCTGAGGGGTCGTCTTGATCCTGATGAAGGGTCGGACCCCTCAGGGTCAATACATTGTACACACAGTAGAGAGCGAAAGTGAGCTTATGTGCATTGTATCCAAGGCCATTAGTGCCCATACTTAGGGGATCACACACTCACAGTGGATGTAGGCCAAATTGGCTGAACCACTATACATCATTGTCTTATTTCCTCTTATACTCATCCCCTTCTACATACTTATACACTTACATCTCTATGACTTCCATGGCTACGACTGTTTGAGATCATTATCACTTATCCGGTGGTGCTAAATCTTAGCATCATCAGTTTGGCGCCGTCTGTGGGAACGAGAAGATATCTCTTCCTTTGTACAGCTTGACCTCACTGGGCACTCTGGTGGTGAGCCAGCACTCCCCCTGGGAGGAGGTGTTTCACCATTGAAAGAGACCCACTAAGGTTCCCAAGCTCACCAATCTTTTCTTCAGTTCAACTTTTCATAGCTCAAATATATGGCACCTGAAATGCCACCGCCACTGCTTCCCCCGCCGAATGATGGGGGAAGACCCAGTTCCAGTCAGCCGCTGCCTCAGTCTGAGAGGGTTGATGTGGCGGCAGCCTTAAAGTCTCTGGCAGCAAGCCAACGGATGATGCAGGAGCAGTTCACAGTTCTAAGCCAGAACATACTAAGACCCCCAGGGGTTTCACCTGAGATGATTACTCCGGCAGCAGCTCCAGGACAGCATGAGGCTAGGGGACCACCTCAGGCACCATGCAAAGACCTGCCACCCCCTCAGCGGCGTAGGGATGTTGCTGACCCCAGGAGTCTACGCCTGGGGAGGCAAGGAAACCCTTGCCTTGAGGACAGGTATGACAATCTGGAGGGAGAGGAGGCCCTAATAGAATGCTGGGAACCGTATGAGGTCTCCAACAATACTGTACGACCTCTCCAGGATAGTAGAGGAAAGTGCGGGAGACCAAACCCTGATGATCGCCCGAGAGGCTCTACTTTTGATCGCATGAGCAGGGGGTCAACTTTTGAGAGGCTGGGCCCAGTAAATGACCTGCGAGAAAAATTATCCAGGTCAAGAAGTGCTGCGAGGTCCAGGAGGGAGGCAGCATATGGCCGAACCCAAGGACGAGATGACAGCCAAAGGGAAGTAAACAGCCGACACAGGCTTGCTGCAGCAGAACCCTCCGTCCACCTCAGAGAGGCGACAGGGGATAACATCGACCAAGCCGACCCTGTGAGGCCCTGGAATGACTCAATCCAGCGATTAGAGGATAAGATCGGTGATATACTGAAGAGCCGGGACCCTTTTCAGAGGGGATACACCATAGGCTCACCCTTTGTGGCAAAGATAGTCAACTTCCCCACGCCATCAAAGTTCAAGCCACCTGTGGTCACCCCAAGATATGATGGGAGCACCAACCCCGTCCACCACGTGGAGATGTATCAGTCAGCAGCAGACATATACTCCATCTCGGATGAGATGAGGTGTCGTGCCTTCTCTGGTACCCTGACTGGGGTTACACATGTCTGGTACACATCTCTTCCAAAAAACTCCATTGAAAACTTTAAGCAGCTGGCAGACCTGTTCATCCATAACTTTTGCTTTGGGGTGAGGCCACAGAAGAAGACCAACCACTTGCTCTATGTTAAGCAGGGGAAGAATGAGAGTCTGAGGGACTACATAGCCAGATTCAATAAAGAGAAGCTGGAGGTGGAAGACTATGAGGAGAGCATAGCTATGACAGCCCTGATTGGAGGACTCCAAAAGGGGAAACTGTTATGGAAGCTTACCGAAGACCCTCCGAGGATGATGGCTGAATTGCTGTCGACGGTAGGGAAGGTGATGAGCACCGAAGAGGCGATGGCCGTAAAATATGAAGACGAAAAAGGAAGTGCTAGTGGGGGTAAATAGCCTAAGAAGAACAAAGAGTGGAAGAAGAGGTCCACGGATGACACGTTCGCTGGTTACACCCATCTAACGGTCAGCTGTGAACAGATTCTCAATGAGATAAAGAGTGACCGGTCCCTGAAGTGGCCTGAGAAGCTGAGGGCAGACCCCAGCAAGAGGAATAAGAACCTGTGGTGTGAATTTCACCAAGACCACGTAACAGAAAAATGCTTTGCTCTGAAAGATGAGATTGAGAAGATGCTGAAAGAAGGGAAGCTCAGAAAGTACGTGGAAAAAGGTGCCTTCAAGAGGGGCCGAGGGTACGACCCCAGAAAGAAGCGAGGCAATGCATACAGAGAAGGTCCTCAAAAAAGAGGGGACGACCCTTCTGATGATGAGGACGACCCTGACCTCCCTCCGAGAGATGACCACGGCCCTGTCAAGAGGCTTAATATGATCTCGCTCGGAGTGGGAATAATCTCCGGGGGTCTAGCAGGAGGAGGGTCTGAGGTTGCTGACAGGAAGGCCCATGTGGCTGAGGACAAGGCAGTGACGAAGACGGTACACTTAACCTCTCTGGAGGTCAAGTCAGAAAAGAGGAAGAAGGTTGATATAGACACTCTGATAGTGGGATTGTCAAGAATGGACTTCAAAGGCCTCTTGGCCCCACATGATGACCCTCTCGTCATCACTACCAGGGTGCACGAGTGTGAGGTGCCGAGGATCCTGGTAGATGGGGGTAGCTCTGAAGATGTGATGTTTTGGCCATTCTTCAAAGCCTTAGGCCTCAGCCGTGCCAGACTCGTCCCATACCATCATCCATTGATTGGGTTCAGTGGGGAAAAGGTTCATCCCCTTGGGGTATATGAGGCTGATGTTAGGAGGGGGGACGAGTGGCCGAGATGGCTTACCAAGAAGGTCAGTTTCTTTGTGATGGATGAACATGTGTTTTTGGCTTACAACATCATACTGGGGAGTGTGGCCCTCAAGGGGTTTGAAGCTGTGCCATCTACGGTCCATCAGATGATTAAATTTCCTACCCCTTACGGGGTGGGGGAAGTTCAGGGAGACCAGATGACAGCGCGAGAATGTTACTACAACTCCGCTGAAGAAAGGAAGGCACACAAGAGGGCTATGACCACTTACAATATTGATACCCTAGACCCCAGGGATGAGACGAAGCTAAAGAAAGGAGAGGCCGCGGAAGAGGTAGAATCCATCATCCTCGATGAGGATGACCCGAAAAAAACCGTCCAAGTCGGCAAGTCTCTGAAGCCCAACATCAAAGAAGACCTCATTAAGCTGTTGAGGAGAAGACGAAGCGTCTTCGCATGGAGTCATGTAGATATGCCGGGGATTGACCCTGAAATCATGTGCCACAAGCTCAATGTGGTAGAGGGATTGAAGCCGGTAAAGCAGAAGAGAAGAATTTACTCTAGAGAAAAGTATGAGGTCATCAGGGACGAGGTCAAAAAATTAGAAGACGCTGAATTTATCAGAGAGGTCATCTACCCTGAATGGTTGTCCAATGCAGTCATTGTCCCAAAGGCCAACGGGAAGTGGAGAATGTGCGTGGACTTCACAGACCTCAACAAGCACTGTCCCAAAGACAGCTTCCCTCTCCCCCGCATTGACCAGATGGTAGACGCTACCGCAGGCTATGAGCTCATGAGCTTCATGGATGCCTATTCAGGGTATAACTAGATCTTCATGAACCCTAAAGACTCGGAGAGAACAACCTTCATCACTAACAAGGGGACATACTGTTACAGGGTCATGCCCTTTGGCCTAAAAAATGCGGGGGCAACGTACCAGTGCCTCGTAAATAAAATGTTTAAAGACCAAATTGGGAAGTTTATGGAGGTCTACGTAGATGACATGCTGACTAAGAGTCTGAAGGCAGAGGATCATGTGGCAGACCTGGAGAGGACCTTTAATACGATGGACAAATATAAGATGAAGCTTAATCCAGCCAAGTGTGTCTTCAGGGTCGGAGCAGGGAAGTTCTTGGGGTTCATTATCAACCAAAGAGGCATCAAGGCCAATCCTGAAAAGATAAAGGCCCTTGTTGAGATGAAGACCCCCAAGTCCATTAAAGACGTTCAGAGACTCACAGGGAGAGTTGCTGCCTTGAACAAGTTCGTGTCTAGGGCCACAGACAAGTGTTTGCCATTCTTTAAGATCTTTAGAAAGGCCTTCGAATGGAGTGAAGAGTGTGATGAGGCTTTCAGGGACCTAAAGTCATACTTAGGGTCTCCCTTACTGCTGTCACGACCCGTGCAGGGTGAACGACTTTATGTATACCTCACCATCTCAAAGTCGGCCATCAATGCAGCCATTGTGAGAGACGAAGACGGGATACAGAGGCCTGTGTATTTTAACAGCAAGGCACTCCAGGGGGCAGAGAAAAGATACCCGAGGATAGAGAAGTTGGCCTACGTATTGATCCATGCCTCAAGGAAGATGAAGCCGTACTTCTAGTCCCATACAATGGTCATCCTCACCGACTCTCCTCTTAGGCAAGTCCTACACAAGCCAGAAAAATCAGGCAGGCTAATGGCCTGGGCTATAGAGCTGGGAGAGTTTGACATAGTATATCAGCCTAGGACGGCCATTAAGGGGCAAGCGCTGGCAGATTTCATGGATGAGTTTACTTGGGAAGATGATGAAGTCGAGGGTGAGACCTTCGAGAAGACAGATACACAGCAAGACAGGCCCACAGACACACCCGCAGATAGGGCTGAGACAAGCACCGCTAGAAGGAAAGCGACTGAAAATGAAGAGGGAAGATACATCTTTAGACAGGGATCCCTCTCCGAGGGAAGTTTTTCAGAGGGAAAGACTTTGTGGAGACTCTTCGTTGACGGGTCCTCCTGTGACAGCGAAAATGGAGTTGGACTGATACTATCAGCACCCGATGGCACAGACGTTGAATACGCCCTGAGGTTCAACTTCAAAGCCTCCAACAATGAGGCTGAATATGAGGCCTTAGTAGCAGGCCTCTCCTTGGCCAAGTCTCTTAGTGTCGGCCAGATTTTGGTCCATAGTGATTCAAGGCTAGTAGTGAATCAGATACTAGGAGCCTACGAGGCTAAGGATGAGAGGATGGCTAGGTACCTTGATAAGGTGAGGTCGTTACTGAAGGGCTTTAGAGAAGTTAAATTAAAGAGGATACCTAGGCTTGACAATGGCCGTGCTGATGCCCTTGCTAGGTTGGCCTCGGCAGTGAGGACAGACATCAGGAGGACGGTCCCAGTAGAAATTTTGCTTCGGCCAACTATTGAAGACACTGAGGGAACACTTAGAAATTGCCTAAATGTTCCTCAAGAAGCTTCATGGATGGACCCCCTGATCAGATACATTAAAGAGGGTGAGATGCCAGAAGTAAGGCAAGAAAGGAAGAAGCTGAGGTACAGGGCTGCAAAATTCACTGTCATCGGAGACACCTTGTACAAAAAGGGGTTTTTGCTCCCCGTACTTAGGTGTGTGCATCCCTCAGAAGTCCCTTCCATTTTGCAAGATGTGCATGAAGGATCGTACTCAAGCCACATCGGGGGCAGATCCTTAGCGAAGAGGCTAATCACCCAGGGGTACTGGTGGCCGACCTTGGGGAAAGACGCAGCGACATATGTAAAAAAGTGCGACAAATGTCAAAGATTTGCCACCATCCCTCACCAGCCCCATCGGCCTCTTACTTCCATTACATCCTCGTGGCCATTTTCAGTGTGGGGAATTGATCTAGTAGGACCCTTGCCTAGGGCCATTAATAACTATCGATTCCTCATCGTAGCCATTGACTATTTTTCAAAATGGGTGGAAGCGGAGCCGATGGTGACGATCATAGAGAAGAAGACCTTCCAGTTCATCTGGAAAAATATTATATGCAGATATGGTCTCCCCAACACCCTCATCTTGGATAACGGGACTCAGTTTAAGAATACCTCTCTACAGAAGTACAGTGAAAGGGTGAGTATCAAATAATTTTTCTCCACCCCAGGCCGACCTCAGGATAATGGGCAAACAGAAGTTAAAAACAGGACAATCCTAGATGGAATCAAGAAGAGGCTTGAGAAGGCAAAAGGAAGATGGGTCGAGGAGTTATATTCCGTGCTATGGGCATACAGGACGACAGTGAGGACCTCTACCGGAGAGACCCCATTCATGCTAGCTTATGGCTCAGAAGACGTCATCCCCACCGAGATTGAGTTTCCTATGCATAGAGTCCAAGTGTATGACCCCCAGAAAAATGAGGAAGAGAGGAGACTCGACTTAGACCTGATTGAGGAAATGAGGGAGGACGCTGAGATAAGGCAGGCAGCCTACCAGCAGAGGACCGCAAGGTTTTACAATCAGAGGGTGAAACAGAGGCCAATCGCAGTGGGGGACTTGGTCCTCAAGAAGACTTGACAAAAGCCCAACAAGCTCCATCCTAATTGGCACGGCCCATATAGGGTCATCGATGAAGTCGTCCGTGGGACCTATAGACTAGAAAACCTAGAAGGGGAACCATTTTCCAACACCTGGAATGCAGATCATTTGAAAAAATACTATCAATAGTGTTGTAATGTCTTGATGGACCATAATTGTAATAGGTGTTGCTCCGACATAACACTTGGAAAATTAATGAGAAATACCAGTATTTCCTCTCATCCTGTGTTCATCAGTTCTAGTACGCGTGAAAACATCAACTAGAGAACTACCCTCGGCTATAATTAGGGTCAGTGGAGGGGGCGACCCCACCACTGTCCTCAAGAAAGACGAGGGAAAACTTTGTTAAAAACCATTAATTTGGTAATTTGATCCCTCGGCTATAATGAGGGCCAGTGGAGGGGACGACCCCACCACTGTCCTCAAGAAAGACAAGGGAAAACACTAAAACCATTAGTTTGGTAATTTGATCCCTCGGCTATAATGAGGGCCAGTGGAGGGGACGACCCCACAACTGTCCTCAAGAAAGACGAGGGAAAACATTAAAACCATTAGTTTGGTAATTTGATCCCTCAGCTATAATGAGGGCCAGTGGAGGGGACAACCCCACCACTGTCCTCAAGAAAGACGAGGGAAAACTTTATTAAAGACCATTAATTTGGCAAGTTGAACCCTCGGCTATAATGAGGGTCAGTGGAGGGGACGACCCCACCACTGTCCTCAAGAAAGACGAGGGAAAACTTTGTTAAAAACCATTAATTTGGTAAGTTGAACCCTCGGCTATAATGAGGGCCAGTGGAGGGGATGAACCAACCACTGTCCTCAAGAAAGACGAGGGAAAACTTTGAAACCATTAATTTGGTAATTTGATCCCTCGGCTATAATGAGGGCCAGTGGAGGGGACGACCCCACCACTGTCCTCAAGAAAGACGAGGGAAAACAACCATTAGTTTGGTAATTTGATCCCTCGGCTATAATGAGGGCCAGTGGAGGGGACGACCCCACAACTGTCCTCAAGAAAGACGAGGGAAAACATTAAAACCATTAGTTTGGTAATTTGATCCCTCAGCTATAATGAGGGCCAGTGGAGGGGACGACCCCACCACTGTCCTCAACAAAGACGAGGGAAAACTTTATTAAAAACCATTAGTTTGGTAATTTGACTCCTCGGCTATAGTGAGGGCCAACGCAGGGGATGACCCCTCGTTCACCCTCAAGAAAGACGAAGGAGAGGTTAGTGATTATAAAAAAAAATTCACAACACAAACCATACAAAAGGCAAATAAGGAAGACAGTAAAGGAGACGATATAATTAATGAAATATCAAGTGATCTACAAGTAGAGTACAAAAATATTGATTACATCAAGAGGGTATGGGCTACAGGCAACCACCCTAAGGAACAACATCAGAGGGTAGGGCCTCAACATCTATAAGAGAGGTTTCCTTAGTGACTATGAAAGGCTGAGCCTCAGACGTGCCTGTGCCTTCTGCATGTTGGGATTCCACCTGGGTCAGAGCCTCGGCGATCAGAGGGTCGTCTAGTTGGACTGCTTCAAGGGACGGGCGGACCGATGAGACGACGTCACCGAACTTGAGGACGACCCACCGACAGGCCATCCTTATCCCTCTCTCCAAGTACTCAAGGCCGAAACCTTGGAACTCATCTGAGAGTTTATAGGCTTCAACAACGTCGACCTCGGCTTTCTTCACAGCCTCAGACAGCTCAATCTTAAACTGGGCCTCCCGATGGGTCATGGCTTCATCCTTATCCTTCAAAAGCAAGTCTCTAGCCTTCAGATCCTCATCATGCTGCCTCGTCAGCTCATCCATAATTCGTGCATGCTCAGTTCTGGCACTCTCTAGCTTAGCCTTTGCAATATCTAAGCCAGCCTGCAGGTCGGCCTCATGCTGGATGGCCCTCTCGGCGTCATGGAATTTCTCCTAATTTTCGGCCATCCATTTTATTACCGAGGTAAAGGCGTATATAGACTACACAGAAAAATAAACAGATGTCAAGAGGCCGAGGAAACAGTTGGTGAAAGAATGAAATTAAAGAAGTGGGTGAAGACCAATACCTATGCAAGGGCGTGCAGACCATAGTCATACACTTTGGCTGGAGTCATCTTTGACAAGAAGTCGTAGTCAGCAGCCGAGGGAGCTGAAAACATTGAGGTCTTGGATGCACTCAAGTTTGCAATGAGTGATGAGGGCTCGGCCCTCAGATGTGCCAAGTTCTGAGACCAGAAGGCCCCCATGCTGGACAAAGAAGCAGCCCCTTCAGATGCCTCGACCCTGGCCCTTGTCCGAGAATCCGGCTGAGGGTCAACAGGAATCTCAGGCCCCTTTCTTTTGTGGCTATCGGCGGTCGTCTCAACAACCGTCAGCCCAACGACCTTCGTCTTCCTCGGAGCCTGCTGAGGCTCCCTTCCTTTCTTCCTGGCCAAGCCTGATAATAAGCTGGGAGCAGTTATTTCCCAAAGATAGTCTGATATACCAGCAGGACGACCTGGAAAGAGGACGACACATGAGAAAAATGCAGAGATAAAAAGGAAACACTTGGAAAAAGTAAAGAAAAGTACAACTCACATAGTTCTGTAAGGGGGCCGACCTTCAGACCGGCTTCCTTGAGGAACCGAGGGGTCATCAGGTCTTCAAATTTTGGAAGTTCACCCTCTCTCCCTCGTCCTCTCAGATACTCAACGATGTCCATCTCCTCCAGACTAAGTCCGGGGTCTGACCTAGCCTTCATTGAAGGGTTAGACCATCTTCTGGGGACCCTCGGACCATCGGCTACAAGTTGAGCCTCGGCGGTGAACTCCCACTCCCCAGAGATAAAGAAGAATCTCTTCTTCCAATCGTGGTTGGAGGTTTGTGCCACGTGGAGAAGTTTTTTCTCAGACCTCCTCGCCCCTAGATGATAGTACCCAGGCTATTTGGACGAGGAGGTGATATTTTAGCAGTCCAAGGATACGTCAGCCGAGGGCTCATCAGTGAAAGAATTCTTCCACAGGGAGATATAACCTAGTATCGTCCTCCAGGAATTGGGAGGAAATTGAGAGGGGGCAACACCAAGGGCTGACAGGATATCTATAATAGCAGGATGCAGAGGGAATCTGACACCAACCTTGAACATATGTTCATAAACTGCAACCTCTCCCTCTTCACAATCAAAAACCCTCTCAGACTCTGAGGGAACCCTCATAGTTATATTGGGGGACACTCCATAGGCATGCCTCCATATCAAGAGGTCGCGATCACTAACGGAGGAGATATAGGACTAGGCATGGGAGGTATCAATATGGTTATCTGTATCATCGCCCTCATCCTCAGTCCCCTCTCCCTCAGCCTCATCATCTTCCATAGGCCCCTGGGGAAAGGCCATCTGAAAGGCATGGGGAGATAGGGTTATCACAGGGACAACCTCGGAGGGGACCATACCCTCGGCCTCTCAGCCTGGGCTTAGGTCAGATATCTCTCTCCTATCGAAAGGTCCAGCGCCAGTTGGCGAGGAGGCTCTCTCATCCATCTCACTTGAATGACACTTGGCTGGACGATGGGACGACCCATAAGACTCAGACGGTTTAAATGGTTTTATTGTGGCAAGAGGAATGGGAAAGATGGGTCGTACCCAATTAGGGTCGGCCCCTCGTCTCCTCTCTTCCTCTTCCTCTATTCGTCTGATCTCTGCAAAGAGCTTCTCTCTCAAGGATGGGAATTCAGATGCTAAACTATAAAGCCTCCTAAGCATTAAAAGGGAAGACCCTACACTTAGAGGAATTTGGGGAACTTAACTACAAACAAGTTTGCAGTTGACCAAATTAGACTTTTGAATTAAAAAGGTAATTGATGGTTTTCACTCAAGAACACTCAACAACCAGTCGCCGGAAAAGTTATAAAACGACCCAAATCAAGACCTACAGGCCTAAAACCAAAAAGCAAAAAAAGTAATAAAAGTAAAGAGGACGCTGGGGCAGAAAGATTACCTGAGAAAGAAATAGCAAAGCTGCCAAACTCGAAACGTAGAGATTGCAGAAATGACAAGAAGGCTGGAAGCTAGAAAGAGAAAGCTTGGGCGCGAAGAAGAAGAAGAAGAGAAAGAGAGTTCAAAAATTTCTTAAATACCTTAGTAATGAGTGGGCCCATTGACCAAGGCAAGACACAGCCCACGAGGAAGGCATCATTAGGGCACAAAGCCCCAAGCAAAGTATGCAGCCGCCATGCCTTAGAAACTGGAACAACAATGATGAGTATCTGCCTAGGTGTCACTCACCTAACTGATCATACACGCATCTCAATTACGACACTATCCCTCAGCCATCTCAACAGCACATATGGCTAAGGTCTAGGGGGTGATTGATATACCCATTTATATCCTCGACCTGGCTGAAGATTACCTCCAAATGAACGACCCCTCAGGAGTCGACCCTTCACCAGGCTCAAGACGACCCCTCAGGAGGGCCGACCCTTCACCAGGCTCCAGACGACCCCTCAGGGGGGCCGACCCTTCACCAGGATCCAGACGACCCCTCAGGGGGCCGACCCTTCACCAGGATCCAGACGACCCCTCAGGGGGCCGACCCTTCACTAGGATCCAGACGACCCCTCCGAGGGTACGACAGTACGAGGCCAGAATTGGGCCAGACTCACTACTAGAAGGAACTTTTCCCTCGGCCTCGGCTCATAGGCCGAGGGTGACATCATCACAGCTCGTGGTTTGGGAGACGCGTGGAACAGTGCGCGTGAGGCTCACATGGCACATGGGAGACCGTTATAACAAAATCACACCCTCACGTGAGGGAATATTATGTCATCATTTGGCATCTACAGGTGTCAACAGGGGACTGGCTAGATCATCATTCACATGCACCATGCATACTTGGGGGGTACACTACACCCCCCAAGACCTATATATACTTGTCACCTATAACCCTACAGGGGATCAATCAATACATTATAACCCTAGCTAAAACTCTGCTTGTACACATAGTAGAGAGAGAAAGTGAGCTTATGTGCATTGTATCCAAGGCCATTAGGGCCCATACTTAGGGGATCACACACTCACAGTGGATGTAGGCCAAATTGGCTGAACCACTATACATCATTGTCTTATTTCCTCTTATACTCATCCCCTTCTACATACTTATACACTTACATCTCTATGACTGCCATGGCTATGACTGTTTGAGCTCATTATCACTTATCCGGTGGTGCTAAATCTTAGCATCATCAACGCCCATAACAGATTTTGGGTACGCTTTGACTCGAGGTATTTCTTTCCATGATTTAGGCAGGAGATAAGAAGGAGAATTTTGTGATCGATAAGGTAAGTGCTGATGAAGAGAGAATAGTGAAGCCCTTGGGAGGTTTAGATTGATAAATTCATCAACATTTGTTAGGAAACGTGGTGTTGGTGACTTTTATCGATGTGAGGTGTGTGGAGTTATCCCAATATTGGGAGTATTGCCTTCTGGGAAGAGGGAGTGAGAAATTTAGAGAATTGGGTCCACTGAGTAGGACTGAAGGAGTTGTCAGGGGTCGCAATCGCGTTTTTCCCTTCAAAATGATTAGGAAGGATAGGGTGGAATACCTTTCTTTGGGTTTAGATTTTGATTTATGCGGTATTGGTAACGTCTCTTGTAAAGTATAAAGAGTGGTTAGCTGCTATAACCATAGGGTGTATAAAATATTCTTCGAGGAGGGAGTGAGTAATTGTGGTCTTGGTATGGCTTCCTTTTGGGATGATAGATCGTCTCGTGATGAGCTAGTAGAGAGTTGCTCTATTGATTTCCAAAAGTGCATACTATTAAGGTTTATTGAGTAGTGGTTATAAGGTTATTTTCTCATAGATAGGATAGGTCAGGTAATTGTAGTGTTCCAATAAGAGAAGGATTGACACTGCGGTAATGTTCAGATGTAATGTAAAGGAATTGTATAACTGAGAGGTTCAGAGTTTAGCAGATTTATTGTTGAGTGAAGAATTTAGCTCAGGGTTGTGTTAGTTTTGAGATCTCATTGGTTGGTTAGAATACTGTATTCGTTGGGGCCTTCTGTCGAGAATGTAAGGTGTTTGATTGATGTGTTGAAATGTATGAGATTATTCTATATTATATTGCTATATAGGCCTCCGAGCAATATCTATAATTTGAAAACCTTTTTATAAAAACTTAATCTTGGTTCAACTGATCTCAATCCCCGACATAGCTACACACTAGTGTATTGGGAGCGTTCATTGTTTGGATTTCGCTTGCGAGACCTCCCCCGCATGAAGGTAGAAAATGTCAGGAATTGAGACGAGTTCAACCATGGGAAATTTCAAATTTTTATATATGCTTAATATGTTACTATAGAAATTGTTGAGAGTTATATTGCGATTTTGAGGCTAGTGGAGTCGGGTTATGATTTTACGAGTTGAGCTCGGGTACAGGATGTATGGGCGCCCTGGGTAGCTAGTTTGATTTTAAAGTTCATATGATTCGATGTGAGAAGTGGATGAGGCATGTATAATGATGTTGAGGGTAGATATAAGGACTAGATGAGATTCGGAGTCCTAGGCATGACCTAAATTTTGAGGACGAAATTTTTGTAAGGGGGGAAGATCTGTAACACCCCAAGATTTTGGGATGGAGAAATTAAATTTTTGGGAGAAATAAAATTTATTTAAATTGGAGAATTTTAAAATTTGGAAATTGAAGTCCAAAAATTGAGGACGTTTTAAAGTATATCGGATGATGATTCAGAATGCGCCATTGATTTCGGATGGGTCGAGATAGTCGAAATGACTGTCCTTGGGATTTATTTCGGTTCCAGAATATTTTTGAGTATGTTTGACTCGAATTGGAGTAAACGGGTCATTTAAAGTGTGTATTACCATTTAAAACTGGGACTTATGTTTTAAAGATTTAATAGGCTCACGATTTCATCCATTCTCAATTGTGAGAAAGAAAAAAAGAAGAAGAAAGGAAGGGAGAGAGAGAGAGAGAGAGAGAGAGAGAGAGAGAGGAGAAAAAGCTTGGAGATTCCGACCCGTACGCGATCTCGGGGACGATCCAACCTCTACAACTTCAAGGCAAGTGTTTAATCTTGCTAAATAATTCATTTGTGTATTTCATTTCATAATTTGTGGATAGAAGAATTGGATTTTGGGTATTAATATAAAAACCTAGATTTTGTGGTTTAAATCTTGAAATTGATGTTTATATATGGGTTGGTTGGTGTAGAGATGGTTGGGATTAAATTTGGGTTGATTTATTGGCTTAGAATCATGTTTTGATGAAGACTTAGGGGTTAAGTGATTATTTTAGGGTTTAAAATTCGTGGGTTTTGTGAAGAAGAAGAGACCTTCAAGGTTCTGCAGACCCGAATTGATTCACTCTCTAAGCGAATCGATTCGGCTTGGGCAAAAGTGTCAGGTCTGCATGACCGAATCGATTTGGACCCAAGGAGAATCGATTCAGATTGAGACCGAGTATCGGGTCCTTTGGACAGAATCGATTTGCAGTTAGAACGAATCGATTCGCCCTTGAGACCGAATCGATTCGGGCAAGGCCGAATCGATTCGGAAACATGGCTGTTTTAGTGAGGTTTTTTTGGAGCGAGTTTTGTTACACATCATTGGGGATTATCGGTTCAGAACCTTATTCTATGATACAAGGGATATAATTTGAAGATTTTTAAGAGGTTTCTTATATGATATGATGGTGGGTACATATCAAATTATTTTGGAGACGAATGTACGTGCGTATTGGAGATTGTTGGATTAGTGTAGTGCGGGAATTTCTTTAAAAACGGAGGATTCTATTTAGAGGTCATAAGTGAGCTCACATATGACGTGTGGCTTAGGACTCTTTGAGAGAGAGTAATGAGGGCTTGACGTGAGATTATAGGCCAATTGTTGTGCCGAATCCAAATAGCGATAGGATTCTATTTAAGTTATGATTGGGGGGCAACGAGAGAGTGGTCGCGTATCCTTAGTGATGGTAATCTCAAGGAATAAACCGTAAATGCATTAATGTGAAAGGGTTCATCATGAGACATTGAACCGAAATTCTAAAGTGAGGGTAATTTAACTTGTTGCCGACAACTAGTGTGAGTATACTTATTGTCGGTCTAGTCTATACATATCGGTGAGTGATTTACTTTAGGTATCCCAACATATATGATAAGATCATAAAATAAACGTATTTGGAGCTGGAGGCTTATCCATTATCTGCTGTGTGATTAACAATGGGAATTCCAATGATTGATGGGATCATAAAATGAATTTAAGTTTAAGCTTGAGGCTTGTAGACTATTAGTCATGGGTATACCAATAGTCGGGATTGTTGTTGGATATATCGATGTGCATTCGGATATTGATGGTATAAGTAGTGATTGTTATACACATTAAACTTTGGGGTGATAACCTTAATGTTGAATATAAATATTGGAAGATTATTCATACCATAGGGGCAATGGATGAATATACTTCAAGTGAGGGATCGTATTTATATAACGAGTTAAATTAAATACGCTCGGGACGACAGCTAGTATAAAGAGGAATATATATATATATATATATATACATACGTATATCCGAGTTTATGAATTGCATATATACGGATGAGAGATGGTGTATATATATGTGGATATGTGGATACATATATTTACAGATATGTATATGTGTGTGTACTTGTGGTGTGAATCCCTATACCGTGCATGATGGTTTGAATATATATGATGTGATCATATGGGTGAATATATATTGTGAGTGTGAATGATATATATACTTATGGTGTGAAGCATATTAGGCACATGATATCATAGGAAGTTGCGCGATGAGGGTGAGCACTCTGGCTTGAGGAGTAGGGTGTGGATATTCCCCAGATCATAGTCGTCCATTATTATTTGTGTGTTTTTATTTTGGGGGTGAGAAGTCTTGGGTATGGGTTGTTCTCACTTGCTGATTAGGAACTATGACCGCTTACCATGCATTGTGATTTGGTTTTGACCGCGATGTCAGTGATATTGAGTCCGACTGCTGGTCCCCAGGATGGTATGTGAGTGATGCCCTGGAAGATGATAGCATGGTGCAGTATTTTGGCATTCTATAACCGTTTATGTTATGTGTATGTCATAGTGTACATTGTGCGTGATATGTACGCGTGGTTATAGAAATGATTGCTCATATATATATTTAGAGTAAATATATATACCTCGATATCCTATATGTGATGAGGATATGAAGTTTCTATGATGTACATCTTGGGTGATTTTTGGTGTACTAGTTGGTTGAGGTCGAAAGATCGTATTTAGATAAAATTACGGTTATATCGACCCAAGTATTAAATGGAGATTCTAATTATGTTCTTAAATAGCACTCTAATTAAGTAGTTTCGATAGTAGGATTTGTATGGATGGCATAATGGATCCCTACGATCAACATTGTCAATGAGTAGTGTATTGGGGGGTTCCTTGTTTGGATTTCGCTTTGCGAGACGCCCCACGCGCGAATCGCAGTGCCATTTTAAGAGTAGTGAGAAGTTTTATCTTAGTACTTGTATGTAGGTTGCGTAGAGTATATTCTTTTATATTGAATTTTAAATGTTATTATGTGACCAACGGATCCCTACGATCAACATTGTCAAGGAGTAGTGTATTGGGGGGGTTCCTTGTTTGGATTTCTCTTTGCGAGACGCCCCACATATGAAATGTAGTGCAATGTTGAGAATAGAGAAAAGTTTTTTCCTTAATACTTGTATGTATGTTAAAATGAGTAATAAACTCCTACATCGAAACCTAATATTATTGTGTAACATACTAAGACTTATAACTGGTTTAAGTTAATAATTGGAACCATTGTAGCCTAGTGAGGTATATATATATATATATATATATATATATATATATATATATATATATATATATATATATATATATATTAAGTGGGATTAAAATGGAAAGGATTCTAAGGTCTTGTTAAGTGGTAGGTCATGTGGGTATAGGCCATGCGTTTGTTAAGGCAGGTTGTCCTTATGGGTGGGGTAACTTAATTAAGATTCCAAGAAGCGATTAGGGGCGCGCTATAGATGAGAGGTGAGTTTGGGGTTTCACGAGAGTGCGACTCCACCTTAATTATGAAATAGTGCATTTTGATTTATTATGCACGGTTAACACACTTGCTAAATATTTTTACACCTCTGGCTCTGACCCGTTTATAATTCTCTCTTGCTATATGTATATATTACTACAGGTGTCCTACCGCATGGATGCCGAATGCTTTTCTATCCAGAGTCCTGGGAGCCGTAACAGGTGCGGACTGTTGCGGGAGATTGTAGTCACTTCCTATCTCTTTGGAAATCTAGATAGGATTCATGTTGTACATCGGGCTTACCCCCAAGAATTATAGCTATTTATATTTCTTCTTTATGGTTGTTGTATTGTCTGTGACCCGACAGTTTATTCGGGTATATTTCCTTGTGCATACTCATTTCTTTTTAATTCTGGAACTTTCTTTTATCCTTGTACTTGTGTAAAATTGTACCTTTTCTAGATATGTATATTGTTGGTATGTTGTCCGTGGCATGTTTTATTAAATTTTGGCATCTCGCTTATTTGATTTCGGGTAGTTAGCCTTATATGTTATTGTTTAGTTTGTTGGTGTTGAGACTGGGCCATCTGAGATTCCTGATTTAATGTAGTATAGGTTTGGCCACCCGTTATTATTTTAAGCGGGTTGTTACATTGAGGTCACTAATTTATCAAAATATTGGACCTTTTTCTTGCCTTTAAACAAGGGGAACCCCAGGTATTGCATATGGAGATTTGAATTGGAGATTCCAATGAATAATTCAATTATATTTCTGGTATTCCTACTAGCCTTTACCCCAATGGTGAAATTGGTCTGCTCTTCAATGAGTTAACAATGTAACATCCTCCCTGCGACTTTGATCGTACTCATATGATTTGGTGACTAGGTATGACCAATTGGGCTATGGGCTTGTTGAGGTGATAATGAGAAAAGTTTAGGTAATGTAGACGTCATTGAATTGGAGTTTTATTGCCTAAAGTTAATATGGTAAATTTTTTCAGTCATTCGAATGAGGTTCGAACAACCTTCTAAAGACTGAGAAATGCTCAATTTCCCTTACTCTCTGGAATCTCGTTGGAAATCCCACATTCAAATGAGGTACACAGTCATTCAAACGAAGGAGTGTTTCCCACTCGAATGAGGTACATCTCACATCGATTTTAACCCTATGATTTTTCCTCATTAGTACCTCATTCAATCTCTCGATCGAACGAGACCGGACCCCATTCGTGTGACACCCCGCTTATTAAAATAAGAGGTGGTCAGTCCGATACTCCAATAAATGCGGGAATCATAGATGGCCCATTCTTAGTATCACTGTCGTGAAAATAATAGTACGAGGTAACCACCAATTATTTTAGAAAAGGGATGTCAAATTTACTTACAAGTTTAATAAAAACCATTTTGACAATCCAATTTGAAAAGAAGGTGGATAAATAAATAGAAACGTGTAACAGTTTAACATCCAAACTACAAAATAATAACCGAATAAGTTGTCGGTTAACAGACTAATACAAATAGGTTACACCAAGTATTACAGTTAAATATCATAATATAAGCAAGTACAAAGCTTGGGCAACACGCCTGAATGTACAGACTTAACATAACTAGATTATGAAAAAGATGCACGCGTCTATAGCAAAAATCCTACAACATTCGCAAAATTGTTGTGGCTCCCTGACACTGAGAATGAGAGATTAACACGGGAGTCCTTGTGGCGGAGTACCTGAGCATAAATATAATCCATACAAAATAGAGAAATATAAACGGGTCTGGACCCGGTTTGATATGATATTCGTGTGAATAAAATGCATAACCATTATGAATGTTAACATCATAAACCAGTTTAAATCGCTCTTCACAATAAGAATAATCACCACCTCTCATCTAAGTGCACATCCTAGCGCAAGACCAATTATAGTGTTAACTATTCATCAATGCAAGAGAAATAACTAAATTCCATTTTAATAAGCTTAAATTGCAGTTTTGTAAAATATGACTTCACAAGCCCATTCCGCATTAGTAAACTTAGTCCGTACCGTTGATTAATAAATGCATTAGCCATTTATGAAATACCACATTCCTGAGAATAGTTACAATCAAAATATAACGATTCTAAGACAATCCTTCCGGGATTCACCCCACTGGATTCCCCCCTAAATAGCTATCATCTTCCAGGGCCTATAACCAAGACCACCTAGGAACCCTAAATCGCGTCACGTGGGAAGCGGCCATATACCTTCGACGGTGAGTCATAACCATACCCAGAATTACCTCACTTCGAATAAAAAAACAACACAATATAACCACTGGTCCTATGGCCGGGGACTATACTCACCCTGCATTCACTAGCCAGGGACTTCACCTCATTTGCGTAACTTCCCTTATGATAGCATTTAGAGAGGTTTGTATATGCAAGTCATAATTCATAAGATATGCCAATTTAAAATGTGCATTATATTATATACGGAACCATATGTGTTTAACGACATAAACCACAACATTTAATTATCCCCATACTAGTCTCTGAGAGTTAACGACAACCCTATAAGACACCAAGTGTAATTTACCTCATACAAATCTCTAAAATTCCAAAACCATATCACTCTACTTTCCCCTAGTCCTAAGCTAGCTTACTAAATGAAAAGGACAATTACTTCCATCTATTAATTAATTAATTAACCCTAGACATAAGCCCGAACACTCCTTTTCTAACCTAGGCTATTGGTTCCCCTACTACAAGACCCTAGTACTCTATTTTACTTCATAAAAGAAGGTTCCTAGGACTCAAACCTAAAAGAAAAATGGGTAAATACTAAGTTGGAATAATCCTACAAAACAATGAGATTTTTGAATCGATTCGCCTTGGCATAATCGATTTGGACCTGGAAGTGAATCGATTCGCTCCATCCGAATCGATTCAGTCAAGAGAACTAATATTTATGTTTGTTTGTCGAATCGATTCACACTGTTCGAATTGATTCTCCAAACACAGACCTGTAGCCTACTATTTTAGCGAATCGATTCGCCTGGGTTAGATAGCTCAATTTCTGCTACGGGTTATATGAACCCTAACTACCTCAAAACTCATTTCTTCCATCAAATACCAACACCATCAACTCATACTATCACCAAATCATCTATATAAGATAATTAACTAGTAAAGACCATTAAAAACAAGTCTAGATCCTATAACATATGATTTAACCAACCAAATCAAAAATTTCCATTAATGATTCAAACTCAATAACAAAACTATAAATACATAATATTCACACTCATTCATACATAATTGCAAGTTAGAAACTTGCCTTAAGGTCGTAGTCTCGAATTCTTGCTCAGTGAAACAATTTCTAGCCCCAAATCTTCAATTCTCTCTTTCTCTCCTCTTTCGCCTATGCTCTCTCTCTTCTCTCTCTCTCTCTAGTACTTGGAGCTATTACTCTACCAACCACCACGCACCACCCTAGAACCACCATTCCTCCGCTTAGAGCCACCAAAGATTAACCACCTTCAACCATATTGAAGCTCATGAAACCCAAATACAGTACACGTTCAAGAAAGATGGTTTTATATGGAGATACTGTTGGGGGCTTTTGGAGAAGAAAAAGAAAAGAAAAAATGAAACTATGGATTTTGAAGGGGGTTTTATGGATATTTCAAGGAGAAAACTTAATGGAGCTAGGAAACCTCTTTAAGGCTATCATAGGAGGTGGGAGGTTACCATCTTCTACTACATTCATCCAACCATTTTGGGAACTTCTTTGAGATGGGAAACTCTACTCTTTAGCTCAAGAACTTTATTTTCCATAGTATTAGTCTTGTAGTTAGAGTTTGTAATAGTAGAATGCATATATAATTTAAAGAGGTTATTTCTTATGATTTTGTGAAAAAAGGTTTATAATGATTTAAAGAGTTAAAAAAAATAATATATTTAAAAAAATGGTATTTAAACATTTTATGGAATAAAATGTGGATATAATATTTACTAAACAAATGTCTAAAGGATTTCTTGTAAAAAAAATAGGATTTTATAAAATTAGATATTTACTTTAGTTTTGGAGGAACAAAAATGTCTTTAGTCTTGAAAAGTATGTTTGTGCAAATGTTATGAAATTTATAGAATCAATCATGTGTAAAACTCATTCTTATGGTTTTCTAGACTTATGTATATGAACTTGTAATATTTCGATGGTGAACATATAAACAAGTTTAATGGAGATTTTAGTGAGATTAAACTTGAAAAAATGAAAATAGAAACTGCATCCCTTAAAGTGTAGAAAATATGATAAATGGGTATTTCAAGACTACATGCAAAAATAAAGAAAAAATGGTATTTTCTTGTAAAGTAATCACTAAAATGACAAAGGATTTTCTTAGTAAAGAAAGTAATGGAATAAAGATATTTTAAACTTGAAAAGGGTGTTAAATCCAAAGTGTGAAATGATTATTAATAAGTAAAAATATTTGAGAAGTTGGTATGTATAACTTAGTCATATTTTTAGAAAACTAACACTTTTGAAAATGGTAATTTTACACAAAGTGGAATATTTTTATGAAATAAAAATGTTGGAAGTGGTGTTACACAAAGAGTCCTAAACGAAAGTGTGTAAAGAACAATAAATGGTAATTTTTAAAGTATAACATAAAGTAGGGTGAAATCCCTGAGTTTTGGATTTGGCCGGTAAAAAGTGGAATGATGTGGACATTTGGTAAATATTAAAACACATTAATATACACTCAGATGAGATCGAAAAAGAATTAAGAAGGGCCTGGATCCCTAAGGTGAAAGACCCCAAAACACTAGCCAGAGCATATGGTAGCGTAACCGGTAGTGTGGAGCGCATTAAAGTACGTAATTATTTGGAGAATTGTGGGAAAAAATAATGAAAAGTGGAATGTGTCAAGAAATGGGTTGTGTGGAAAATATAAAAAAAGACTACCTAACTTGACTGAACTTAATACATGTTCCGGTTGTCATATATCATGGACAACTAATACGAAAGATTGGCTAATGTCCATGAAATAAAAGAAATGATAAAGTGCAGTGATCAAATGGGTAATTTAGGAACCTGGGGAATTTTAACCCGTATTTAATACAAGAATGTTTTTATGAAAGGTTTTTAACAAAAAATAAGTATTTTCTAACACGGTCATGCATGTGTTGAAAGGTGATTTTCAAAGGAAAATTCTAAGATAAATTAGTGTGAGTAAATTGGAAATTTTGAGAAAAGAAGGGCTTTTCCCTAAACAAAAGGGTATCTCTTTAAAGTATTTAACCGGGTGTGTTCAATCAAGAAATAAATGACAAGTCAAGCAAAAAGGAGTTCCTTTATGAGGATATGGTGAATTAATCGGAATAAGTTGCATTTGGAATAAAATAGTTTCATGCATTGATATGTATACATATATATATATATATATATATATATATGTGTGTGTGTGTGTGTGTGTGTGTGTGTGTGTGTGTGTGAGAGAGAGAGAGAGAGAGAGAGAGAGAGTGTGCGAATTAATTCCATGTGCACGTAGGTAAACGTGTTAGAGTCTTTTTTCTGTCATTCGATTATATATTGCATTGTTGTATTTTTCCATTGGGCATTCAGCTCATTCCCTACTTTTTGTTACGATAGGTTATTTGTAGTTCTGTATTTTGAAAGTGTTACTCAGGTAAGTATTCTTTTTATTTTACGTTAGTAGCTCTGTATCCTTAGATTTCGGGGACTTTTTTCCATTGCCCCCTCACATAGTTTGATTTAAAATGGAATTGCATGCAAAACAAGTGAAATATTAATTAAATAACACTGGACTAGCAACATTATTTCGGTTGTCTCATCCCACCTCACACCTAAAATTCGGGTTGGACCGAGTTGACCACGTGTAACCCATAAATTCGAGTTGATGCAATTGAAATGGTATCCGAGCTCTGGGTTTAAGGTTCCTTTCGGGAATCGCATTATGAGGTCAGTAGTGAATATTTTACATCGCTGTTGATTTCGGGTTGGTCACATAAGATTGATGACGGTTTCAGTTCGTGTTCTCGACGATGGAGTCAAGGAGATTAGCACGTTGGGCAATTCATTGCCAAATAATATGTGGCCAAGTTTGCTGTCATTTATAGCTTTCGCGCTTCTGATTTAGACATGTTAGTAATTTGCTATTGTCTATGCGAACTAATAGTGGCGAAATCGCAATTCTTAGTATGAGGTGATTTTGTGTCAACCCTTGATGATGTGAGAGGTCTAGTAAGATGTTAATAAAGGTAAACGACATGCATTGAATTAGGGACAAGAATTATGTAAAGCCAACTATGGAGATTAGGTGACTAGAGCATCATGTCTAAGAGGTATCGATTATGTGATAAGGTTGCATTAAGTTCCTTGGTTAGGTACTCACAAGTAGTTAACAGTGATGATGTGATTAGGTGAACTTAAACCTTGGGGTAGTGTCATATCGTAACCATTTGACAATTCGTAGGCATGGGGACCCCTGTTGGTTAACTCTAGAGAATATGTATTCAGACTTTAGTTGATAGGATGCTATCATTATAAATGAGTGCCTTAGTAATTATCAACCGATAGATATATATCATAATACACGATGTGAGTTACTAACCATTGATGGTAAGCGCGTTGCATGTGTGACAAGGATAAATCGAAGCAGTATAGGAGCCAACCCTAGATAGTTTTCCATAACATGGTTTTAGAGAATATGATGCAACTTTTGAGGAATAGGATACCTAGTGATGTCTGTATTATGGACTTAAATGCTTATAGGTTGTGTATGACATCCTATATCCTACCAGAATCCTTAATAATGTCAATCTATTATTTAAAATGTGGTTTATGGCTTTAGATATTTGGAAGAAGGTTTTCAGACCTTTATTGGATCTCGAGGGGAGAGTCATAGGTAAGACATATGTCATAGTTTCAAACAAAAGGTAAATAATATTCTTATTTAAATGTTGTGCCCATTTTAGCAACCAAAGTGATTACAAAATGTGAGGCAGTTTCAGTTGGGTATGATTTAAGGAGGTCCTTAGAGTGTCCTTAGGACTAATTGTGTGTGGCGTCATTAAGCAATAGAAATCAACTTGTTGTGACGCCTTGATGTGTTCAATGGTTAAAGTACACCATGCGTGGAGACTTGTAGGCTAGTATTTTTAAGAGTACCTAATTGCCAAGATGCGGATTGGGAAATTCGTTGGGCATACCTACGATAAGAGGATCATAGGTGATGAAATCTGGTCAGATTTTTTATGACTTTTATATTGGGGTGTCCTTGGTATCCTTAGGGACGCAATCAAATTCGGCATCATGGAGTGCTAGTGTTCTAATGATGGTCGTATTAAGGGTTATGTCATGATCCCAGGTTATTGGTAAAATTTTAAGGAATCGAATCGTATAGTCCTTAGTGAGGTCATTTAATATGATATAAATAGATGTTTCCACCTCCATAGGGAAATTGGAGGGTTGTGTCATGATTGGGAAGGATGCTCGTTTGCCTTCAGATGACTAGTATATGAAGTGTAGTACTCGATTATGATGAGCACTAGGAAATACATCTAGACTTATATTTATGATGTCATGTTAGAGAATTGAAAATGGCATAGCAGAAGGGATATTGAAGAAGGATTAGGATATATACATGTATCGACAGTATAAGTCAGAATATCCCTAGTAAGGAAGGGACTACTTCTTGGCACGTCTTTTTAAAATGGTGTAGGTTAGGAGGTGTAGCCTAGTATAGTACTTTTTATCCTTAGAGTGCTAATGACGATAGGTGTTACTGTCACATAGATTCAGTCTGGGTAGAAATTAGCAATTTGCATGACGATGACCTTGTGATGATTAATGGTTCTAATAAGGTAAATTTCACCAAATCGAACATCGCGTAAAGAGATTTTTTGGATACAACCATCGTGCGATAAAGAAAATAGTAACCTAGGTGTGTTAGGCTAGTCCCGATGTCACGTTGACTAAAGAGATTGACAAAGTCAGCGCTAACAAAGGGGTTAGCCACTTATCGATTAGGACGGTTCTTATTAGCCGAAGATGAAAGAGGAAGACATTAATCCTAAGAAGGGAAATCCAGCATGAACTTCTCAAGGGATAATAAGTTCGTATGTTGATTTTTTCTCGTGAGGATGAATGGTTCGTGATTCAATTATTCACGGTTGGTGACTCGAGCCAGGGTGTATGACTAGGATAGGATCCAATAAGGATGTTAGGGAAGAGTTGTAGTATTAAAAGTGTGTCGTGTAGGTTCTTATTTCATAAACCATAGTCACGTGTGGATGGGATTCTTTTGGAATGCTTATTCGTTCTCTCTAACACGTTTTGTTCCTTCAGTTCTGATAGTCGAGGACTGTATTTCTTAATCGTGGTAGTCGGGAATTGCATCATGTTATGGTATGACGCAGTTTGGCTCAATAAAGTGCTATTGGATCTGACATGGTCAAGGCATCTCGGTAAATAGGTGCATCATTGTCTAAAGTAGCACAAAGAACTTTGAACCTTTGACTGCTCATTCGGCTGCACAATTTTCTCTTATTATCCATTTTCTTTAAGATTATTGGCCTTACATATTGGTCGGCATGGAAATCAACAACTCTAATTATAAAGAGCAGGATAATGATTTGAGGACATCGTATAGTTTTAGAACTTGAGGAAACATAGCACATAATGATATTTTGCCACACTTAGTGGATTGGTGTGATACTCGGATGACTGTTCCATAGTTAAATGCCTAGAATGATCCTAGATCCATAAAAGGATCTTAGGGAAGTTGTTAGTCATAAGCACAATTTGTGACTTGGTTGGTGTGCTATTTTATGGAGCGAGTGACTAGTTATGCGAGGTTAGTATCAAGTTCAAGTGAATTTGCGTGGTCAGTAAGATTCGGGAATTTAAGGAGACTCGGGATATATAGTCCTAAGAATTAAAATAATTTATGATGATGGATTGGAAGTTAGTTGTATGTCAATTTTCTCTTGGGTAAGTGTCGATCACTAGAGAATGTTGCCCAGATAGAGGTGTCAGTATGCCTTGAGTGGTAGCAAACAAGCCTTCGAACTTGTTTGGTCGTGATCATTGAGTAAGTGGATACTCGAGGATTGTTATATGATTTTTATGGCTAACTTGATAGTGAGCATTAGAATATGTTTCATGTAGATTTCTTTAGTGACTACTCTAGTAAAAGAAGGTATTATAATTTTCTAGTGGTTTGGGATTTTAATAACCCATCTATGAAGGATCCCCATGACTTAGAGTGAGGATTGATAACCCCGAGAATTTGAGGAATTGATTTATTAATAATTTTAAGGACAAAATTCTCTAAGGAGGGAAGAATATAGCATCTTCCCCGCGACTTTGACCGTACTCATATGATTTGGTGACTTGGTATGACCAATTGGGCTCTGGTCTTGTTAAGGTGGATAATGAGCCAAATTTAGGTAACCTAGTGACCCTGGTGCAATTGAATTGGAGTTTTATGGCCTAAAGTTAATATAGTGAATTTTTGCAATCATTCGAACGAGGTGAAGGTGTCGTTCGAACGATTCGTTCGAACAACGACTCTTCTAATGACTTAGAAATGCTCGATTTTCCTCGCTCTCTGGTAGGAAGCCCATATTCGAATGAGGTACACAGTCGTTCAAATAAAGGAGTGTTTTCCGTTCGAAGGAGGTACATCTCACGTCCTTTTTAACCCTACGATTTTGCCTCGTTAGTATTTCGTTAGATCTCTTGTTCGAACGAGAGGGGATCCCGTTCGAAAGAGGCCTAATATCGTTTGAATGGTCGGATGAAATTTTGAAAATTTTGCACATTTTAATGTGTTGTCACGATGTGGATCATCAGATTGAATAACGTGTCGAGCACTCAACAGCTCAGATCAAAATGTGGGATAAAGACTTGATGGACCAATGGGTAAAGGGTTGAGTTTGAGGGTATTTTGGGGATTTAACCCTTAGGATTTTTGGAGTATTTATATGAGACTTTGTCTCATTAGGGGTATTCCAATCAGATTTGGTCTCTCTCTAGGTCTTGTCTCTCTTTCTCCACCAACTGCCACACACCACCCTAGTATCATCATCCCTCCACCTAGAATCACCAAGATTAACCATCTTCTTCCATATATAAGATCATAAAATCCAAATACACTACATGTTCAATAAAGATGGATTTTTATGGAGATATTTTCGATGACTTTTGTAGAAGAAGAAGAAGAAGAAGAAGAAGAAGAAAGAAATTATGGAATTTGAAGGGTGTTTTCATGGAGCTTTCACGAATCAAGCTTAGTGGAGCTAGGCAACCTCTTTAAGTCCACCTTAAGAGGTGGGAGATTTCCATCTCCTTATCCATTCATCCAACCATTTTGGGAGCTTCTTTGAGGTTGGAAACTCTACTCTTTAGCTTAAAAACCCTACTTTTCACAGTATTGGTCTTGTAGTTAGAGTTTGTAAGAGTAGAATGCATATATGATTAAGAAGGTTATTTCTTTTAATTTTGCGAAAAATAACTTATAATTATTTTAAGAGTTTTGAGAAAAATGATGTAATTCAATAAATCTTAGTATTTAAATATTTATAGAATGAAATGTGGAAATGATATTTATTGAACAAATGTCTAAAGGATTTCTTGTAAAAAATGGAATTTTATAAAATTAGACATTTACTCTCATTTTAGAGGAACAAAATGTCTTTTATCTTGAAAAGCATGTTTATGCAAATGTTATGAAATTTCTAGAATAAATCATGAGTAAAACTCATTCTTATGGATTTCTAGACTTAAAATTCATCTTCTCATGTATATAAACTTGTAGCATTTCGATAACGAACATATAAATAAAATTAATGGAGGTTTTAGTGAGTTTTAACTTTAAATAAAGAAAATAAAAATTCCATCCCTTAAAGTATATTAAAAATGTAGAAAATATGGTAAAGGGGTATTTCAAGACTACATATGAAAATAAAGGGAAAATGGTGTTTTCTTATAAAGTAGTCTCCAAAATGTCAAAGTGTTTTCTTAGTAAAGAAAGTAATGAAATAAAGAGATTTTCAACTTTAAAAGGGTGTTAACTCCACAGTGTGAAATGAATGTTGATAAGTAAAAATGTTTGGATAGCTGGTATGTATAACTTAGTAATGTTTTTGGGAAAATAACACTTGTAAAAAAGAAAATTTGGAAATAAATGGGTGAAATGGTAATTTTGCACAAAATGGAACATTTTTATGAAATAAAAATGTTGAAAATGATGTTATACAAATAGTCTTAAACGAAAGTGATTTTATAAAAAAATCAACGCAAGTGTGTAAAGGACAAGAATGGATAATTTGTAAAGTATAACACGAGGTGGGGTAAAATCCCAGGGTTTTATCTTCATCCGATAAAAATTGGATTTATTTGGACATTTGGTAAATATTAAAACACATTAATATGGAATCAGATAAGACTGTAAAAGAATTAACAAGGGCTCGGAGCCCTGGGGTAAAAGCCTCAAAAACACTGGCCAGAGCATATGGTTGCGTAGCCGGCGGTGTGGAGCCCATTAAACTACGCGTTTATTTGGAGGATTTCTAGAAAAAGATAATGAAAAGTGGAACGTGTCAAGAAATGTGTTGTGTGAAAAATATAAGAAAAGACAACCCAGCTTGAATCAACTTAATACATGTTTCGGTTGTAGGATAACATGGACAAGTAATATGAGAAATTAACTAATGTCCATTAAAGAAAAGGAATGGTAAAGTGAATTGATCAAATGGGTAATTAAGCAACCTAAGGAAGTTTAACTCGTATTTAACACAAGAGTGTGTTTATGAAATGTTTTCAACAAAAAATAAGTTTTTTCTAACACGATGCATGCGTTTCTTGAAAGGCGATTTTCAAAGGAAAATCCTAAGGTAAATTAGTATAAATAAATGGGAAATTACGAGAAAATAAGTGCTTTTCCCTAAACAAAAGGGTATTTGTTCAAAGTATTCAATCGGGTGTGTTAAATCAAAAAATAAATGTCAAATCAAGTAAAAAGGGGTTCCTTTAAAAGGTTATGGGGTATTAACTGGAATATATATATGTACGAAGTAATTGCATGTGCACGTAGGTAAACGTGTTAGAGCCTCTTTTCTATCGTTCAATTCTATATTGCATTGTTTTATTTTTCCACTAGGCATTCGGCTCATTCCCTCCTTTTTGTTACGATAAGTTGTTTACGGTTCTATTTTGAGAACGTTACTAAAGTAAGTTGTTGATGTAAAAAACTAGATCACTCTAATTCTTCAATCACAGATAAATAAATAAGACAAAGATTTTTAAAGTGGTTCGGCTAGGAATAAAGCCTACGTCCACTGTTATGTTATTGCTGAGTGTTTGTGGAATTCTTGATTACAAGTTCTCTCAAGAAATTCCGGTCCTCTTGAATGAGGATGATACAAGGTATTTATAGCCTTGAGGCTGTACATGAAAGGGTCGATACATTAAATGATATACATATGAAAGGGTAATACATTTAATGCCCTTAGGCTTGTGCGTCAAGGATAATCATTTAATGAACCAATTGGACTGTTCGTTATCTGGCAATCAATGCTGTGGCCGAGATGCAGCTCGGACCGCCTTATTTGCTTGTCGTTAAGGAGTTCCTCGGAGCGTTGGAGTTCCTCGGAGTGTTGTGGTTCCTCGGGGTGTCCTTGTTGTTCGGAGCGAACATGAATTGGTCGGGGGGAAATAAACTTCCTCGTTGTTATTGTGCCATGTAGGTTTACACGTGTCTTCTTATTATTGGTCCACGTCAGCAGATTAAATTTGGTATCAACAGAAGCCCCCAATGCTTCATGCTTGATGGTTTACTTGAAAGGATGGAGTATTTATTCTGCAGTGTTGCTCGGTGCTTGTGAAATTCTTGATCTACCTTCTTGATTTGTTGGACATAAAGGGCATTATCTCCTGGACGACATATGATGCCGCTTGTAGCTTATCGTAATCTTCAAGTATGTTGATTGGTTTGCTAGCCGACCTACTGCATTTTGTGAGCTAGTGGTGGACTTTGAAACATTTTCTTGCAACTTCTTCTTCGATGTTGGTCGAGACAGTAGTAGCAAAGATCTCAGTGATGTAGATGCTGATTTTAACTTCTACCTCTACTCGGGGGCGAGCAAGAGGTTCTCGGGGACGAGCAAGAGCTGCTCGGGGACGAGCAAGAGTTGCTCGGACAGACCATCTGTGATGAACATCAGAATGCTGAAATATCTTAACTTCATAAAATTCCCATTATGCTTTGGATGATTTTCCTGCTGGCGAGGAACCTGTTTCAAAATCAGAGGGAGAGAAACCAATAGAGTAGGAATCTCAATGTAATAGTTAGTACACAATTTAATATCAATGTAATAAATTTGCATAATTAATTTTGAATTCAGTGAAAGAATTTCATTTTTGTTCGCAAATTTGAATTTGCTATTGTTTTGTAAATATCAAACACTTTATTATTTGTGCTTGCATAACAATATTGTATGGTTCATCGACCAAAAAAATTATAAGTATTAGTAATGTTGCTCGATCACTTAATAATAAAGTAATGAGTATAATTTATTCAAAGTGTTTCCAACCAACCAAGGTGGATAAATAATGTTTGTCGACCAACTACAGTTGATGGGTTTTTATCCCCGACCAACCATACTTGGTATAGTTTGGAATATTTTGTTCTTTAAAGAACTTTTTGTAATAATGTTACCTCCCGACCAACATAAGTTGTAATGCGAGAGTATATAAAGTCTTACCAACCGTAGTTGATCATGCTGGTATACACCTCCTAATCAAAGGAGTAGTAGGGTTCTTTCGAACTTTTTGGCTCCTTGGAGCATGTCCTCCTAACCAAAGGAGGTTGGCTACTTATAGCACTTTTGCTCCGTAGAGCGCTCCGTAGAGCTTATCCTCCTAACCAAAGGAGGTTGGCTACTTATAGCACTTTTGCTCCGTAGAGCGCTCCGTAGAGCTTATCCTCCTAACCAAAGGAGGTTGGCTACTTATAGCACTTTTGCTCCGTAGAGCGCTCCGTAGAGCTTATCCTCCTAACCAAAGGAGGTTGGCTACTTATAGCACTTTTGCTCCGTAGAGCGCTCCGTAGAGCATGGCTCCGTAGAGCAGTCTTCTTGGTTGATCCTGTAACATCCATAGGTTGATCAGCGAGCAATTTTTGTTTCTCAGGAGTATTAAGATCAGTAAACTCTGCTATAGCTTGTATTAATGGCATGTCGGTATGCATGGTATGGGCCTGGAAACACAGCCTCCTTCTTCTATTTGCTTTAATTAATGCCACTGCCAATTTTTCCAGCTTTGGGTATCTGATCTCTGCACCTCTTCTTTCGTTTTTGGGGATCGCAACCCTAAAAGGGCTTTGATCTTGTCTGGATTTGCTTCAACGTCTCGCTGGTTGATGATGTACCCGAGGAACATTCCTTCCCGTACTCCAAATGTGCACTTCGTCGGGTTGAGTTTCATTTGGTATTTATCCAGTTGATCAAAAGTTTGACTCAAGTCAACCAAATGATCAGCAGCTTTCTTGCATGTCGTCAACATAGACTTCCATACTGCAACTGATTTGCTCGGCAAAAACCTTGTTCATTAGCCGCTGTTATGTCGTTCCCTGTCTTCAGGTTTCATTTTGATCTGGTGTTAGCCAGAGTAAGTATCCATGAGCAACTCGTGTCCCGAGGTAGCATCCCCTGCTTTGTTGAGATCGGTGAAATCAACACACATTCTCCATTTATTGTTTTTCTTTTACCCGGCAAGGAGATCTAGATCTCTCTTTGGCTCGGTCTTCATTTCCTCTTGTGTAGCTTGATTCTTCTTGGGGCTGGATGCTCTTCTTCTCGTATGTCATGTCAATAAGTGGCTCAGCTTCTATCCACTTAGTAAAATAATCTACTGTGATGACGAGGTATTTGAATCTTCCTCGAGTCGTCGGCAATGGTCCAACCAAATCAATCCCCATATGGCAAATGGCCAAAGGGAGTTATGGGTGTCAACAATGCTTGTGGAATTCTTCGGATGGAGGAAAAGCGTTGGCACTTGTCACATTTCTTGGCATAGGCTTATATAGTTAGCTCTCATCGTCGGCCAGTAGTATCTCTGCGTCATCACCTTTTGCAAAAGTGTCCGACCTGCTACATGGGCTCCACAGGACCCTTCATGGATCTCTTTAACCAATTCTTTCACCTCGGAGGAATGTACACATCTTTGCAAACCTGCCATAATTCCTCGTCTATACAAAATACCATTAATTAATACATACCGAGCAGCTTTAAACTTCCATTTCTAGGCAGCGAGATTATCCTCCGGTAATTGTTCCTCCTCAATATATGCTCCGACTTTCTAATACTTCAATTGGTATCGTTCTTCGCAGCTCGGTACAAGTAGCTGATGCTAATCGGGCCAATGCGTCTGCTCTAGCATTCTCCATCCTCGGTGTCCTCACCAATTGAATAGCATCAAATTCTGTCAATAACTCCATCACCTTTGCATGGTACTTGACCATCGACTCTCCATTCACTGCATATATTCCCATCATTTGATTCAATTAATTGAGAATCACTGAAAACAATTACTTGCCGTGCCTCCATGACTTTCGCCAAATGAAAACCTGCTATCATAGCATCATACTCAGCCTCATTATTGGAAGCTTTGAATTGGAATCTCAAGGCATACTCCATGTCAATATCATCTGGGGTGTTTAAAACAATCCCTGCTCCACAACCAGCTGTGCAAGATGATCCATCTACATATAATCTCCATGTAGGTACCTCGTCTTCAAATTTCTGGTCTGACAGAGTTCCTCGGGGGAATACTTGTCGCTTTCTTTCATCATGTCGTGATACTTCTGAATACACCTCTTGAATTTAAATATACCTCCTGAACTTCAATATTCCTCCTGAACTTCAATATATCTCCTGAACTTCAATATTCCTCCTAAACTTCAATATACCTCCTGAACTTCAATATTCCTCCTGAACTTCAATATATCTCCTGAACTTCAATATTCCTCCTGAACTTCAATATTCCTCCTGAACTTCAATATATCTCCTGAACTTCAATATTCCTCTTGAACTTCAATATACCTCCTGATTAGTCGGGGTTGAATTTGATGCTCGACTGCATGATGATATAAGAATGTGCCACCAAATGAACAAATATATCTGTAATATAAGCCCCCAACTGTGGAATGTGAACTTTGAATGAGATTTATCGACCAATACCAACCGGAGTTGGATTTTATCTACCAACCGGAGTTGGATTTTTTCTACCAACCGAAGTTGGATTTTGTCTACCAACCGGAGTTGGATTTTTTCTACCAACCGAAGTTGGATTTTATCTACCAACCGGAGTTGGATTTTGTCTACCAACCGGAGTTGGATTTTATCTACCGATCAGAGTTGGTGGTAATTGATAATAAATGATGAAGACTTCCTCGGAGCTGACCAACAGATTGTTGGGAATAAGATAATATAAATACTGGAGACCTCCTCAGCGCTGACCAACAGATTTGTTGGGAATAAGATAATACAAATGCTAGAGATCTCCTCGGCGCTGACCAACAGATTCGTTGGGAATAAGATAATATAAATGCTGAAGACCTCCTCGGTGCTAACCAACAGATTCGTTGGGAATAAGATAATATAAATGCAGGATATCTCCTCGGCGATGACCAACAGATTGTTGGGAATAAGATATAATAAATTCCGAAGATATCCTTAGAGCTGAATAAGATATAATAAATGCTGGAGACATCCTTGCTGAAATGAGAATAGAATATGCATCCAAATAGATATAAAGAATAATTAAAAATAATAAAGTGCCTCGCCGATCCGTCGAGGTAGAATCATATAATGCAGAACAAGAATAAGATCTTTCAGAACATAAGAATATGGCCGAGATCGTTGTCAGGCCTGCATATAAATAAGAATTATCCGAACGAATGTTGTAATTCTCCTTAAAGTTGAATAAGTATCTTGTCGAGGCATAATTGCGGAATGCCGAATAAGAATAATATTTTCCAGAACATAAGAATATGGCCGAGAACTTTGCTGGGCCTGCATATAAATAAGAATTACCCCGACCAACAATTCGTTGGGAGTGAAATATAATAAGTGTTATAGTTCTCCTCAGAGCTGAATATGATAATAAGTATCTCGCCGAGCTCCATATTGAGATGAATATAGAATATGAATCCCAAGGGATATATATAGAATCATTTGTGCTGGAGCAGATATCTGGGCCCGAATATAAATAAGAATTACCCCGACCAACTATCCGTTGGGGGTGAAATATAATAACTGTTGTAGCTTTTCCTCGGAGCCGAATATATATAGAGAGAAGAAATTTTTCGAGCTCCATGCTGAGATAAATATAAAATATGAATCCGTACGGATATAGAATAATTTGTGCTTCAGCATTCGTCGGCATTGAATCTTGTGCCTGTAAAAATTAATAATTTGCTATACCATATGTGTAGGCTGAATTGATTAGTCATGAGAATAATTTACTCATCCAATCAATATATGATATGTATCAGCATAAAAATTTCAAAATATGAAATAATATGTTTTATGCCAAATGTGTGTGAGATGGACAAATTATTATCAAATATGCATCATAAATAAGACGTAAAGTTTTTTGTAAATTTATTTAATCTCCAACAACCAATTCAGGTATTAGTTGCTGTTTAAAAATATTTTTGGGGTGATCATAAGTTAAAAAGACTTAAGCCCCCTGCTTGTCCCCAAGCCGAACTCGTGTTTAAAGAAATATCAGGGATGCTTCGCATTTTTTAATACCCCAAGATTCTACTGCTGCCGACAAACGACATGGATGTTGCTGACCAACATTTAAGGATATCTCAAATTATAGAATATATGGTTGGATGACCAGAATATATCGAATCTTTAGATCAAAAATAACATTCAATGTAAAATTTAAGCCTTAAGAATGTTAATTAAATGAATAAAT
Source organism: Sambucus nigra (assembly GCA_949130495.1). Lineage (NCBI taxonomy): Eukaryota > Viridiplantae > Streptophyta > Magnoliopsida > Dipsacales > Adoxaceae > Sambucus > Sambucus nigra. The sequence continues at coordinate 342,942,905 of OX422208.1, forward strand.
ATATAACCCACTAGATCGTGTGATTTCGTCAAAGAAAACTCGTGATGTGATGAACGAGGGGCCAAAATATCAAATTTGTTCCCAGTCTTGATATGGTCATGATTATTTTACTGATCCTCTTTTACAAGAGGTGGGTAATGATTTTTCAGGTGAGAGAAAATTATTTTTTATATTGATCCCTTCCTATTCCCAATTTGGAGAGATAAAAATATGGTGAATGATCGAAATTATTACCAAATTTATATAAAAAATCAATCAATTTGACTTTATTGACATAGATGGAAGATGAACCAAATTAAGTATATAATTCATAAAAGCGAATGCAAAGAGACTCAAACTTGAAGAGAGAGAGAATATATATGGGTCATGATTTCCATGAGAAGACTTTTCATTGTCTTTAACCTTTTCCCATTCTTTTATTAAAAATATGATGGGAATTTGAATAGACATCAAATATCTTACAAAATTTATTTCAAAATCAACAATGAAAATGATCAAATCTTATCATCGTCGTATATATAGGTATATGTAATCATTTAAAATATTTATTCCATGATATAAAATTAAAACTTAAGAATCAAGTAAAGAGTTATGATTTATGAAATCTACTATTTTTCAGATTTCTAAATAAGGATGAATCTAACAGTTATGATTTAAAAATCATGATATGCAACATTTTGCAGATAAAAATTGGACAATTAATTTATGTATATAAACATAAAAATCACGATCCAATCAAAAGATGTATGTATAATTGATTATACGTAGAGAAAATAAAAACTTAGCTTTTGGTGGAGAACAACGCTTGTAACACGTTCCCACAGACGGCGCCAATCTGTTGATGTAAAAAACTAGATCACTCTAATTCTTCAATCACAGATAAATAAATAAGACAAAGATTTTTAAAGTGGTTCGGCTAGGAATAAAGCCTACGTCCACTGTTATGTTATTGCTGAGTGTTTGTGGAATTCTTGATTACAAGTTCTCTCAAGAAATTCCGGTCCTCTTGAATGAGGATGATACGAGGTATTTATAGCCTTGAGGCTGTACATGAAAGGGTCGATACATTAAATGATATACATATGAAAGGGTAATACATTTAATGCCCTTAGGCTTGTGCGTCAAGGATAATCATTTAATGAACCAATTGGACTGTTCGTTATCTGGCAATCAATGCTGTGGCCGAGATGCAGCTCGGACCGACTTATTTGCTTGTCGTTAAGGAGTTCCTCGGAGCGTTGGAGTTCCTCGGAGTGTTGTGGTTCCTCGGGGTGTCCTTGTTGTTCGGAGCGAACATGAATTGGTCGGGGGGAAATAAACTTCCTCGTTGTTATTGTGCCATGTAGGTTTACACGTGTCTTCTTATTATTGGTCCACGTCAGCAGATTAAATTTGGTATCAACATAAGTATTCTTTTTATTTTACGTTAATAACTCTGTATGTTTGAATTTCGGTGTTGCTTGTCACGGGTCCCTCATGTAATTTGATTCAAATTGGAATCACATGCTAAACAAGTAAAATGTTAATTAAATAAAATTGGACTAGTAAAATTATTTAGGTTGTCTCGTCGCACTTCACACCTAATGTTCGGGTCGGACCGAGTTAACTACGGATAACCCATCAATCCAGGTCGGGGCGTTTCAAATAAATTAACCTGAAATTGTTCCATATTTACCAATAAAACCCCATCAAATTATCAAATATTTTCCTGTGGCCATTGGTAAAAGTTATGATATCATTTGTAAAACTAAAATGACTAATAATAGGACATCCCTTATGATGAGAAAAAAGGTTTAATTTTCCCTTTAGCCATGAGATCATCCAAACTTATAGTTAACACTTCAGAAGCAATCACAAAGAGGCTTGGATATATAGGATCTCCTTGTCTCAATCCTCTAGTTGATTTAAAGTAACCTGCAAGTTTCCCATTGACCATAACAGAAAACCATGAGAAGAAATGCACCTCTACACCAATTATGCCTTCAGAGAATGAGATCCTATCATATGCTTTAGTCATATTCATCTTTAACACCATGTTTGACCCTACTGATTTCCTGCCCACGTAGTGAACCGTCTCCTGTCCCAAAAATATTATATAAATGTTCTTCCATTTGATGAAGCCGAATTGAAAGGATATATAATGGAATGAAGAATGGAATAAAGTCTAGAAGTTAGAATTTTAGAAATGATTTTGTAACTAAAATTCCATAGAATAATAGGCTTGAAGTCTTTGCAACTGGAAGGATTTGAACTTTAAGTAACAGTCAAATATTTATAAAACTCCCACTTTTAGGAAGGTACCTACCTAAGAAAAAACTTTGTACTGCTTCAATGAGGTCCATTTTGATGATATTCTAATTTTTAACAAAGAACATTCTATTCAAACCATCTACTCTTGTTAAGCTATGAGGACTGAGACTAACCACTGCTAGTTCAATTTCCTTTTCTTCAGGGATTGCTTCCATTAAATCATTCATCTCAGTGTTTACTAACTTAAGTATGATTACAAAAAGCTCTTCTTCTTCTTCTTCTTCTTCTTCTTCTTCTTCTTCTTCTTCTTCTTCTTCTTCTTCTTCTTCTTCTTCTTCTTCTTCTTCTTCAGTATACTCTGGAGTCAAGAGGTTTTTATAATACTTCAAAAAACATTTTAAAATGGCTAATAGAAGAATATATACATTGGTACTTTTCAATTTTAATCTTATGAATTCACATTTTCCTCCTTGAGTTCTTTACACTTTCATGGAAAGACTTTGTGTTTTTATCCCCTTCTTTGATCCATTTTACCTTATCTTTTTTACTCTAAAACTGCTCCTCACAAGAAAGAGCCCAATTGAATTTAGCTTTGATTTGATTCACCTTTTCACTATTATCTTCATATGGATCTTCAACAAACCCATTATACAAATAAAGTAATTAGTCCTCCAAATTTATAACTTCTTTAAAAATATTCTTAAAAGACTCCTTATTCCACCTTTGAAGGTCTTTTTTTAGTCTTCTAAGTTTAAAGGAAAACACATTAAGTTTTGAACCTTCAGCAGGATAATCCCAAGAATTTTGAATTGTCCTAGAAAAATCTTGATGGTTACACAACATATTCTGAACTTAAATTGATTAGGACCAAAGTCACAACCTGATTTCAAAGTCACCAGCAAAAGAGAATAATCTTAGCAATTTTTATTTAAGTCCTTGATCATTGTTTGAGAAAATCTGAAATAAAATGAAAAAGTCCAAGACTGCTAATTTATTCACATTTCTACCTCCAATCTTCTCTAAGATGTCATCTACTATATTGAAGTATCCTATCACTAAGAGGGGAACTACATTAGCTTAATTAGAATTTTGGAACTACATTAGCTTGAATAGAATTTATAGAAATATCATTCCATAAACTCATTCTTTCAAGATTAGTATGTTTGTCATAAACAATCTTTATCCTTATAGACATTGGAATCAAAGGGTGATCAATTTGAAGGATAACATTCTGGTCAAATTCAGATATTTTCAAACAAGACATGCCAAATCTCCAAAACCACTATATTTTATCATTTCCATTATCTTCACAAACATTAAAATTTATATTCTTCTAAAGTCTTCAAGATTATTATCTTCCACCATAGGCTCAAGAAAAGCTAAGAAAGGCAGATTATGAACTCCACAAAGCTTCTTTAGTCTTCTTCTTGTAACTTTATTCCCCACACCCCCAGCATTCCATATAATTGCATTAATAATTGATGTTTGAGAGATGAAAAATTATTGTTAGACTTCAATCCATCTCTTTTGACTCATTTGAATATTGGGCTTTCAATCTATTTGTTTGAAAAATCTTATATTTTTTTTTCCTCCCACCCATATTATTGAACTTGTATGTTTCTTCAATTCTTGCTCCTGCATCTTCCTTTTCCTCTCCAACTTAGCTGATAATTCTTTAGAGTACAACTAAAGTTCTTTAATAAATGGAACATGACTTCCTTCTAAATCCTCAGTATCTGGAACTATTAGGTTATCAAGAAAACTTTCTTCATCTTTATATGGTAAATTCATGATTCTTGGCGAGAGATTTGTGATCTTAATTACCCTTGTGTCTTCTTTAAGAATTTTTATTGACTTTGTCTTGTCAATATGATCTTGAATAATTTATGTTTGGACTCCTAACTTCTTCAACTCTTGTTTGCCTGATTCTTTTACCTGGTCCTTCTCTCAATATTGATTTCTCCCTCTTCGATATAGTCATCATTAACATTCCTGGTCACTGCTTCTGAATTTTTCACAAGTTGTTTATCACCTTTCATAAGGCCACCTTCATTAGCCACTTCACCCTTATTCACATCAATTGGGACATTTCCATCTCCCATTTTCTTAATTGCATAGTTGTTAAAGATATATTTATCTTCAATATGGCCAACTTTGTAACAATTCTTGTAGTAATCTGGAACACTTTCATATGATATTCCTTGCTAAAAATAAGAATCTTAATAGCCTATTTAAACTATTTATGTCCTTATTTTCAATAGATCCATCTCCACACATACCCTAGCTACACTAGGTCTGTTCACATTATTGTTAAAGCATCAATTTTTAAAGGCTTCCCTAAAACTTGTGCTATATAATACAAGGATTCTTCTGTAATCCAGGAAATGAATTCCACATGGGAGTAATGGAACTCTCGTTATCAGTATAAATATCAATGGACCATTTAAAAGTTCTCATTGGACATTTTCCAACAAACCATCAATCACTCATCCACATTCTTATGAAATCTTCCTCACAATTTAGTCTCAAGATAACATGCTTGTTATCCAATAAAACTATATTAAAAGCCTCTTTTAACCTTATCATATCAAAATTCTTATGGATATTGTCAAGTGAGGGTCTTCTATGAGAAAACTTGCCAACAATAGCCAGTTTGAAAAGTTTTGCGAGTTTGTCAATATCTTCCTTAGAGAAAATTATTGATGGTTCTCCATGAAATTTTGATTGAATATTGAAAGGAGCAGCATGATGAGTCTTTTTTCCCATTAATCCACTTGAAAATGATTTATCCCAAACATTTGGAGGATCAGGAGTCGTGGGATCCAAATTATGAGGTTAGACAATTGAATGGTTTGCCATGCTAACCGTACTTAGTTTCAGGATTGAGAGAGAGAGAGAGAAAGAGAAACTGAGTTAGAAATCCTTCATGCGGTTGGTATTTACAGAAAAAGAAAATTAAAAGACAATCAAACAAGGCACAACATGATTTTAGAATGGAAACCCTCATAAGAAAAACCATCATTTCACCTAACCCACATAAAATCCACAAGTACTAAATAAATTATTACATGACTTAATTAGGACTCGAACACGACTTACATACACAATAACGATACACGCCATTATTACGCTCCATTGCATCTCACTCCTCTACCTCTTCACGTATTAATATTGGCTGTTATAGTCTAGGAAAATAGTTGCAGAGCCTCCACAACCTTGGTATCAATTGATCTAGATTGGGGAACGATCAACCAACATAAAATCCTATGTGTTATGCTCTTTAATGCATAAAATCACTAGGGATTCATAAACCTAAAATCTCATTTAGATTTGTGTATATCATATTATTAACTTTAAGATCAAATGTATGCTCAAACGATCTTATGGATTAGATTATCTTATTCCGTTCCAAAATATATTTGAGTCGTTATCTAAGTCATCCTAAAAAGCGTCATGATGAGGATCTTAAGACCGGACTTCTTTATCTTCATTTGAAAAGCTACCTCATTCCATGACCAATGACATTACCGCTTTGGAATGAGGTAAAGGACTTAGAATGACTCAATTTTCCCATCCTTGTTTTGACATAATTTAAATTAAAATTTTCTTTATAAAAAATGTGTTTAAACTTGTGTGTGGGTTGCTTGGACTATTTGAAAAAATACACTATGCAACATACTTTAGAAAAAATATGATTATAAACAATTGCATTCCTAAGTGTGTGTTTTAAGTATGAGTGTCTTGGTTGAAGAACAAACATACGTAGAGTATTTTGAGAAAATATCTTAAAAACCCTTAAAAGAAAAATATTGGTTCAAATTTTCTAAAAATGGGTGCGATCTGCCTCACCACAGTTTCATCATAGCGACACTATGTCTCACTGTATCCAAGGCTCATCACAACTGACTTTTGTCCATGACCAACAATCTCTGAACAAAGGTGTGACCTGCCTCAGTATCGCCCCAATAAGTTGTCTCGCATAAACAAAAGTTTGTCCCTAGTATCCTTTTCCATGTTCAAATTTTCCTGGCTTCTTGGCGCGACCTAGATCACCTCAGCTTGACCGTGACGATGAAAGATCTTGCTGCAGTGACACTACTATGACAGCGGTAGAACTAACACATAGAGTGAAACTGACATAAAATATCTTATTATAAAATGCGAGATTCACTTTTTTTGCCATATCATTTGTTGCCTTGGAGAAGCAACCAATTTTTGTGTGGTTGGGAATGAGTTAGAAGGTTTGGAAATTTGTGTACACCTATTTGAAATACAAACCTCCTATTTAACTCACTCTTTTCTCATTCACAAAAATAAGGTAATGAAATTTTTGAAAGGTTTTAATTGCTTATCAAGCTAAAGAAAACTGATTTTCTTAAGAAAAAAAACATTCTTTGTGTTTCTTAGATATCCAATATTACCTTTTTATGTTTATAGAGTTTAAAGTTTGATTACTTCAATCAAATCTAGAACAAACATTTATGTAAAACTTGTTCTTGAGAAACTTTAAATTTTTTGATAAAAATACTTTGTGAGTTTTGATTATCCAAACAATCGAAAACTTCCCTCAACCTTTGGGATTATCACATCCTAGGAAGTTAAATATTCATAAAGGCTTTTCACTTGTTCCATTTTTGAATAAAAAAAGGTTTTCTTCGAACTATAATATAAGAAATTTCTTTCTTCAAATTTAAACGAATAAACTTATTTTGGTGCAAACATGGTAGTTTCAACAGAAGTTGACACCTGCAAGGTGGCGAGTGGTCGGAGAATTATTCGTGCTTGAAAAAGTGTCTTGTGGAGGTTGTGTGTTATTGAGTTTAGGAGAGATTCAAGTTTATAAGTCATTTCTCCCTTTTGTAAATCTTTACCTGTTCAGTGGAAGGTTTCGGTTTGGCCCGAGGTTTTTTTCAAATGGTTTTTTCCTCGTATAAATATTCATCTTAAGTCAATGATTTACTATTACACATTTTGATTTATCTTATATATTTATTGAACTTATATTTCTAAGTTAAATTAACTTATAAATCACTATTTTATCACTTAGATGTTAGGATTAACTTTTTCCTGAATTTGAATTAAAAGAAAACTTTATCTTGATTTTGGTAATAATTTTTTAATTTAGGTAGTCCCTCTCTGCACATATAAAGTCTTATCACCATCCAATGAGAATTTTTCGCATATAATTACAAACTAGTCATCACAACCGAAATGCAATGCTCTACTTTAATGCAAATGGTAGCTCAAATGTATGATACTTATCAAATCTTTGGACGTTGTTTTAAGCCATAAGTAACAATTATTGGGGCATTTAGGCACCTAAATGTAAAATATAATTAGGTAACCACCAACATTTATAAGGAAGTTACATGGCAAGGAACTCTATATATAAGAAACTAAAGGATAAAGGAAAGGATAACTCCCTCAACAAAAAACTACATTTTCTCATTTTATCGCGATTTTCTCTTTTTCCTTTTTCTTTTCATTTATTTACAACTTTTCTTTTATTGAAATAGTTTTTAAGGTAGATTTTAACTCTCTTTGCTTCTTATGAAAAGTTTCCTTGCCTTTACATTTAAATTATTTTACATTCATTAGTATAATCTTACTTTATATTCCTTAGTGTAGTTACTTCTTTTATTGCATTTATCTTCCTTTACTTTTGAAGTTTTACTTTATATTTCAGTTTATGAAAATTACATTCTTCTTCTTTAGTTCTAGTTATTAATAGTTATTTAGCAGTCATTGTAAAGTCTTCCTAAGGGAATCACAAGTCATCTTAATTGAAGTATCGCACGGTACACAACTGTTCGCTTATCACAAGGCTAAGATAATCAATTGGTTGAAAATACCATAACCTTACTTGGCGCGCACTCAATTATCCAAGATATATAAACTAAGCTAGCGACATATTTTTGGCATGCCTAATGGAACACAAGTGGTGAATAGTTATTGTACATGGCTAGGACAAGAAGGAGCAATGATGTTATAAAGAATGCTAATGAAATTGGCTCAACCAACCAACATAATACTACTACAGAGCAAAAAATGGTCAAAATTTCTCATGAGCTGAGACAAATTCCCTAAAATCACGAATTCAATGTAATGGAGGCTGTAAGGGACGAAATTGTTAACACCTCACATGTTGTTAATATATCTTAAAATGCCAAAGATTAACTAATAAATCTGTTAAACTCAATTCTTGATCATCTTGGGGATAAAATGAAAAATATTAGCACTATGATCACAACAGTAACTAGTAGTTTATCCACTTCTACAGTTGTGGTGTCTAATGGTTAGGTGTATACACCATAAATTTGTGTAAACACCACTACCCGACCCAATACTTAGCACTCGGTGTATTACAAGCCCAATACAAGTGACACCAATTTTGGAATAAACCTAAGGATGGGAAACTATCCAAATACTACTCGTCTAGGTTTTACTAAACCTCTAGAGGGTCTAAGAATATATAACACTTATAAACAGTTGGGTTATAATAACACAATAGGAAGAACACCCCTCCTAGAAGTAGGAGGACTAGGCCATATAATAGCAAGGCCATATTAGGTTACTATGAGGTAATCAACAACTCTGTGTTCAAATAAGAACTCGGGGGGTTTGGAAAACCATAGGATGTTTGACAATCAAATCCCTAAAGTTTCTCAATTAATTCCCTTTCAAACACAACAAAATAATCCTCCTCAAATTCCACCACCATTGGTGCAATCAACACCCATAATGAACCAAATAATTGCTCCACCAAACAGGAAGGTTCCTGGGGGAGTGGGGAGAAATGAAATTGTGGATCTCGTACATGATATTTATTGACCAATGGATAGGGTTGTAGACTCTAATGTATAGGAAGTCATACCCTTAATGGTCGATAGGATTGAATTTCCAAATGACTTTAAATTCCTAAATTTCTATTTTTTAGAAAATGGGAGTTAAAACACCATGGAACACATTGCTACGTTCACTAGTCAATGTTCTGATGCTGGAATAAATGAATTTCTTAAATTATATTCTTTTATTCCAATTCCCTCACCGATGCAGCTTTTTAATGGTTCATGAATCTGCCTTCTAACACTGTCTAAACTTGGTAGCAAATAGGAGATAAGTTTCATGGACAAATTTTTCAAATCGAACACGGATTATCCATGATTGGTTAATCTAGACTAAGCCAAAAAACAGATGAAAAATCAACTACCTTCATAAAAAGGTTCAAAAGTGCTAGGAATAAGTGTAAAATAATTCTACTTGAGTTTGAGTTTGTGAAATTGACCCAAAATGGGTTGGAATTTAGGCTTTGAAAGAAGTTTGATGCAACTGAATTTAAAAATTTGGGGGAGCTGACTGCCAAAGTATCCATATATAAATCTCTTTTAGAGGAAGATCACGAAACAAACACCTCTTTTTTCAAAACCAATTATAAGAATTCAAAGTTAGAAATATATGTTACCGATATTATAGGAACTGAAACTATAGCCCGTAAAACATTAGTTCAAAATAACTCAACAATATAATTAAACACTTATAATGTCATCTGGAGCAGTTCAAAACCATTGAAAAATGGTATTTGCAAAGGTTTATTGCGAATGAATGTATGATTTGGATAACCGATGCAAAAACAATTGCAACAGTTCGTAACCTTTTTAATTTTATATTTTTCTATGATTTGAAACATTTGCTAATCTATTATTTGCAACGGTTTATAACTGTTGCAATATTCAATAGGCATTTTTATCTTTGTAACGGTTCTTAACACTTACAAATAAAATAAATATTATTTTATAACGGTTCAAAACACTTACAAATAGTAATATGTAAATAAAAAAATTGTCTTCTTCGTAAGTGTTATTAACAGTTACATAAAACTAAAAAATTAAAAAATAAAAAGCATTCACCACAGGCTACCCCAACCTCACGTGCTTACTACCGAAGGACTTAAAATAAAATACTAGATCATTTGATTTATATGATAATTGGGTTTTAAAAAAATAATTACAGTATATCTACATAGGATATTCAAGATCTCATACTTTTGTGGTTCCTTCTGGCTTGAGCAGTAGAGATTTGATATCTTTCGTATTATACCGATTTGTGTCATAAATCTAACGGTATGGCGGCCACAAAATCGAAGCAATTTTTTTTATAGTCTTAACTTCTTCGAAATAAGATATTTACAAGTTTTTATATATTTCAATCTCTGGAACCCATAGAAAAAATTTCAGCCCGATCTTATCAACGGTTCTCAAGTTATGGCTCTAATAAGTAGATAACATGATGTGTCACGCATTTGTTTGGGCAGATGAAATCATGTGTTCTTGAATTGATTTCATCCCCAAACCTTAATATCCATGAATCCAAAAGTATTATATCAGGTTTTATGCATATTATAACACATTCTTTAAATTTTAATTCCCCTTCTTGATCCTTTCTTGATTCAATTCTAGATTTAATCCGTGTTGTTAAATATGCTTTGTAAATCACTGTTTTGTAAAGATACGTGAAGAAGAAGGACCAAACGATCTCGAAATGACTTGAAATTTCTTGTGACTCATCCTTTATATGTCAAGAACTCGTGGTTTTAAATTCATAATTTTTGGACTCTTCAATTGTATCAATTTGACAACATGAGAGCTTTGAAAGAGATCTTGAGATCCTCCATGTTATTCCTTTAAGCCAATATATGTTATTAGTGTGTGCGCACTAAGAATCACGACCCTACCACTCCGTTTTACCCATTTTTTTTTATTTATATTGATCCCACACTTATTAAGAGATGAGGGGTTGCTTATATAGGCTAGCATAAAGACCCCTAGGAGAAATAAGAAACTAGTTTCCTATAGAATTAGGAATCTTAATTAAACTTTTTACTTAATTCAAGAATTCTATAAATTATTATTCATTCCACTAAAGAATAATAATTGCACTCTAGTCTACTATCTCAAAATTATGATTTCGAGCTCCTTGTTATAAAATGTTTAATAATCTCCCCAAGTTAAGATTACGGATACCCATTGATTAAACTAAATTACTGATAACTATATTTAATCGACCTCTTATAAATTCCTTGAAACCATCATCTTAACTTATTTTATATGTCGGATAATTAAATCCATCATTTGGGTTTTACATAATCGAAACTTATAAGCTACATCAAGAGGGTATCATCAATCTTTATACTGAGGCGTGGATTCCATTCATAATTAACTTTCATCATACACTAATCAGCATTACCCAATATACCAAGCTTATTGATCCATAAATGAATCTCACCCAATAGGTTAAAGTAATGAACAATTGATGCACGTGTCCATCAATTATGTCTGGATTAAGAGCTTAAGCACTCATAACAACTATGATATATGTATTATCTTACATAGTAAGTATAAAGACAACTATCTCAAATTTTTCCCGTTCAATACACACAAAGTTTACTAGCACAACAAGTCAAAGCTATACCATTTCATGTAATCAAGATAAACCTAAAAAAATAGTGTGCTACAATCCTACTGATGGTGTGTCCATGCCTATCTAATATTGTCAACTAGACTTATATTTTACAAGGACCGATGATCTGATTTTCCGTGTATAAGCCAAACTCTACACACCAAATCATCTGATGTGTATAATAAAAGACATCTATGTATAAATATATAAAATAATATGATACAAACATCACTTGTGAAGATTCTCATTAAATAGACAAACTAAAATTCACTAGTGTACCATGACTCTATTATACAACCCCAACAATTTCTCAATTATAGTAAAAGACATGGAACCAGACATCTAGCAACCATACCTCACACCTAAAGTAAGAGGCTTTCCAGTTGTCAACTAATGCAATCATAGCCACTATAAACTCCCTTATGTATAAATTCTTATACAAGGCATACTATACACTTTCTAGAATCTTAAATCTGATTGAATACGTGAGTTAGTAACCTATAAGTTACTTATCTCTTCACTTGACAACCAAATATATATTCAGAAATCATTTTTAGGTACTTGATTATTCATTTTACAATAACCAATGTTCTATTCTAGAGTAATATAAATTCCGAATCTGAAAGAGTGAAGTTGTTATTAGAATATTGTATAACCAAGTTTCGAAAGAAAAATATCAATATGATAACTTAGATAAGTAAAAGTACATTATTTCTAGTGATCAAATGATAATATGATTCTAAAAATGTAATAGAATTTTCTATTATTTTCATATTAAACTGATTGGACTACCACACTCTAACTGTATGACATATCCCTACATCGCATGCGAAGATAAATATATCTATACATATAGTATCTAAAAACACAACTAAGCTTCTATCACTCCTTTCATTCACACTGAACACTTATCGAAATCATGAATTTGATGACCTCTCTTACTAGATTCACTTGCAACTGATGAGTTTGACCCCATCTTGCTGAATCTATATGGTACTAAATATCCTAACTTTTTAAAAAAATTTATGCATCATTGTGAAGGAATACCTAATTATAATTACAGGGTTTGTTATCTTCTTCTCCAGGGGTCATAATGGGTGACAAGCATAAGAATAAGAAATGCTCCCACTATAATAAAGTTATCCCTTTACGAGTGTACAAATCGTGATGCGTTCATATAATTTTCACCATTATGAGAATTGATAATCCTCCTACTATAATAAGGTAGTAGAATGTCATAATCATTTATTTGTGATGTTTTCACTTATACCGGTGGTATGAGAGAAGTTCACATAAGCCTATTAGACCTTCATTTATTCCAAACAATAATTTTGGGAATGTGGTCTAGAATATAGATTTAAACATTTATCCTTGTTCCAACTTGTCAAGTTTTCTCCCAACATAAGTGTTGCACTACCCATTATATGATGTATCGGAATTGAATTGAAAGCAATCCATTATCTTGAATGGGAGTAAAGAAAATTGACTTGGAAAATAATATTGACTTATGCATATCTATATCTTATGATAAACCAACATGAATCTTATCATGTGTGAAAGAAACTTATTTCTTCTTTCTTTGACACACCTTTAATGAAAGTAACTTATGGCATTATCTTCATGGATATAATCCGAGCTACTGATATGTAATTTTAAAATTCCCGAATAGGTAGTTATAGAATTACATCAATCATAATAAACCAATTCTAATATTTTTATAGCTATAATACCTCCTGTTCATTTTCCATCTAAACCATATTCATTAACTAGAAGTGCCTCCACTAACGATGAATGTAAGAATCCTCCTTCTACCAGTTTAGAATTCATTTAGATAAAATGACCTTGGTATTTGTTGCTATAGATATACTATGGTTTATAGAGAATAATCCTATCCATTTAGTGATAAATCATGAATGTTATTTAAAAACTACAATGTACTAAATATGATATTTTTTTTATAATGATTATCCTCTTTAGTACCAAAGATGAATATATTGTTTATTACCATTAACAACACATATGCTATTAAAATAAAACAAATATCCTTCCATAAAAAGAGTAGAAGCTTAAGGAAAGTTCGTTATATTATTACATACTTATAAGTAATCATTTAAAATTAATCTTTAATTATTAAAACTAAGACTCACATCTCCCATTGCAATTACAAATTCCCAGTAGTAGATAAATTCACCTTTCACTAGTTGACTGGTTTCCTGGAACCAATGAGTAATGGCTCATGTGTCTACTATCTCGATTATTGATTCGTATTAAATATTGCATATTTCCGCCCATTATCTTTATGCATTCTAGCACTTTTACGGTCTTTAATGCCTATATTTATGCTCATTAACCAGACAACCTTGGATTTGGATATATACATGTTTTGAAGGGGTTAATTGTGATTTTGTAGGTATTAGAACGCTAAAATTGAGGATCCGTTGCATTTCGATGAAGTTTCATCGCTGGATGCTACTTCATAGGCATTTTAGTCAATTCACATTTTTTATCCAGCTCATGTAAAATCCACAGATACACAGTTCATTGAGTTAGCATCGTGTGGCCGTAAACGGTCCGTCATTTGGAATTCGGACGAAGAAGATATGCTCGTTTCCGTTATTTGACTTTTCCCCTCATCATGGACCAAGCTTGGCTAAAAAACAGAGTACAGGTCGACCGCGTCCCTGGGACCGGTCGACCGTGGTTTCATATTTTTCCATGGGAAGGAGACAGTGGGCTTATGCTTGAAGGACTGGTCGACCGGTCCCCTGGACGCGGTCGACCGTGCATGCCAGATATTTTGAGATATTTTCTTTTCTTTTCTTTTTCCTTTATTATCTTTCCCACTTACTATATAAGCCAAATTTGGTTTATATTTTCATTATCTTGCATTTTACATTAGGTTTAGGGTTTGTAAGGAGATTTTGGCCTACTCCATTTCCTTTGGGTGTTTTACCCACTTTGATGTATGTAAGCATTCTAATTTAGTTGTCTTCCTTTAATTCTTCTTTTGTTTACCTGCTTCCCTTAATTTCCATGCCTAGTTAATATTTATTTCTTTCTATTTATTGCTTTGATTAATTAGTTTACTTGCTTTCTTTTAATACAGGCTTTTTAATATGCTTTCTAGGTAATTTAAATTAGGTTGTGTTTGAATGGAACTCACTCGGGTTAATGCGTTGCTTGGCTTTGGTGATAGTGTTTATGGTTCTATTTCGGGTGCGTTGTCCTAGTTATTACGCCTAGGATATTTGATGGGTCATATCATGTATGTCCCGTGCTTACGACCTTTCGCGTGTAATTTTTGGGATATTTGTTGACGCCAAGATCTTATTAGGCTTTTATGCGGATTTAGGGGCGTGACAACCCTTGATTCAATTAACTGTCGAAACGAGATGCATTTGTAATAACTCGTCGACCCATGTAACCATTTTATACAAATTAACTCGAGTGAGGGATATTCGACGCAACCTATAGTTTTACCGCTTTAATAATCTATTTTAATTTACCCTCGCCTAGTTAAATATTTCCCTTTGATGCATCTTTTCTTTTAGTTTGTAATCATCTTTTGCACTTTTATTTCGGAGTATTAAATCACTTAAATTCTAGCATCTCATCCCAGTGGATCTTTCGATACCCGACTTACCACTAGACTTGCCTCGCAAGTGTAGTCGTAATTCAGGTTTTTGTATTGAGTTGGCGAACAGAAAACAACGACCGGCGTCTGACACGCGCCGTGCTTTTTGTGCTCAATCAAAATGGCTCAGT
Organism: Sambucus nigra; assembly: GCA_949130495.1. Lineage (NCBI taxonomy): Eukaryota > Viridiplantae > Streptophyta > Magnoliopsida > Dipsacales > Adoxaceae > Sambucus > Sambucus nigra. The sequence continues at coordinate 342,958,376 of OX422208.1, forward strand.
TTCCGGGGATGAGTTTGTTTTAGACTTTGTTTGATTTAGTATTTCATAGTATTTTCTTTCTATTTGTATTTTTTGCTAATATTTTGCAGGACTTCCACATTTGAGCACTTAGAAACTCTCGAATTTTTTCCACGCGCACCTACTTTGTGGAATTCGCCACTTGATCCATTTTTGGGGTAAGCATGTCTTATTCCAATTCTTTTGGTAGTCATTGTTATAATTCTCAAAATTCTCGCAAGCCTATGACTTTCGGTGAATACTTAGAATCCCAAAGTAAAACAAATTCAAATATGACTTTAGGCCAGTATAACGAAAGTCAAAACTTGGGTTATTGGAATTTTGATGATAATGACAATGATTTTGGGCCTTTACCTCCTTATAATAGGAATTTTGAAATGAATTGCAATAGTTTTCAAAATTCCTATAATAATGAGTCTTCGTTTAAGTCCGATGAAAATTTTCAAAGTTCCCATTTTCATGCATCCGCACCTCGACCCATTACATTCGGTGAGGGCTTGCGTATGTATGACAATGAGAAAATTGAAAATTATTATCGGGAAGAAAAGCGTTGTTGGGAACGGGAGTTGGATTTATTATTTGAGTTCGACGACGATTTTGCTTTCGAGACTTTCGAAGTCGAAGAATGTTTTGAACGAAATGAGGTACTTGTGCCTACTTTGGAACAAACCATTCTAGACTTTGCCCATTACGTAATAGATATTGAAAGCGAGGATAAAAATGACGTAATATCCATTTGCAATGAAAAGATTTCTTCTTTGCCCCCCAAAGAAGAACATTTCATTGAAAATGATATTATTTCATTCGAAACTCAATCTTCATGTGATGATGATTCATCTCATGAGATTGAATTTCTTTCATCCCCATTTTCATTATGTATTATCACACCGTCACAAGTACCAGATGATTCATTTTCAAACTTTAATGTTTTAAACCTTTTTGCTCGAGTCGCCTTCCATGATCACATCCGTGCCTTCGTGTGATCCACCTCCCATTCCAATTTCAAAATCCTTGGGAGGATATTCATCTTTTCTCGGTCCCCACATGTTTTTGTCACTCGTTCAATCCAAACCCCCCATCGTCCCTCCAAAACTTTTAATTGGCGTTGGTTTATTTTTTCCTCCTTACACATGCCTTCCGTTGTTCAAACGGAATTCATATTTTTCAGAAGGCATGCTTGTATGTGAGGGTACAACAATTATCCTCCAAAGTTAAATCGTTTTCACGGTGGACCCTCAACTATTTAGACTTATCGTGTATAGTTAGTGTGAGGACTATATAGTAGGTTGTATATAGTTAGCTTTTTATTCTTTCCTTTTTAATTTAGTCTAATGTAATTAGTCAACTTTTTGCTATTTGTTTTTGCTATGCTCGGTACTAACTTGTTTTGTAGATTCTTTGGACTTGTTCTTATGGGGATCGCTCCAATTTTGGGTAATATCGCTCTTTTCCTCTCTTTAACTTCGTTCTTAATTTACATTGAGGACAATGTCAAGTTTTAAGTTAGGGGGTGTGGGATATTCTATCCATTTCTTTATTTAGTCCATGTTTTTGCTCACATGTTATTTACTTAGTATGATTTTCTTAGTAAAATTCAAAAATTTCAAAAAAGTTTTTCTTTCTTTTTTCTCCTTTTTTGGGCATCTTGCCTTTGTTTTCGATGATAAATTTCAATAATTTCCCGATCCAATAGAAGACCCAATGATGTATTTTCTCGATTTTAGAAGTTATTAAACTTTAGTCTCACTTATTGATATTATGAATAACTTCATGAATTAAACTTTAATCCCATAAGCACATGCACTTTTATTGCTTTATTGATTTGGTTTAATATTTTTATAACTCGGTAATCTTTTGTTGCATTGTATATACTTACACCGAGTAAGCTTTGTACCTTTTGTCGTTTGTGAGTGTATACACTATTCTTTTCTCATTAAAAACGTTGATTTCATTGGTAATCTCACTATTCTTTCAATTGATCGTTCATTAATTGAGTTCATAATTTATATGTGTTACTTGATCATGGTTTTCATATATTATTTTGATTCGAGAATTGCGTAAACTTTTGGAAATGATCATAGGACATCTTTGTTATATCACCCATATTAGCCTTGACCTCACCCTTATATGTTTACTCTCGTTAACCCCTTTGAACCTAAATATAGCCTTTCGCTTCATAACCCAAAATCCCATAACCAACTCCTAATTGGAGTTATAAACCATACATACACTTTCCATACCTTTGTTTGGAATGTTACATAGGATTGAATGATGTTGTTGTGATGTCGGTTGCAATTTAGGCATATGAGAGTTTGATAAGTAAAGAAAAGAGATGTGAAAAAAGTGAAGAAAAAGAGAAAGCAAAAAGCAAAACAAAACAAAAGAAAAGAAAAATGAGAAAAAGAAGAAAAGAAAAAGAAAGAGAAAGTTGTAAATGTGGTGTATATAGTTCAATAAGCTTTGATTACTCTCCCCGATGATATATCCAATGTCGTTTTGGAACTCGTTTTCCAATTTTGATATTGCTCGCATTTTTTCCATTATCCCGAGTTTTAATTCCAAACACTTTGAATCCGTACATACATTCCTTCATTTCGTACCCTAGCCTAACCTACATTACAACCCTAGTAAAGTCCTATGTGATCTTAGGTTGATGTAATTTAAAAGTTGAAATAGTTTTGATAATCTGTGAAAATACATTTCTCCTCTTTTAATGAGCGGTATCTTTCATTGAGATTATATTTTTCATTTTATATCTAGCGTTCTTCATTTGTGACATGTGTGCGGCCTAGTTTCAATTTACAGTTACTCTTTATGCCCGCATGTTCTGTGTGTTACCTCCCTATTTCGAGTAAATTCACTTGATGAGTGTAATTCCCGTGAGGATTGAATGTTTGCTTGCTTTAATGTTTATCCGATTTATATCAGTTTTTCGCCAAATCACACTTGGACTGTGCTCGCTCCCCTCCCACATATTAAGGTTTCAATTCTATGAGGTGTATTATATAATGTTAATGATTTGAACTTTTGTTTGAATTCATTCACTTTGCTAATAATGCATATGAAATCCATTTCATTGTTGTTGGGCTTGTCGCATGTTGGGTTGGGCATATTTTGAGTAAACCATTTGATATTTATAGGTGTCATCCCTGAAAACCCTCACGAGACGACACTCGTCCACTAGGGTAACCTAGGGGTTTAACAGCTTATTGCATATGCTAAATGCAATCGCGTTACCTATGAAAGTGTCATTTATATTCCGATGCATATATACGTCTTGTACTGCCCTCTGTGGACTGGTTTTGTTTGTTTCATTACTAGGGACTAGCAATGTTTAAGTTAGGGTGTGTGATTTGTATCAAATATTGCATATTTTCGTCCGTTATCTTTATGCATTCTAGCGCTTTTACGGTCCTTAATGCCTATATTTATGCTTATTAACCAGACAACCTTGTATTTGGATATATACAAGTTTTGTAGGGGTTAATTGTGCTTTTGTAGGTATTGGAGCGCTAAAAGTAAGGATATGTTGCATTTCGATGAAGTTCCATCGCTGAACGCTACTTCATGGGTATTTTAGTCTATTCACATTTCTTATCCAGCTTATGGAAATTCCAAGAATGCGTAGTTCATTAAGTTAGAATCACGTGGCCGCAAACAGTGCGTCATTTGGAGTTCGGACGAAGAAGCTATGCCCGTTTCCGTTATTGGACTTTTCCCCCTCATCATGGACCAAGCTTGCCTATAAAACAGTGTACCGGTCGACAGCATCCCTGGGACCGATCGACCTCATCCCTGGGACCGGTCGACCGTGGTTTCATATTTTGTCATGGGAAGGAGACAATGGGCTTATGCTTGAAGGATCGGTCGACCGGTCCCCAGGACGGGGTCGACCGCGCATGCTAGATATTTTGGGATATTTTCTTTTCTTTTCTTTTCTTTTCTTTTCCCTTTATTTTCCTTCCCACTTACTATATAAGCCAAATTTGGTTTCTATTTTCATTATCTTGCATTTTACATTAGGTTTATGGTTTGTAAGGAGATTTTTCCCTACTCCATTTCCTTTGGGTGTTTTACCCACTTTGATGTATGCAAGCTTTCTAATTTAGTTGTCTTCCTTTAATTCTTGCTTTGTTTACTTGCTTCCCTTAATTTCCATGCTTAGTTAATATTTATTTCTTGCTATTTATTGCTTTGATTAATTAAGTTTACTTGCTTTCTTCCAATACAGGCTTTTTAGTATGCTTTCTAGGTAATTTAAATTAGGTTGTGTTTGAATGGAACTCACTCGGGTTAACGCGTTTCTTGGCTTTGGTGATAGTGTTTACGGGTCTATTTCGGGTACGTTGTCCTAGTTATTACGCCTAGGAGATTTGATGGGGCATATCATGTATGTCCCGTTCTTACGACCTTTCGCGCGTAATTTCCGAGATATTTGTTGACGCCAAAATCTTATTAGGATTTTATGCGAATTTAGGGGCTTGACAACCCTTGATTCAATTAACTGTCGAAACGAGACGCATTTGTAATAACTCGTCGACCCATGTAACCATTTTATACAGATTAACTAAAGTGAGGGATATTCGACGCAACCTATAGCTTTACCGCTTTATTAATCTAGTTTAATTTACCCTCTCCTAGTTAAACATTTCCCTTTCATGCATCTTTTCTTTTAGTTTGTAATCATCTTTTGCACTTTTATATCGGAGTATTAAATCACTTAAATTCTAGCATCTCGTCCCAGTGGATCTTTCGATACCCGACTTACCACTAGACTTGCCTCGCAAGTGTAGTCATAATTTAGGTTTTTGTATTGAGTTGGCGAACAGAAAATAACGACCGGCGTCTGACACGCGCCGCGCTTTTCGCGCTCTATCGGTTATCGTAGAACAAATCATTAAACATTATTCAACTTTTTTTTTGCAGATCAAGTTTATCTACCTTGTTCTTTTAAAGAAGATAAGCATATTAAGTCTTACTAGTATTCTGACTGCTCTTAGTGAATTCACTTGCGATTATGAAATGCACTAACTGTCTTTGAAACCTAGCCACTGCTTGAATTCCAACTTAATAGTTTCTGATTTCACTTTATCTTCATTCAACTTTTCGGTTAAGAAGTGAAGTTATTTTAGTAACTTGAATATTTATATGATATCTTGATAAAACCTTTTGTTGAGGAGGATATCGACGTGGGTTTCCTCGTCAATTTCACCTTTTTAGATTTCTAGTTCCTTCAGATGAGAAATCACCATCAAAACATAATCTTATAACTAGGGTTGTATCAATCATACTAATATTCCTTTAAATTCATTCATGGAAACCTGCCTAACTACATGCCTTGATTATCATACATTAGATGTGAGATAATCATTATATTAAAGGCAATGGACAGTGACTAATACTAATGTCATAATATATCTAACTTAATGAAAAAGTCATATTTTGTCATACCATTAATATTTTTCACTTATATTCCAGATTTTCGTACGAAATTCTTATAATGTGACTATTCAAGACAACATTGAGAAAATACACATATGTATTTCTCTATCGTCAACACTATGTCTAATTTAAATTCAGTACTTTTAATTATTACCAGAAGATATATAAACTGAGTATGAAATAAGTGGTTATTGGAGTTACCATTTAAAATTAGAGAATCACATAATAAAGAACATATTATGACAATCAATTAACTTGGAATTCAATTTTCCAATTACCGTTTTAATACCATTCCTCTTTGAAGAACCTACTGTACATAATCACATTAGGCATGCCAATTCCTTTAATTTTACCATCTAAACAAAGACTATGCCAACTAAAATTAAAAAGCTGACACTTTGGTCCCACAAAATAATAGCATTCCTCTTTGGAGAACCTACTATAATTTTATGTCTAAGTGTATACCACCAACTAATTATAAACTATCCATATCATATAGACTCCTCCTTTGGGGGCGCCCATATGAATATGTACCCAAACTTTCCCATTAAAAAAATTGCACTCGTTATCACAATAATTAGTATTCCTCTTTGGAGGACCTACTTGTTATTGACAACCAACAAATCGTTGGTAGAGACCGTGGGATTTGTTTGTGACCAAATCCCTCTCCCACTAAGTAATTTAAAATTTTTGCGAGGGTTGTCAAAAAGAAAAGTTTAATTTTAATGTTTTATAAAATACAAAGTAACTCACACATGTCAAAATTTTTGGTTGTCCAAATTTTCACTGTTTCAAAACATGTGTAATAAATATAAATTCTAAACTCCCTTATATTCACAAAATAAATTCAAAAATTTAACTTATATTTTCTAATTACACATTAAAACCCCATAATTTAAAAAAAATTAAACATATAGCCATAGATACTGTTCAATTTTAAATTGTCCAATTAAAATAATGAGATTTTTAATTTTTTATTCAAATTAAAATAACCAATTTCCTTAAAAATAATTAAATTATTTTAAATTAAAATAATTCGGGAAATTCAATTTAATTTGAGTAATAATTAAAATCCATTAAATTTAATAAATTTAAATGAACCACCAAAAAAAATATTTTTTCCAAGAAAACCATGATCTAAGGTCAGGTCCAATTATATTTGTCCATGTTGTCCAATTTAATGGGTTCGCTGAAATTAATTAATTTTAATATACCATCAAATAAAATACAAATATTAAACAAGAACCACAATCACAACATACCAAGAAAAGCAAGAGATACAATCCATAAATAATAAGAAAACTAAAGTAAGTCCCTCTCCATTATGGTCTCTAACTCCTTATTGCATACAATAATTGACTCTACGAATACTTCCCATGTTAGGAACCATATCAAGTAGGAAATATAGGTTGAGTCAGAGTTTATCCATACTGTGCTACCACTATTAAAAATACTCCAGGAGGTTGCTCGTGCCAAAACAGGGCATAACCGCACCACTGCGCCATGTTTCCACGACACTTAGTATGCCTATGAAGTGTATCGTGACACTTTCGTACGATATTTCATAATCATTAACTCACACTCCATGATCCATTACAACACAATAAGATTCCATCAAAAAATTTCAAATTATTGTCCTCCAAATCTCATTCGTCCCTAAAATTGTCTTCGGTGTCGAGGCATCAATCGATGTGGATTTCGACGAACTAAAAAAATTACATGTAATAACTACAACCAAATCTAATGATCTAAAACTAAAAATTAATTATTACAACCCAATCGAAGACAAAAAATAACTATGCATAAACTATCATATCATAGGATCCAATCACATGAAATTAATAAATATGAACCGAACCATAATGGAGGGACGAAACTTATGAATCTCTGCAAGAATAAATTAGATCCTAGATCTAGCATTCATTAAAGATTCATTCAAGATTAAAACTAAGTCAATTAAATCAATTCTGATGGACAATAAGAATTTCCCAATTATTATGTAAATTAAGATCCCGCTTTATTACCAATTGCTGGAGGACTTAAAATAAAATACCGGATCATTTGATTTATATGATAATTGGGTTTCAAAAAATATAATTATGGTGTATCTACATAGAAGATTCAATATCTCATACCTTTGAGGTTCCCTGTGGCTTGAACCGTAGAGATTTGATCTCTTTTCTGTTACATCGATCTGTGTCGTAAATCTAACGGTGAGTAACCACAAAATTGAAATAATTGTTTCAAAAATTTATTGGCATCAAAATAAGGTCTTTTATAAATTTTTATATCTTTCAGCCTCTAAAAGATGTAGAAAAAATTTCAGCCCCATCCGATCAACGATGTTCAAGTTATGGCTCTAACAAGTTGATACCATGACTTGTCGTGCATTTGTTTGGGCAGATGAAATCTTGTGTTTTTGAATTGATTTCATCCCCAAACCTTCATATACATGAATCCAAAAGTATTATATCCGGTTTTATATATATTATAACACTTTTTGAAAATTTAATTCACCTTCGTGATTCGTTCTTGATTCGATTCTAGATCTAATCTGTATTGTCGGAACTTTTCGTGAATCACTGTTTTGTAAAGATGCATGAAGAATGTGTAACAAATAATATCCGAATGACTTGAAATTTCTTATGCCTCTTCCACTATTTATCAATATAGCGTGGTTAGAATTTCATAATATTTGGACACTTCAATTTTTCGTAATTGATTTTACAACATAAGAGCTTTAAAAGATACTCTGAGATCTTCCATGTTATTCCTTTTTTCCAATAAATGTCATTGGTGTGTGGGCATGAAGGATAACGACCCTCCCACTCCTTTTTAGGTATTTTTCTGATATATATTAATACCACACTTATTAGGAGACAAGGGGTTTCTTATATAGGTTAGCACAGGGAACCCCAGGAGAAATAGGAGACTAGCTTACAACAAAATTAGGAATACTAATTAAACTCTATAATTAATTCCATAATTCTATAAATTATTATTCATTTAGCTAAAGAATAATAATTTCACTCTAGTCTACTATCTCAAAATTATAATTTCGAGCTCCTCGTTATTAAATGCTTAATAATCTCCCCACGTTAAGATTTCTGATAACCATCGATTAAACTAAATTACTAATAATTATATTTAATCGACCTCTTATAAATTCCTTGAGACCGTCCATTTAACTTATTTCATTTGTCGGATAATTAAATTCACCGACCGGGTTTGACATAATCAAAACTTATAAGCTACATCAAGAGGGTATCATCAATCTTTATACTGAGACGTGGATTTCATTCATTATTAACTTCACCATACACTAATCACCATTACCCAATTTACTAAGCTTATTGATCCATAAACGAATCTCACCTAATAGGTCAAAGTAATGAACAAATGATGCACGTATCCATCAATTATGTTCGGATTAAGAGCTTAAGCACTCATAACAACCATGAGATATGCATTATCTTATATAGTCAGTATAAAGACAATTATCTCAAATTGTTCCCATTCAATACACACAAAGTGTACTAGCATAACAATTCGAAAGTATACCATTTCCTGTAATCAACATAGACCTACTAAAATAGTGTGCTACAATTCTACTGATGGTATGCCCATCTCCATCTGAGATTGTGAACCAGACTTATATTCTACAAGGACCGATGATATGATCTTCCGTGTGTAAGCCGAACTCTACACACCAAATCACCTATTGTGTAGAATAAAAGACACTTATGCAAAAATATAAAGAATAGTATGATGCAAACACCACTTGTGAAGATTCTCTTTAAATAGACTTACCAAAATTCACTAGTCAACCATGACTTATAGTATACAACCCCAATACTTACCACCTTACTGTGTGCTATATCATAATTTTCCATACCGTGATACTCATCAACTTGACTTGGATAAACAAAAAAAAATACTCAACATATAAAACTCTAAAAAAAACTAAACTAAACTAAACTTACATAGACCTGAAACTTTTCATTAAATATACTATAATAACACATCTAATAGCCTTTCCTATTCTAATAAACTCACAACATTAAATATATTATGATAACATGCCATAAAGAAACTTCAAACATGTTATTAGAAATAAGTATATAACATAAACTATTCAATAATGATGTCCACTTATAGTTTAAACAACGTTATGGAATAAAATGATGTTTGTATTCTCATCTGAAGAAATTGTTTTAAACTTACAATACTGTAAGGATGTGATTTTAGAAATATCCATCTAGAATCTTGAAAAATCTAAGCTATACTATATCACAGTTGATATGTCGTAAACCGCTTTATTTGGCACGTCATCACATGTTCATCCTTCACGTCCATTATCTGAATCTTTTGCAGTACACATCATCATCACGCATCCATCATCATCAACACGCACCCATCATCATCAACGTGTGTCATGCATCTTCAACCGGTCTCCACTAACTCCACTTCGTTAAAGGTATAATGTTCAATTAGAGTTAATAATATTCACGTTTATATGTAGGAGAATTTTTTAAATGGTTTATACCTGATAGTTTTTTTTTTATTAAATCAAGGCTGGTTGTTTAAAAAATTAAAAAATTAAAATATTTTCTTTAAGTCGTTTAAACGACATTTGTATGTCGTTTATCGACTTATTCAAACGATAGTACTTGTCGTTTCTTAGGTCATGCAATAACTCCTTTCTTAAATGCATCAAACGACCATGTACTGTTTTTATTTTGAATACTTCATTCTTAGGGTCGTTTCTTAAGGTATCTAACGACATCTAGATGTTATTCAAACAACATTGCGCCGCCTTTTTATTTTGCTGGTATAAATACCTGCTCAAAAATCAGGTTTTTGCAAGTTTTTTACAACATTGTTTTATAGAGAACTACTGTTATTTAAGACTTCAATATTTTATGTTAAAACCTATTTTGATTCACCCAAATATCCCCCTTTTGATCATATTACCCATTCTTGGAGTATATCTTGTGGATAAGGAATCTTGTCTCCACTTCTGGCTGTTAGAGCTCTTGAGGGATCTCTTACTAACCATTGGAGTTCTTGAGGGAACTCTTGCTGAAGACAACGAACCGATGCCTGTGGGTATTCGACTGTCAAACACGTTATATTTCTCTATGTATATATAAGTCGAGGTTTAAAATATATAGAGAAATAAATGGTTTTGCTCTTTTGGGAATTTTCTCTCTAATCTGTATGTGATTGTTTAGACTGCATACTAGTTAGTGTTTATAGATTCCAATCACATTAAATGCATGTTTAGGTTTTGATTAAAACTGGAGTTAAAATTGGAACTTAATTAAATAAGTTTATACTATGAACGGAAGCGCACTCTCAAATTGGTATCAGAGCCAATTACACAATTATACCGTGTAATTTTTTCACAAATTTTTTTTGGATATCATTTTTTTAAAGAAAAATTAATTTTTGAAAAGCTTAAGTTCAATGGAAAACTTATATAATCGGATTCCAATTTTTGACGGAACAAAATATGCGTATTGGAAAGCCCTCATGAAATCTACTCTAAAAGTTAAAACGAATGTGCGTGATTAATTTATGAAATAGGGGGGAATCCTCCCACTGTCACCGTAGATAATGTGACAAATCTGAAACCCGTGTCTAACTCGACTGAGGATGAATTTAAATGGAGCACATATAATTCACGTAGCCTTAATCCAATTTTTGGAGCCATCTCTACCGACGATTTTCGACGTATCATGACGAGTACCACGTTAAAAGAGATATGGGACATCCTACAGCTTACACACGAGGTCATAAAGGCTGTTAATGCATCTAAACTGCAAAATTTAACTACTCGGTTTGAAACAATAAGCATGCTTTAATCTGTGAGTTTTATGCACGTCTGTCAGATATTGTCAATACTAGCTTTAATCTTGGTGAAAAAATACCTGACATAAGAGTAGTTGAAAATATTTTAAGGTCACTCCCAAATCATTTCATCACTAAAGTCACCGTGTTTAATTCATTAGTAATGTTAGACTCTATTAGGTTAGAAGAACTTGTAGGAACCTCCAGACCTATGAAATTAATATGTTTCCTAAAACAATTAGATTTAAAGAGAAAGGGATTGCACTTAAATCCCAATCTAGGGAAGGTGAGGAGTCATCTAGAAAGAGAGAAGATTAGTCTAAAATAAGAGAAGAAGACACGTCAAATTATAAATATGATTTTGATTTAGACTATTTGTCTCTGTTTTCTACAAATTTCAAGAAGTTTCTCAAACTAAAAAATAATGGAAATTTTAAAGACTTTTGCCAATGAAAACTGCAAATATGCAGAATTTTAGTCTTACTTTTAGGGCACAAAAATTTGTTTTTGATTCACAAAATCATCCCATATACTTTGGTGAATCATTTTGGAACCTAAAACACTTCCTGCCAAAGTTTCTCTTGTAGAGAGGATTTATTTATTGCTAGATTGATAGTTCTTGGGGGTCTATTTACTGACGACTGCGGTCATTGTGGATACTCGTGGGTATTCACTGCTGAAGGAGGAGCTGCGATTCTTATGGTTCTCGAGGGAATTTTTGTTGGTGCTAGGTTGCAGTCTATTTGGACTTTTTATGGGAAATTCATTACAGATTTCATTATGATTATAAGTTGCGATTTACGTTAGATAGTGAAATAAAAGGTTTTACCCGTAAGGGGTTTTTTCCTGAAATTTGTTTGTCCCTTAATTTGTGACTGTATGTTTAATTTATCCACATAGATGCATGATTAGGGTTTAATTAATTTGGATTGAATATTGACTCTAATTAAATAAGTTTAAAATTGGAAAGTTTTGAATCCCAAAAATAATTGATATCATGTATCCTCAAATTGATTTGGATAGAGAAATAGAAGTTTTAAGGGGATGCGAGGTGTTGACGAGTCAACCCAAGAAGGTAAAGGTTTCTTTAAGTGAGCAATTGATCATCTTAGGTAGAAAAAAGGTTAACTTGAATCCTATATCTCCCAACTCGAGAGAGATCTCGAATGTGCTCAGGAGGTCAAGGTTCCTATAGAGGATACATCTAAGAAGGTTAGAAAGATAATCATCGGTCCCACTTTGGGTTATATTGAGAGATTAGGAATAGGTTATGATGGTGCATTCCCATATTGCACCCGAGTCGATTCTCGAGTTTGTGATAGATCCATATGGCTCTCGACCTAACCCACCTAGGCGTTTCATCATAAAAGAGCATGTCCTAGTCGTTTTGAGAGAGATAGTCATAGACCCGTTTATGTTTGTTCCCATTACAAGAAGAGAGGACACCGTAGGGAAATTTACTTTAAGTTGTGTTGTGTGTCTTATTAGGTGTTACCTAATTATGCAACTACACGTGTTCCCACACGCACACCCACACATGATACTTCACATGCTCTAGCACATCACATGAAAGCTTTTGATCAATTTAGAGAGCAAGTTAAGTATTTAGTCAAAACTTCACATGATTTGATGGATGTTTTTTCATAGGATTTTACCACCTTTGGAAAACACCTTTGCACCTAATGGTTGAGGTTTAAACTTGTTTCCTAGTATAGGACTATTTTCATGATGATATTTTATGTCTATTGCTAGTTTCTACCCTTTTTGTATTTATTTTTTTCCATTTTGATATATTTTTCGAAAAACCCAAAAAGATTTTTATTTTTGAAATTTTTTGGAAAAATACAAAAAGATTTTGTATTTATTTTTACACCATTTATGGATGGACATTTAGGATGACCAAAGTCAAGACATCATTTTCATATTCCACGTGACTTTTTAATAGTGATTTGACACGCTACATCATTTCATCCATGTGTTTTATAATGTTTGGTCATTTCGATATGATTAGTGATATCTTTCTACATGTTTAGCTCATTATCTTCTTTAATGCACATATGCACGAATTTATTTGATTATTGTACTTGTTTATCACATGTTCGTCGAAGTATTTTCATCTCAATCCTGTCTTTAAAACGAACCAAATGTGATAAAACTTGACAATGAAAGTAAACCATGTAAAAACCGTTTCCCGTGAAGAATTTATTTAATGTGAAAAATGATGAATATACATGGGAAAGGGATACGGAATGCATCATTATCCTTTGCGAGAAATTCACCTTTTAAAACGGGCAAAAAAAGTGTGGCATTGTAAAAAGTAGCCAAGGCCCCAAGAGTTTAAAAAGAGTCAAAAAGTGTGGCACTCTAAAAAGTAGCCAAGGCCAAACTAGTTAGTTTTATACGATCATTCAAAAGAAAAGAATATAATAGAAAAATATGATCAATATTATTTATGAGGGAGTTTGATTGGAAATCAACGAGTTTACACGTCCTGACAAAGTCTTGACAAAGTATTATATAGTGTTAGACGTTATTGGTGTGGAAATCATTTTCGACTTTGATTTGTTGTTTAAATTGAGTCGGTCTCATTTAAATTCAACATTTTTACACCTAACAACGACTTTGAGTTCATTCATTAGGAGTGTTCAAAATTCATTATGCACATATGTTATGAATGTTAGCATTGATTTCCTATCGAATTTGTTCACACCCTTACATTTACGCTATCATCGACTTGGTTATCTTAGTGTTCTTTCATGGTGTGATTCTTTGTTATATATTTTTTTGTAAGAAAAATTTTGAAAACTAAAAAAAAAAAGAATTTTATTATTTTATGACACTCTCCGTATACATGACTATGTTTCTTCCTATTTGTCTATATGGGGACATCATAAAAAGGGGATAGAACTAATTATGGGGGAGTTTGTTTTAACGATTTGCTTCTACTTCATTGATATTGAATTTATGCTTATCATTATATTTCAAACTTGTGCGCATCACTGGTATTTGTTTCTTGTCTCATATATGTAGGTACAAATTAAGGATCATTTTTTTCACACCCTAATGATGACAAAGAAACGGTGGAGAATTGAAGCTTGAAGCTGTTGAAGAATTTTAAGACATATACTTTGATATTTCCATTTATGGGTTTGGGGGGATATTAGATTGTATGTCTAAGGATTTTTTTTTGGGGGGGGGTGCATAATTAGGATTTTTTATGTATATTTCAACATAGACATAGGGGGATATTTGTAAGGACGTGATTTGATAAATGTCCGTCTAGAATCTCAGAATTTTTTAGTTATCCTAGATCACAGTTGATATGTCATATACCTTTTCATTTGGTACATCTTCACATGTCCATCCTTGACATCCATCATCCGAATCTTTTGTAGCATGCACCATCATCATGCACCCATCATCATCAACATGCACCCATCATCATCAATCTGCGTCGTGCATCTTCAACTGGTCTCCACTAACTCCACTTCGTTAAAGGTATAATGTTTAATTGGAGTTAATAATATTCACGTTTATATTTGGGAGAATTTTTTAAATGGTTTATACCTGATAGTTTTTTTATTAAATCAAGGTTGGATATTTAAAAAATTATAAAATAAAAATGTTTTCTTTAAGTCGTTCAAACGATAATACAATTTCATTCAAACCACATTTGTATGTCGTTCTAATGACCTAATCCAACGACAGTACTTGGCGTTTCTTAGGTCGCACGATACCTCGTTTCTTAAATGCACCAAACAACCACGTACTCTTTTGGTTTTTAATACTTCATTTTTAGGGTTGTTTCTTAAGGTATCTAACGACATCTAGATGTCATTCGAATGACATTGTGTTACCCTTTATTTTTTGCTGGTATAAACATTTGCTCAAAAATCAGGTTTTTGCTAGTCTTTTACAACTCCGTTTTTTGCAGAAGTGCTGTGATTTAAGACTTCAGTTTTTTAGGTTAAAACCTATTTTGATTTAACCAAATATCCCAAATTATATATGTGAATTAAACCCTTTTGATCATATTACCCATTCATGGAGTATATCTTGAGGGTAAGTAAGCTTGTCTCCACTGCTAACTGTTCGAGCTCTTGAGGGATCTCTTGCTGACTGTTGGAGTTCTTAAGGGAACTCTTGCTGAAGACAACGAACTGATGCCTGTGAAAATTAGTCTTTCAAACACGTTGTATTTATCTATGTATATGTAAGTCGAGGTTTACAATATATAGTGAAATAAATGTTTTTGCCCCTTTCGGGATTTTTTCCTGAATTTGTGTGTGATTGTTTAGACTGCATGCTAGTTAGTTTTTATTGATTCCAATAACAATAAATGCATGTTTAGGGTTTGATTAGAACTCGAGTTAAAATTGGAACTTAATTAAATAAGTTTAGACTTTGAACGAAAGCGCACTCCCAAACACAAAATAACTTATGACCTGAATTTTTTATCACAAAAAGTAAAAAAATCTACAAAGTTACAACAAAATATGCACTAGGTTTGTGGTGAACAAAACACAGTAAAATTTTGGGGCTAACTTGTACCAAGTGTGTATGCATAGGCTGGTTCAAATTTTCTTCTCACTGAACAAAAATAAAATAGATGGTTAAATTAATAACATGGACATAATATTTATTTTAAAGGAATATATTCATACATACATAGTGTATGTAATACCTCGTATTTTTCCAATAGCATATTATAGATACTTGAGTGACATGTAATGTTACAACTTACTTGGCTATATATAAATAATTTAGAATTTAGAGCCAGTAAAATATTAACAAATATTTTAATTATGATTCAAGAAAAATATGACCAATGGAGCTAATAATATGATATGAGTTGTTTTCTATTATTGGTTATGAGGATGATGGATTATAAGGGTTAGGACTATTCTAAATGAGGCATTTTGGGATTACGTATTTAAGACCCTAAATTAGGCCCAAGTCTAAGTAGACTTTTAATAGTTAGTATTGAACCATTGGAAGGGTTATTTCAACAATAAAATACATATTTGGTATTTAAGAGCTTGCAGATAAGAAGGATAAAAGGAAGGGAGGAGATTTTGGAGATTTGAGACCTAGTTCTACATAATTGGAGGCGAGTTTAATTTGGATTCTTGTATAATTAAAATTATTGTAAATTATGCATATTCATTTGAATCAAGACCCTAACTAAGTAATAATTTTTTATTTAGATGATTTAAATCAAGTAATTTGGTAATAAACACAATTAGGAAGTAATTAGGATTCATTTAACATCATTTTGATTAAATCCTCCTAATAATTATTGTGTTTTGTTGGATGTTGAATATGTTTTTATTTGTTATTATAATCCGTTCAAAACCATAGGATTTATTTTAAGATATGTAGAGAATTGAAATAAAATATTTCGAAATTGGAATGTTAGGAATCTAGAGAGGAAAAATGGGTTTAATTGGGTACTTAAACTTTTATTAAGACTTTGATGTTATAATTGGGTTCTAATAATGTTTTGTATGAAGTTACATTATGTGTGTATTATATGGATAATATATAAGTGTTTTATGATCTTAAATGGAGGATTTAATTAAATTTGCTTGGGTTGGAGAAGACAAATCCCGTAAGGGGGAAACCTTCAAACACTAATGATAATGCTGGAAATAGCACCACCCTTGAAGTTGTTTGAGAGCTCAATTAAATGTTAACAATGGGAGCATATGAGTGTATGTATATATAGTAGAAGGAGGTGAGGAGAAGAGGGTTCACACCAGAATATAAGTGGTTCAGCCAATTAGGCCTACATCCACTGTGCAAGTGTATGATATGTATCAATGTATGAGGGCTCTAATGGACATAGATACAATCTCTCAAGATTTCTCTCTCTACTGTGTATTTGAACAGAGTTTCAGCTACGGTTGCCAATTTCGGATCCTTTGCAAGGTAGAGGATGACCTCTATATATAGTGCCTGGGGGGTGTAATGTACCCCTCATGCATGCAATGAGCATGTGTGTGTTGATCTAGCCAATCTGATGAAGACATCTGTCACTGTCACATGTAGGGAATGATGAAAAAATATTTCCCCCACGTGTGGGGAATGATTTGTTATAACTGATTTGTATCCACGTGTCCTTATCCACATGTCAATTAGTACTCGGCCTTCGTGCTTGGTCGTAACCTCGGCCTGGGG
Organism: Sambucus nigra; assembly: GCA_949130495.1. Lineage (NCBI taxonomy): Eukaryota > Viridiplantae > Streptophyta > Magnoliopsida > Dipsacales > Adoxaceae > Sambucus > Sambucus nigra. Next base: position 342,975,869 of record OX422208.1, read on the forward strand.
GAAGCCGAGGTTGATAAGGACTAGCTGCTCATTCCATTCGAGACAAGCCATGAAGGTCTCAGCTTAAGTGAAGCCGAGGCAAGGGACCAAGGTCAGCATGGGCCGAGGTTAGGCTGGTATGTGGAACATCGGCTGAACTATTAATTAGGTCGCCCATGGTAGTAGTATGGTTCCTAGTAACCTCGGCCTACCCATGACCGAGGTTGTCATTACCGGGGTTATCATTCGAATTGTTGGACTTTCGATTCATGGAGTCTCCCCGTGAAGAGGTTGGTGGTGATGTCGGCTAAGGCCGACCCTTCGATGTCCAAGACTACTGGTCACCGATCCAAGGCTCTTCCAGCGTCGGCCATAGTCTCAGCCGAGGCTGGTGTCCCTGAGCTAAGGTGACACTTGGGGCATATCAATCACCCCCCAGCCCTTAGTTACATGTGAGAGCAGGTGACTATGGTATCATTTCCCCTCCGAGGTCATTCTTTTATGGGCCAACGTTCATTTGACACTTGTCCATTGTTGAAGTGTGGCTTGCCTGACAAGCATGTGTTGTCATCCGTCCTTTGGGGCTCCCAAGCCAATAATGGGCCTTGGGAAACGTGCCTCTATATTTAAGGGTTTAAACCCTATTTTTCCCTCCTCCTTCCTCATTTCTCTTTCCTAGCACGATTTGCTTCAACAGCATTCTCTCTCTAGAAAAGCTTTGGTTCGAGGAATTTGGTGGTGATTCCTCGCGTCCTCTTCATTCTTCCTTACCATCCCATCCTCAGGTACCCTCTTCCATTCCTTTTCCTTCATTTTTCCTGCAATCTTCTTACTTTTGCATTTTTGGCGAGTTTTGGAGTTTTTTCGGTGAGATCTCCATGCTTTCAGGCGAACTGCATTTGCTCTAAGATCAGTTTAATCCTTAAATTGCTTTATTTTATTAGCCAATATTGTTTATCGTTTAGAAGCTCCACGAGTGTAGTGTCTGCCTCTGATGCTCAGACCCCCCTACCAACTTCTTGAGGAGTTCCCTTCTCTCAGAGAGAAGACTTTAGAAAAAATTAGTCAAATAGAAAGAGCACATGAGGAGGCTCGTAGGCCGCGAGAATTCCCTCTCAGACCTATCTTTCCACCCCCCCTGAAGGTGATATACCCTGATCCATTGGAACCATTTAGCCAAGAAGAGATCCCTACTGAACCCGTACCGATGTGTGAGTCTTCCACCTCACACCCTATGTCTGTGGATTCCTTCCAAGAGGCCATGGACTTCACAACTCAGCAAAATCAGGCCCCTAATCAACCTGAGGTCTCTAGTCGGGCCTCATCCCATAATAATTCAAGCACCTCGTCCTCTTCCTCAGAGGTTGAGATTGTTGAGCCGAGTGTGGCTATTCCACCCATTCTTGACGCCATTCCCCTGTCGTCCATCACCGGGGCTGAGTTCGCTCAGAGGTTCTCAAATAATCCATCAACGTCTGACCAAGACGACGTTGAGTTTGATAATGACGATGATGACAACATTAAAAGTGATGCCGACGTCTCTGAGGCGGCCGAGATCAAGAGTATCGTTACTGAGGTAGACCTTCTTTGCTTTAGATATCTGTACTCCATCAGCCCCTCCATAAATCTTAGGAGACCTCTGAGGGAAGAGAGGGCTTACCATGGCCGAGATGGTGAGATCTACTTATACAAGAAGATGTTCAAGTTAGGGTTTCGTTTGCCCATCCATCCCATTATTAGGTCCATCCAGGCCTACATCAATTTTGCCCCTTCCCAATTGTCACTTAATGCTTGGAGGGTCATAATTGGGGCCATAGTTCTATGGAGGGTTGTTCACCACTCGGACCTTCCAGTCCAGGTCTTTGTTGGTTGCTATGTCCCCTCCTCTGCCAGAAATCATCCGAGCTACTATCATTTTGTAGCTCGAAAGCCTGAGAAAAAGATGCTCCAGATAACTCAGACTTCCAACCACAACTGGAAGCCTCGATACTTCTTTGCTTCTGGGCCATGGAAATTTGGTCCATGTGCTCCCTCTTCCCTTCTAGAGCCGAGGATGCCCCTAAGATGGGGTAAGGTCACAATGTCTGCGAAGGCCGACCCTGGTCTGAGCCTACAGAACCTTCAGAAGGTGAAAGGCCTTCAAGATTAGGGGATGCATGGTCTGCTCGTTAAATTCTAACACTTGGTGACCCCCCACTACCTCTCTGAGACTAGTCTAGGTGGAAGTCCTCTTGTCGAGCTTGGTAAGCGTTTTTTATTCCAAGTTGAACATCTGAGTTTATGCATGTCTGATCCTCTAACTCAGACCTTTTAATTTTGCAGAGCGTTCAAATGAAATCTCAGACGAGCTTTAGGAAATGGCTGCACCGAGTTTAACAAAGCTAGCGAAGAAGGAAGATCTTAATGCTACTCCTCCAGCTCCCTCAACCTCGAATCCTCAAGCCACCAAGAAGAGAGCTTCTACTGAACATGCCCCTGAGGATCAGAGGCAGAAGAAAAAGGGTGGGGATTCTGCCATCCCCATCTCCTCTGCAGATGCTCTGGTGGCTCGTATAGAGAAATTGAAGATCAATGATAGCATCATAGGCCACAGTCTGCAGGCTCTAGATGCTATTGGCTCTGCCATGATCGAGGCAGATAAACGTTTTTGCCGTTCTATGAACACACCTCTGCTAATTGAGTTCGGCCTCCACAGGTCAATTCAGGTATGACTTCATATCTCTGTATTTTCCAAGTGTAACCTATGATTTGGTTTTAAACTTATTCACACGATCACATGTTTCGCAGGGTCTGGCTGCTATGCATCATCTCTCCAAGTGGACTCTGAGGAAGTTACCCCTCATCCAGAAAGGTCAAGAGGCTAAGAAGGTACAAAGCACTCTGAACGCTGAAATAGACCGCTTGAAGGCTGAGTTTAAAGAGTTTGAGAAGAAGGTATAGGGGTTGGAGAAGGAAATATCCAAGCTCAAGAAGGATCATGCTGTCGCTCTGAAGGCAAAGGACGATGTCCTCTAGCAGAAGGTCGACTCGGTAGTGAAGGAAACTCTTGAAGACGCCTTTGAGGGCATATTGGCCGACTGTAAAACCTCTGATGAATTTATTAGCTTCGGCTTTGAGTACCTTGAAAGAGGTATCAAAGCTACTATCAAATGGGTGGCTGTCAAGGAGAAGGAGGCTGAAAGTTTGAAGGCCTCTGATTTCATAGGTCTCGGCTTTGCTAATCCTCAGCTTGCCCAAGCCCTTCAGGAGGTAGAAGAGGAGGTTGCTGTGCCTGCAGAGACTGCTACACTGGACAACACTGATATAGAAAGAGCTGATCACAGAGAAGACACTACCGAGTTGACCAACATCGTCCAACAGGATCGGGCTGAGGACACCAACACTCTTCCCTCTAACCCTTAGGCTAATTGTGAAGCTTTCCGATACTTTTTGTAACCCCTGATTGGATGTAGCCTCTGAGTAGCATGTAAAATTTTAAGGTTTTTGAATTTTTATAATTGGAATGACAACCTCTGAGGAGGGTTTTTACTTTATTTACTTTGTTGAATGTTTGTCGTGCGATGTTTTAGCTCTGAAGCTTGTGCAATGGTGTCTGCTTGAACTAAATTAGTAGTCTTACCTCAGACCTTGTCACCAGAGTGGTGTTTATAACGTCTGAGGTCATCAACTAGGAGGTCACCTTGATAATTAGTCTCACCAAATTAATGATGTTAAGGGTCTGAGGTCATCCAAGTATGGTGTTATCCTCATAATTAATCTCACCAAATTAATGATGGTAAGGGTCTGAGGTCATCCAAGTATGGTGTCTGACCTCAGACCTTGTCACCACTGAGTGATGTTATAAGGGTCTGAGGTCATCACCTAAGATGTTAATGGTCTGACCTCATAATTAATCTCACCAAATTAATGATGTTAAGGGTCTGAGGTCATCCAAGTATGGTGTCTGACCTCAGACCTTGTCACCACTGAGTGATGTTATAAGGGTCTGAGGTCATCCAAGTATGGTGTTATCCTTATAATTAATCTCATCAAATTAATGATGTTAAGGGTCTGAGGTCATCAAAGTATGGTGTCTAACCTCAGACCTTGTTACCACTGAGTGATGTTATAAGGGTCTGAGGTCATCTAAGTATGGTGTTATCCTCATAATTAATCTCACCAAATTAATAATGTTAAGGGTATGAGGTCATCCAAGTATGGTGTCTGACCTCAGACCTTGTCACCACTGAGTGATGTTATAAGGGTCTGAGGTCATCCAAGTATGGTGTTATCCTCATAATTAATCTCACCAAATTAATGATGGTAAGGGTCTGAGGTCATCCAAGTATGGTGTCTGACCTCAGACCTTGTCACCACTGAGTGATGTTATAAGGGTCTGAGGTCATCACCTAAGATGTTAATGGTCTGACCTCATAATTAATCTCACCAAATTAATGATGTTAAGGGTCTGAGGTCATCCAAGTATGGTGTCTGACCTCAGACCTTGTCACCACTGAGTGATGTTATAAGGGTCTGAGGTCATCCAAGTATGGTGTTATCCTTATAATTAATCTCATCAAATTAATGATGTTAAGGGTTTGAGGTCATCAAAGTATGGTGTCTAACCTCAGACCTTGTTACCACTGAGTGATGTTATAAAGGTCTGAGGTCATCTAAGTATGGTGTTATCCTCATAATTAATCTCACCAAATTAATAATGTTAAGGGTATGAGGTCATCCAAGTATGGTGTCTGACCTCAGACCTTGTCACCACTGAGTGATGTTATAAGGGTCTGAGGTCATCCAAGTATGGTGTTATCCTCATAATTAATCTCACCAAATTAATGATGTTAAGGGTCTGAGGTCATCCAAGTATGGTGTCTAACCTCAGACCTTGTCACCACTGAGTGATGTTATAAGGGTCTGAGGTCATCACCTAAGATGTTAAGGGTCTGACCTCATAATTAATCTCACCAAATTAATGATGGTAAGGGTCTGAGGTCATCCAAGTATGGTGTCTGACCTCAGACCTTGTCACCACTGAGTGATGTTATAAGGGTCTGAGGTCATCACCTAAGATGTTAAGGGTCTGACCTCATAATTAATCTTACTAAATTAATGATGTTAAGGGTCTGAGGTCATCCAAGTATGGTGTCTGACCTCAGACCTTGTCACCACTGAGTGATGTTATAAGGGTCTGAGGTCATCCAAGTATGGTGTCTGACCTCAGACCTTGTCACCAAAGAGTGATGTTATAAGGGTATGAGGTCATCACCTAGGATGTTATCCTCATAATTTCTGACATTAGAGCACCATAAAGCAAGAGTCGTCATGGAAATTAATCTTTCATTAATAACCTCTTCATAATAAGATGGTACATTTACATAAAACTTTTTGCAACATCATATGTAATTTTTCTTTAGGTGATCAGCATTCCATGGGTTAGCGAAAGGTTCCCCTTCTAGGTTTTCTAGCCTGTAGGTGCCAGGCACAACCTCTTCTGTCACTTTGTAGGGACCATGCCAATTTAGGTGGATTTTGTTTATTTTTTATAAGGTCTTCTTTAGCACTAGGTCTCCTACGGCGATGGGTCTTGACTTCACCCTCTGATTGTAGAATTTCGCTGCTCTCTGTTGGTAAGCTGCTTGTCTGATCTCTGCGTCTTCTCTTCTTTCTTCAATCAGATCTAGGTCTAGCCTCCTCTCTTCCCCATTTTTATCAGGGTCATAAGTCTGGACCCTATGAGTAGGGAGCCCCACCTCTGTTGGTATGACGGCCTCTGAGCCATATGCAAGCATGAATGGGGTTTCTCCTGTAGGTGTCCTTGTCATGGTTCTATAGGCCCATAGCACATCGTAAACCTCTTTTGTCCATCTTCCCTTCGCTTCTTCTAACCTCTTCTTGATTCCGTCAAGGATTGTTCTGTTTGTGACCTCGGTCTGACCGTTTACCTGAGGTCGGCCAGGAGATGAGAAGAACTGCTTTATTCCAACTCTTACGCAATACTTCTCTAAAGAGGAGTTCTTGAAATGGGTCCCATTGTCCGAGATGAGAGTGTTTGGGAGGCCGTGTCTATATATGATGTTCCTCTAAATAAATTGGAAGGTCTTCTGCTCTGTGATCGTTATCATCGGCTCTGCCTCCACCTACTTTGAGAAGTAGTCAATGGCAACTATCAGGAACCGATAACTGTTGGCATCTCTTGGTAGAGGTCCCACTAAGTCAATCCCCCATACTGCAAATGGCCATGGAGAGGTGATTGACGTCATAGGTTGATGAGGTTGATGTGGAATAGTGGTGAATCTCTGACATTTATCACACCTCTTTACGTAAGCTGCAGCATCTTTGGCCAAGGTTGGCCACTAGTATCCCTATGTAATGATTCTCTTGGCCAAGGGTCTTCCTCCTATGTGGCTGGAGCAAGAACCCTCATGAACTTCCTGTAAGACCCGGGGAACTTCGGTGGGATGTACACATCTGAGGAGAGGCAACAGAAATCCTTTCTTGTACAAGACGTCTCCTATTAGCGAGAACTTGGCAGCCTTGTATCTCAATTTCCTCCTCTCTAACTTGGATTCGAGTAGCTCTCCCTCTCTGATATACCTGACGAGGGGGTCCATCTATGAGTCTCCTACGTTTAAATTGAGACAAGGGTTACATACCTCTTCTTCCTTAATGGTCGCTTTTCCTAAAACCTCGACCGGAATCGTCCTTCTGACGTTTGTCTTCATCGCCGAGGCCAACCTTGCCAACGCGTCAGCGTGGCTGTTACTTTGTCGAGGTACTCTCTTCAGTTTTGTATCTTTGAAATATTCTAACATTGTTCTCACCTTCTTTAGATACTTGGCCATCCTTTCATCTTTGGCCTCATAGACTCCCAATACTTGATTGACAACCAACCTTGAGTCGCTATGAAGTAGGAGTCATTTTACACCCATAGTCTTTGCCAACGAGAGACCTGCTATCATAGCTTCATATTCCGACTCGTTGTTAGATGCCTTGAAGTTGAACCTTAATGCGTATTCGATGTTGGCACCATTTGGAGCTGAAAGTATCAACCCCGCATCGCTTCCATTATCGCGAGAAGAACCATCAGCGAAGAGGTTCCAAATGTCTGTATCCGTTGAGAAGGCCCCTTCTGTCATGATTCTTTTCTGGAAGAGGTACCGATCCTCCTTGTTCTCCGCTACTTTGTTCCTGATCTTTTTAGACGCGACCTCTTCCTGATCTCGGGAGATGTTCGGTTCCATCTCTTCCTGCTCTATGAAGACGTTGGGTGTCGTCTCTTCCTAGTCCCGAAAGACACTTATGTTTGACCCTTCAGCACCCTCTAGGTCGTTCTTTGCCTCTGCCTCCTCCCAAGTGAACTCAGCAACAAAGTCTGCGAGGGCCTGCCCCTTCATGGCTGTCCTAGGTTGGTAGGTAAGGTCATACTCCCCCAACTCAATGGCCCAAGTCATCAACCTTCCATATTTCTCAGGTTTATGCAGGATCTGTCTTAGTGGGGAGTCTGTAAGGACAACCATGGAGTGGGCTTGGAAGTAGGGCTTCATCTTCCTTGAAGCATGAATCAGGGCGTAGGCCAGCTTTTCCATACGAGGGTAGTTTTGTTCAGACCCTTGAAGGGCTTTACTATTGAAATACACAGGCCTTTGGATTCCAACGTCTTCCCGCACTATGGCTGCACTGAAAGCCGATTCAGAGACTGCTAGATACACATATAGTTACTCTCCTACTATGGGCCGAGATAGTAGCAAGGGAAACCCAAGGTAAGACTTGAGCTGGTTGAATGCTTCTTCGCACTCTTCATCCCACTGGAAGGCCTTTCTAAGCACTTTAAAGAACGGAAGACACTTGTTCGTTGCCCTGGAAATGAATCTGTTAAGTGCAGCCACTCTCCCCGTGAGTCTTTGGACGTCTTTGATACTCCTCAGTGTCTTCATATCAAGCAAAGCCTTGATTTTCTCAGGGTTTGCTTCAATTCCTCTTTGATTGATAATGAATCCCAGAAACTTCCCAGCTCCTACCCCGAAGACACACTTCGCTGGGTTGAGCTTCTGTGACACCCCGCCTAATAAAATACCGGGCGATCACTCCTATATCAAATTAAAACAGGAGTCACATATGGATCATTCTTAGCATCACTGTCGAAAGTCCATTTAATTACTAATAACCTATTAGGCCGGTGTCAAAATTTTAACTCTACTACTCTTTATAACAACAATAAATAAAACATCCACACAGTTTATGAGTAAATGAAACTCAAATGAAATAAAGTAACCGAACACTCGGTCAAAATATACAACCATATCGAATGATGTACTGAAAGAATAACTAAATGCACTTGTACCATTGGCCCGAATGTTTATACAATACCTCCTATCTAGAGTACAATAATGGAAGCGGCTATCAAAAACCTACAGGCATCCACAGCTGCTGGAGCTGACGTCTGACTCGAAAGAAGTACCATCCAGGTGTCCCTGTGTCTGGACACCTATGTATATATATAATATAGAAAGAAAGGAAAAGTAGATAAACGGATCAGAGCCCGAGTTTTGAAAATATTTTGCAAGTGCATAAATGCCTTATTTTTAGAAAAAGGTATTATCTCATATTTAAATTTGGTATCGCACTCCCATGAGATACCCCTCACCTCTCCACTAATAGTGCACTCCTAACGCATCCCTCTAAACATCCTAGTCAAGCTATCCTGCTAAGCTAGTCTATCACCAACCCACTATCAATCCTAGATAGTCCAAGCAATGTACTAAGGGCTAAACTTCACCCCAGTCTCAACGCTATGCCATGTTCGTGCGTGGGGTGTCTCGCAAAGCGAAATCCAAACAAGGAACCCCCCCGATACACTACTATGCGGCACGGCCGATCGTCGAGATTCGCCAGTCCCTCAGTACAGAAAGATATATATAAATATATACCATATGCATTTACAATATTAGAGCACTAAGGATTAAACTTCTCCCCAGTCTCAACACATTGCTATATTCGTGCGTGGGGTGTCTCGCAAAGCGAAATCCAAACAAGGAACCCCCCCGATACACTACTATGCGGCAAGCTCGATCATCAAGATCCATTAGACCCTCGGTACTCGATTCATCCATTTATATATACATATTACCATATACATCCGGATCTATCTCCCGGAATAAGAATTCATTTACAAAGTATTTATCAATATTTATCATTTTTCTCAAAGCTTTCCATTTCCCTTTTTATACTCAGGAAATGTAAATATAAAAGCCAATTCATTATCATGAATTGCTTTAACAAATCATATACTTTTAAAAGCCAATTTTATTATCATAAAAATGCTTTTCCGTTTCAATATATTTCATTTCCCTTTTTATATTCAGGAAATGTATTGAAAGCCATTTTCATTATCATAAAAATGCTTTGATCATATCATATGCTTCCATAACCCTTCTTCCATCCGGGAGTGTTACCGAAGCCAAACCTTTATCCCATTTCCCTTCCTATATCCAGGAAATGTTATTAAAGCCAATCCATTTTCATGAATTGCTTTAATATATAACGCGTTCTAAGACCATCCGTCCGGATTTCTCCACTATGCGCGCCCCTAAATGGATATCATCTTCCAGGGCCTATATTCAAGACAACCTAGGATCCTACATCGCAAGACGTCGGGAAGCGGCCATATACCTGCGGGATAGTCAAGACCACACCCGAAATCTCGTAACTAGCGCAGAAAAATACAACAAACGCTCATATGGCCTATAGGACTATATCCACCTTGCGTTAATTTGTCAGGGGGCTTCACCATACGCACGCAACTTCCCTTATGATAGCGATTTAGAGAGGTGTGTATCCTCAATTTTTATCATTTATGAAAATCAGTTGTCTTTCCATTTTGAAAATATTCATATTTTATTTTCAAAATCATTATCTTATATCATATATATACTTAATCACATAGTATATATATATATATATATATATATTCCTCCTCGAATATATAAATGGCCATTAATGCCAATGATATCTAGCGATGACCATTAATCCCAAAGATTCTCTCAAAGAATCATAATCATGCATTCATATAAGCATGATATTAAACCCAAAGTATTTCTTCACTTCGATAAATAATAATCACCTTAATTATCTCTTAAGGAATTTATTGAATATTTCCAATTATACTAATTCACTCTAAGTGAATATACACATATACATATATTCCCAATTCATCAAGTCCTTTAGGACATAACCCTCTATAATACTCTAATTTGGAAGGTCCTTAAACATTAAACTCAAAAAGGAGAAATAATACTAATCTCCAAAATCTTGGGCTGAAAACAGGACACCGGTCTACCGGTCCTGGACCCCCGGTCGACCGCGGGTTGTAAATAAGCCTACGAAACAAAGCAATAGGCCTTTTCTTCTTGGCGCGGTCGACCGGCCTTACCGGTCACACCAGGTCTCCCAAACTAAATTCCTCAAATTCATTTTCCAACAACCCAAATTCATTATCGAGGTTTCTAAACTACCCCAAAAATTATCCCGAACATCTACGCAATTAAATCTAGCCGTAATTTTTCCAATTCCCGATTTGATTTCCGAGTTGATGATTTCAACCCGGAGCTGCCATCTTGTAAAAATCATATCAAATCGTAAAAAAATCAAAAAAATACGCTGTCGGTACCCACGCGACCGTATCGAAAAGATATACAACTTTCATGTTTTGGTCAAAAGCTAAATCAATTCTTTTCCTGGCCAAAATGGCCCGCTAAAGTTATGGTTTACTATTCATCGTCTTCTTCGAGACGATTTCGGCCATTAAAGCTTCTCCCAAGCTTTTGTCGCCTCACCCAACGTCCTACAACCTCAAACAACTACAAATACACATATATTAAGGGTTCTAAACATCCTAGAATCCAAAACCACCAATTAATTTAGGTTAAAACCTAAGTTCCATAAATTGAAATATTATTTGGGGTTTAATTGTTTTAACTCCCAAAAACCCGTTTTATCCACGATAACCCACCCCAAAACCTTTAGGGTTTGTTTATACCAAACTACGGTATGATATATTTATGCAAAAAGATAAATAAAGCAAGTAAACACTTGCCTCGTGGATAAAATCCGATGTCCTCGAGTCGAATCCGGCGGAGTTTGCCCGAGATCTCCATTTCTCTCCTCTTTTCTCTCCTCCTCTCTCTCTTCTTTCCTTTTCTCTTCTTTCTTTCTCTTTTTCTCCCTCTCCCTCTCTTTGTATAGAAAGAAAAGGGTTTTTAACCCTTAAAACCCAAAAACGACTCGTTTACCCAATTACGAGTTACTTTTACCTCTAAAATTACCCGAAACTCATTTTCGACTATCGGACACTCTTTTTCGACTATCTCGACCATTCCGAGAATCATGGCACAGTCAAAATTCCCATCTGAGGTACTTGACCGCAAATCACTATTCCAACCCAAAATAAATAAATTCGGGTTTTCTAATTAAAAATCTTACCTCGTGTCGCTTTTCTCCACGGCGACATATAATTAAAATATTTCGACCTATACAGTCCCAAAAATAATCACAACATCCTTCGAAACTCATTTAATCCTCGAAAATCTCAAAAATTACTATTTAAGAAAATTCCCCAAATTCCAATTTATTTTTAATTATGGAATTTAATCGTCTCCAAAAGGGCGGGTTGTTACATACTCCCCCCCTTACAACGGAATTTCGTCCTCGAAATTCTGATACAACCTACACCATATAACTAGGATCACTCCAAATCCTAATTTCTCAAGGGAAACGATACTAACCCAATGGTTCCCAACCATATGCTACACGACTACCACGATCGTAAAGTGACTCTAATACGTCACATAATACCCATCATCTATAATGCCTATCGGCATGAATTTCAACCTTATATACTACGCCCATTATATTCCAGGCGGTATATAAAACCATCTTACCAAGGTTCCCATACACCTTTCCAACTTCTGCACATCTGCACATCCGTAGTGAACGTCTGACACGTAACACTCTCTCCCAATAAGGATTTCCTTGTCTCGGTGAAATACTCACCTATGGGTCCTCCCAAACCTTGAAATTCAATTCAATTCGCCACTAACTATACTAAACTTACATCCTAATAATACTAAGGTCTATGCGATGTACTACATACGCGAAACTACTATAATCCTAAGTATGTCCCTAGTGCCCAAGGCCTTTCTCAACTCCCGACAATTGCTTGGTTTCATGCGTGGGACGTCTCGCCAAGGCGAAATCCAAACAAGGAACCCTCCCGTTACACTACTCCCTCGCGTAGTCGGTCATCGAGATATAGCGACCTAAGGCACACCAGCGGGACGTCCTAAATACTGCCTACGCTAAACTACGAACGCATTTCTACTATCTTATCCTTCCGCCCATACGGAAGGAAACCTAATAAATCGAAGTGACCACTTTCTATAAAAGTGTCACGAACATAATACCCAAAATTTATCTTCTCAAAATTTGCCTTTTCATTAAAGCCTGACTATTGTCCTCAAATCAATTTCTCTAAGTCCAACCTCACCCACCCACTTGTGGCAAGGGGACCACTTTAGTGCTTTTCCATAGCACAATCTTTCCATAGTATATCAACATCATGTGGCTCATAGCCTATAGTGGTTCATCCACACTATAAGACCTTTCCACAAAATCAACATCCTAGCATCCCATAACAGCTCCCCACTCCCGACGCCGTTAAGAGTCATGTGTGGAGTGTCTCGCAAAGCGAAATCCAAACAAGGAACCCCTCCACACATTAACCCTTGACTTCGTTGGTTATGGAGTTCCGTCATTTCAGCATGCAACCGGGATATCCTTATCCCCTAATCCAACAAAAGGTGGTCTGAACTCCTATCTCTAACTAAGAGTCATACCACCCTGCGCTCGCACTTATTTTTAAGTCCCTGTGCAAACAATAATGAGCTTTATGTTCAGCTCAACAAAAATCCTGCGGCCTTAAATCATATATATAAGGTCGCCATAAACCCAAATCACGATAAGGAAACCTCTTCTCATTGAAGTTCCATTAACCCATAACAAATAAGGTGAACTCAACCTATATCTAGGTGAGACACCGCAACTACAACCCGTTCCCTCCAGGAACCATGGACACGATAGTCTTGCCATCATTAGCCTACAATCGTTCCAAAAATACCATCATCTTATACAATATATAAAATATAAACACCCGCCTCTATGACGAGTGAAGGAAAACAAAATCCCGCTATCGCGGAAAAATACATAGACATACATGTTATTATGTTATCGTGATCGCCATAACTCAAATTACACACACGAGTCTAGGGCTAACTAATACCGCGACTTTATCTAGTCACGCCAAATATACCTCCTCAATTGAGGTAAAACTCATAACAACAACTTCATTTTAACAAATTCCCCGAGTGGATGTCCAACCATGGGGTCCTCGAACATACCCATTCTTTAGTGAGCCCATCCTTCTTGGAAAGGACTCAATATTCATTGCACCAAACTCACTTAGGTACAAGGTTCACTTCTCCATAATACTCTTTATTCACCGTCGGCCTCTGGCTGAACCTTAGGCGAATAATTCCCAAAACAGCATTCTTCTCACCCTTCTGATTCATGGGGACTCACGGTTAGAACTATCCGTAAGATCCCTTTCGAACCCTCAATTTCCATGAGGAATTCGACTTTAGTACCACTCTCCACTTCAGCGGTACTGCGGTACTCATAACAACTTATTATTTAGTAGTCGCCACCAAAATCCTTAACAATTACCATAGGGAGAGTGACTTATACTAAGGTCCTCATCCCAACCTTCTACTAGCTGCTCCAGCTAAGCCTTACCTCCTGCTGCCATCCAAGCTCCGCACACGATTCTCAAACGAGTGCGCAAAAGATTTCTATAATCTCATAATATGGCGGGAGAACGAAATCTCACAAGAGAAATCAACAATCCTATTCCTGAGGCTCTATAACAAATCGAGAGCAACGCTGAAAGCGTAGTATGTCCGCACAGATTCCTAAGGACACTAGAACCTGATGCTCTGATAACATCTGTGACACCCCGCCTAATAAAATACTGGGCGATCACTCCTATATCAAATTAAAACAGGAGTCTCATATGGATCATTCTTAGCATCACTGTCGAAAGTCCATTTAATTACTAATAACCTATTAGGCCGGTGTCAAAATTTTAACTTTACTACTCTTTATAACAACAATAAATAAAACATCCACACAGTTTATGCGTAAATGGAACTGAAATGAAATAAAGTAACCGAACACTCGGTCAAAATATACAACCATATCGAATGATGTACTGAAAGAATAACTAAATGCAATTGGACCATTGGCCCGAATATTTATACAATACCTCCTATCTAGAGTACAATAATGGAAGCGACTATCAAAAACCTGCACGCATCCACAGCTGCTGCAGCTGACGTCTGACTAGAAAGAAGTTCCATCCACGCGTCCCTGTGTCTGGACACCTATGTATATATATAATATAGAAAGAAAGGAAAAGTAGATAAACGGGTCAGAGCCCGAGTTTTGAAAATATTTTGCAAGTGCATAAATGCCTTATTTTTAGAAAAAGATTTTATCTCATATTGAAATTTGGTATCGCACTCCCATGAGATACCCCTCATCTCTCCACTAACAGTGCACTCCTAACGCATCCCTCTAAACATCCTAGTCAAGCTATCCTGCTAAACTAGTCTATCACCAACCCACTATCAATCCTAGATAGTCCAAGCAATGTACTAAGGGCTAAACTTCACCCCAGTCTCAACGCTATGCCATGTTCGTGCGTGCGGTGTCTCGCAAAGCGAAATTCAAACAAGGAACCCCCCCGATACACTACTACGCATCACGGTCGATCGTCGAGATTCGTCAGTCCCTCAGCACACAAAGATATATATAAATATATACCATAAGCATTTACAATATTAGAGCACTAAGGATTAAACTTCTCCCCAGTCTCAACACATTGCCATATTCGTGCGTGGGGTGTCTCGCAAAGCGAAATCCAAACAAAAAAAAAGCCCGATACACTACTATGAGGCAAGGTCGATCATCGGGATCCATTAGACCCTCGGTACTCGATTCATCCATTTATATATACATATTACCATATACATCCAGATCTATCTCCCCGAATGAGAATTCATTTACAAAGTATTTATCAATACTTATCATTTTTCTCAAAACTTTCCATTTCCCTTTTTATACTCAGGAAATGTAAATATAAAAGCCAATTCATTATCATGAATTGCTTTAACAAATCATATACTTTTAAAAGCCAATTTTATTATCATAAAAATGCTTTTCCGTTTCAAAATATCCCATTTCCCTTTTTATATTCAGGAAATGTATTCAAAGCCATTTTCATTATCATAAAAATGCTTTGATCATATCATATGCTTCCACAACCCTTCTTCCACCCGGGAGTGTTACCGAACCCAAACCTTTATCCCATTTCCCTTCCTATATCCAGGAAATGTAATTAAAGCCAATCAATTATCATGAATTGCTTTAATATATAACGCGTTCTAAGACCGTCCGTCCGGATTTCTCCACTATGCGCACCCCTAAATGGCTATCATCTTCCAGGGCCTATATTCAAGACAACCTGGGATCTTACATCGCAAGATGTCGGGAAGCGGCCATATGCCTGCGGGATAGTCAAGACCACACCCGGAATCTCCTAACCAGCGCACAAAAATACAACAAACGCTCATATGGCCTATAGGACTATATCCACCTTGTGTTAATTTGTCAGGGGGCTTCACCATACGCACGCAACTTCCCTTATGATAGCGATTTAGAGAGGTGTGTATCCTCAATTTTTATCATTTATGAAAATCAGTTGTCTTTCCATTTTGAAAATATTCATATTTTATTTTCAAAATCATTATCTTATATCATATATATACTTAATCACATAGTATATATATATATATATATATATATATACCCTATATTCCTCCTCGAATATATAAATGGCCATTAATGCCAATGATATCTAGCGATGACCATTAATCCCAAAGATTCTCTCAAAGAATCATAATCATGCATTCATATAAGCATGATATTAAACCCAAAGTATTTCTTCACTTCGATAAATAATAATCACCTTAATTATCTCTTAAGGAATTTATTGAATATTTCCAATTATACTAATTCACTCTAAGTGAATATACACATATACATATATTCCCAATTCATCAAGTCCTTTAGGACATAACCCTCTATAATACTCTAATTTGGAAGGCCCTTAAATATTAAACTCAAAAAGGAGAAATAATCCTAATCTCCAAAATCTTGGGCTGAAAACAAGACACCGGTCGACCGGTCCTAGACCCCCGGTCGACCGCGGGTTGTAAATAAGCCTACGAAACAAAGCAGTAGGCCCTTTCTTCTTGACACGGTCGACCGGCCTTACCGGTCACACCAGGTCTCCCAAACTAAATTCCTCAAATTCATTTTCCAACAACCCAAATTCATTATCGGGGTTTCTAAACTATCCCAAAAATTATCCCGAACATCTACGCAACTAATTCTAGCCGTAATTTTTCCAATTCCCGATTTGATTTCCGAGTTGATGATTTCAACCCGGAGCTTCCATCTTGTAAAAATCATATCAAATCGTAGAAAAATAAGAAAAATACGTGGTCAATGCCCACGTGACCGTATCGAAAAGATCTACAACTTTCGTGTTTTGGTCAAAAGCTAAATCAATTCTTTTCCTGGCCAAAATGGTCCCCTAAAGTGACGGGCTACTATTCATCATCTTCTTCGAGACGATTTCGGCCACTAAAGCTTCTCCCAAGATTTTGTCGCCTCACCCAACGTCCTACAACCTCAACCAACTACAAATACACATATATTAAGGGTTCTAAACATCCTAGAACCCAAAACCACCAATTAATTTAGGTTAAAACCTAAGTTCCATAAATTGAAATATTATTTGGGGTTTAATTGTTTTAACTCCCAAAAACCCGTTTATCCACGATAACCTACCCCAAAACCTTTAGGGTTTGTTTATACCAAACTACGGTATGAGATACTTATGCAAAAAAGATAAATAAAGCAAGTAAACACTTGCCTCGTGGATAAAATCTGACGTCCTCGAGTCGAATCCGGCGGAGTTTGCCCGAGATCTCCATTTCTCTCCTCTTTTCTCTCCTCCTCTCTCTCTTCTTTCCTTTTCTCTTCTTTCTTTCTCTTTTTCTCCCTCTCCCTCTCTTTATATAGAAAGAAAAGGTTTTTAACCCTTAAAACCCAAAAACGACTCGTTTACCCAATTACGAGTTACTTTTACCTCTAAAATTACCCGAAACTCATTTTCGACTATCGGACACTCTTTTCCGACTATCTCGACCATTCCGAGAATCATGGCGCAGTCGAAATTCCCATTCGAGGTACTTGACCGCAAATCACTATTCCAATCCAAAATAAATAAATGCGGGTTTTCTAATTAAAAATCTTACCTCATGTCGCTTTTCTCCATGGCGACATATAATTAAAATATTTCGACCTATACAGTCCCAAAAATAATCACAACATCCTTCGAAACTCATTTAATCCTCAAAAATCTCAAAAATTACTATTTAAGAAAATTCCCCAAATTCCAATTTATTTTTAATTATGGAATTTAATCGTCTCCAAAAGGGCGGGTTGTTACAGGTTCATCCTGTATAAGTCCATAGTATCGAAGGTCTTTTCAAGGTCTGCCACATGAGTGCAAGCTTTTAAGCTCTTCGTTAGCATATCATCTACATACACCTCCATAGTCTTGCCTATTTGATTTTCGATCATCTTATTCATAAGACGTTGGTATGTTGCCCCTGCATTTTTCAGACCGAAGGGCATCACTTTGTAACAGTACGTCCCTTTATCGGTAATGATGTATGTCTTCTCTGAGTCTTCCGCATCTATGAAGATCTATTTATAGCCTGAATACGCGTCCATGAAGCTCATGAGCTCATGTCCTGCAGTAACATACACCATCTTATCTATCCGAGGTAAGGGATAGCTGTCTTTTGGGAAAGACCTATTCAGGTCAGTGAAATTAACACACATCCTCCACTTCCCATTGGCTTTGGGCACGATGACTGCATTCGATAACCACTCCGGATATATGACTTCTCTTATAAACTCAACCTCTTTTAATTTTTTGACCTCTTCCCGGATGACTTCGTACTTCTCCCTGGAGTAAACTCTTCGTCTTTATTTGATAGGCCTAGCATCTTTGGTCACGTTGAGCTTGTGACTCATAACCTCAGGATTGATGTCGGGCATGTCCGCGTGACTCCAAGCGAAGACACTCTGCCTCTTCCTGAGGAAGTTTATTAGCTCCTTCTTGATTTCTGTCTTTAGGGTTTTATTGACCTGAATGGTTTTTTCCGGATCATCCTCATTGAGGACGATGGATTCTACCTCTTCCGCGGCCTCTCCCTTTTTTAACTTTATTTCATCTCTTGGGTCCAATGTATCAATGCTATAGGTGGTGGTTGCCCTCTTATAGGCCTCTCTCTCTTCGACCGAGTTGAAGTAACATTCTCGTGCTATGGTCTGGTCACCTTGCACTTGCCCTACCCCATAGGGAGTCAGGAATTTTAGCATCTGGTGGACCATCGACGGCACAGCTTCAAACTCCTTACGGGCCACTCTTCCTATGATGAGGTTATAGGCCAAGAAGATGTTCTCGTCCATCACAAAAAAAATTATCTTTCGGGTCAACCTCTTGGGCCACTCGTCACCCATCCGAACCTCCATCTCATACATGCCCAATGGGTGGACCTTTTCTCCACTGAAGCCCATCAAAGGATGATGATAGGGTACCAGCCTAGCTTTGCTAAGACCTAGGCTATTGAAGCAAGTCCAAAACATCACGTCTGCAGAACTCCCCCCATCCACGAGGATCCTCTGCACCTCGCACCCATGCACCCTTGTTGTTAGTACCAAAGGGTCATCATGGGGGGCTAAGATACCTTTAAAGTCGAGTCGGGAGAACCCAACTATAAGGGTGTCCATGTCCACCTTCTTTCTCTTTTGCACTGCGTCGAAAGACGTTAGATTGACAACCTCATGTTTGGTCGCTGACTTGGCCTCTGCCAAATGAGCTTTCCTGTCAGCCACTTCAGGGACACCTCGTGCAAGTCCTCCGCATATGGTGTCAACACCAAAGGAGATCATGCCAACCCTCTTCACTGGGGTGTTGTCATCTTTCGGTGGGAGGTCTGGATCGTCTCCATCATCACTTTCTGAATCATTGTCTCTTCTAGCTGGGACATCGTCACGGAATCTATCATTTAGCCTCTTCCCAGGGTCATATCTTCCCCCTTTAGGTGTCTTACCATCAACATACTTCCTCAATTTTTTGGATTTTAACATTTTTTCAATCTCATCCTTTAAGGCGAAGCATCTGTCTGTGACATGGCCATGGTCCTGGTGGAACTCACACCACAAGTTTTTATTCCTCTTATGTGGCGGAGCCTTTAATTTTTCTAGCCACCTCAGAGTCCTGTCATTCTTGATCTCATTGAGGATGTGCTCACAGTTAGAGGAGTATAGTGAGCGAACTTGTCATCGGCTGACCTCTTCTTTCCATCTTTCTTTCTCTGGGACTTCCCGCTACTACCGCGGTTCTCATCCTCATACTTAGCGGCCATTGCCTCTTCGGCGTTCATGAGTTTCCCCACAGTTTCTAGTAGCTCATCCATGGACCTGGGAGGGTCTTCCGCAAGTTTCCACAACAACTTTGCTTTCTGAAGCCCTCCTATGAGGGCGGTCATGGCTATATTCTCTTCGTAGTCTTAAACCTCAAGTTCTCTTTGTTGAACCTGGAGATGTAGCCTCTTAGTCTCTCGTCCTTGCCCTGCTTGACATACAGTAGGTGAGTGGTCTTCTTTTGAGGTCTTACCCCAAAGCAGAGTTTGTGAATGAATTATTCAGCCAAGCCTTTAAAGTTCTCAATTGAATTCTTCGAAAGAGAAATAAACCAACTGTGTGATGCTCCTGTCAAAGTACCAGAGAAGGCCCAACACTTCATCTCATCAGGTATTGAGTAGATGTCTGTTGCTGACTGATACATCTCAATGTGATGTACAGGGTTGGTGCTACTATCATACTTGGGATACACCACGGGAGGTTTGAACTTAGCAGGAGTTGGGAAGCTCACTATCTTAGCCAAAAATGGAGAGCCCTCTGAGTAACCCCTTTGTAATGGGTCCCTACTTTTGATGAGGTCTCCTATCTTCTCCTCAAGACGTTGGATAGAGTCACTCAATGGTCTCCTACCATCGTCCTGGACGAGGTTGTCCCCATCCACCTCCAAGGGATGGACTGAGGGTTCCCCTGCCGCAGCACAACGTCGGCTGTTGACCTCTTCCTGGTCTCTGCCCCTTCTTTCACGGGGTCGGCCTTGGTCAGGCCGACATGGTCTATCCCCTCTTTGCGAGCCGGCAGCACTTCTCGACCTGGATAACCTTTGTCTTAGGTCATTTACTGGGCCCAACCTCTAAAAGGATGACCCTCTGCTCAATCGATCAAAAGCTGATCCTCGTTATTGGGCCTCTTCACCTCTTCGGCCGACACATCCTCATCTCTGCTGAAGAGGATGTACCATATTGTTCGAAACCTCATACGGCTCCCAACAATCTTTCGGAACCTCTTCTGCCTCTAGATCGTCATACCTGTCCTCTGGGCAAGGGTTTCCTTGCCTCCCCAGGCGTAAGCGCCTAGGGTCAGCAATGTCCCTCCTCCACTGAGGTTCAGGCTGGTCCTTCATTGGTGCTTGGGGTGGTCCCCTGGCGTGAGGATGAGGTTGGACAGCCGCCGAAGTGATCATATCCGGTGAGACTCCAGGTGGCCTCATCATAGTTTGGCTGAGCTGTGCAAACTGTTCATGCATAGCTTGTTGCGTTGCAGCCAAAGACCTCAAGGCTGTAGCTACCTACGCCATTTAGGACTGAGGCGGTGCCTGGATGGATCTTGGCCCTCCCCCACCTGGAAACGGAATATGTGGTGGTAATTCCGGTGCCATGTGTTAGTTAATAAAGAGCTTAAGTAACAGGTGAGCTTGATACCTTAAAGGACCTCTTTCAATGGTGAAACAACTCCAGGCAAGGGGTGGTGCCTGGTTCACCACCAGAGTCTCCAGTGAGGTCAAGCTGAAGAAGAGGAAGAGACAGCTTCAGTTCCCACAGACGATGCCAAAATGATGATGCTGGAAATAGCACCACCCTTGAAGGTGTTTGAGAGCTCAATTCAATGTTAACAACGGAAGCATATGAGTGTATGTATATATAGTAGAAGGAGGTGAGGAGAAGAGGGTTCACACCAGAATATAAGTGGTTCAGCCAATTATGCCTACATCCACTGTGCAAGTGTATGCTATGTATCATTATATGAGGGATCTAATGTCCATAGATACAATCTCTCAAGCTTTCTCTCTCTACTGTGTATTTGAACAGAGTTTCAGCTAGGGTTGCCAATTTCGGATCCTTTACAAGGTAGAGGATGACCTCTATATATAGTGCATGGGGGTATAATGTACCCCCCATGCATGCAATGAGCATGTGTGTGTTGATCTAGCCAATCTGATGAAGACATCTGTCACTGTCACATGTAGGGAATGATGACAAAATATTCCCCCCACGTGTGGGGAATGATTTGTTATAACTGATTTGTATCCACGTATCCTTATCCACATGTTAATTAGTACTCGACCTTCGTTCTTGGTCGTAACCTCTGCCTGGGAGAAGACGAGGTTGATAAGGACTAGCTGCTCATTCCATCCGAGACGAGCCATAAAGGTCTCGGCTTAAGTGAAGCCGAGGCAAGGTACCAAGGTCGGCTTGGGCTGACGTTAGGCTTGTATGTGGAACATCGCCAGAACTATTGATTAGGTCGCCCATGGTAGTAGTATGGTTCCTAGTAACCTCGGCCTACCCATGGCCGAGGTTGTCTTTACCCGGGTTATCATTCGAACTGTTGGCCTTCCGATTCATGCAGTCTCCCCTTGAAGAGGTTGGTGGTGATGTCGGCTAAGGCCGACCCTTCGATGTCTGAAACTACTGGTCACCGATCCAAGGCTCTTCCAGCGTCGGCCATAGTCTCGATCGAGGCTGGTGTCCCTGAGCTGAGGTGACACTTGGCGCATATCAACTAAAGCACACGATTGATCGTCCCTGCACCCCACGGTCGACCGGTGCCTTAGGATATTTGACCATTCCTCTTTTTTTTTAATTATTAACTAGTAATTAAGAAATTATTTTGGGATAGCTCCTGACCTAAATTGATGCACGTTATCTTGTTATTGGTATAAATTAGATGACTTAAATATAATATTATAGATGGATTCCTGAATCTCTTTTAATTGGAATTAAAGTGGATGAATGTAGTTTGGTACTCGAATTTCGTGGTTAAAATGATTATAAATTTTTGTGTTCTTTATGTTATGCATACTGTGCTTGAGTATTCATGGAAAATTTACTAGGTGGAGTTTTATTTAAAAGGGGCATGTACAATTCGAAATGCTATTGTACCTCGGTGAATAGACGAGATGCCGTAGTCAATTTTATCCGTAGGTCACGTGTTTAGGTACACGTGTCCAAGAGGGATTACTGGGAGACTTATGTTATATAACCCCGATTACTATAGATACCCCATCCTAGGACCCCCTCCCCAAAGCACCTCTTTAGGTCCCTAGCACTCACTCGTACACTACACACCCTAGGTCATACTCCGAGTACCAATCTAGAGGTCATCGGGCGCTCTCGGGTCCCGTTTGAATCTAATTAACTTTATCGCCCAAGAGAAAGCTCAATAAATCATCGAAGGTGTTTGAATCCCCTTTCCAACAATCCACCCCAATCACGAATCTTCCATACGATTGGGATGAACAATTTGTTTCCTATCAAAACTGATCTAGAGGCTATCGGGCACTCTTGGGACCCATTGTCCCCGATAACCTCTTCATCTAAAGATAAGCTCAATGAATCCTCAAAGGAATTTGAATCCCCTTTCTAACGTTTTGTCCCATGCATAAATCTGCCTTACGGTACGAAAGAACGATCCGTTTTACTTTGAAAATTAATCTAGAGGCCATTGATCAATCTGGGCCACCCCGTTTGACTCCAGTAAACTCTCTAGCTTGAGTGAGGCTGAATGAATATTCAATGGGCTCTGAATACACATTCTAACGGTCCACTCCGTCTGCTAATTAGGCTTACGGTACGAACGAACGACCCATTTGTGACACCCCGCCTAATTAAATACCGGGCGATCACTCCTTTATTAAATTAAAATCAAGGTGAACAGTTGGTTCATTCTTAGCATCACTGTCGTAAAAATACTTTTCCAATTTAAACACCCTAAATAATTAAGCTAAGTGTCAAAACCATTTAAAACCTTATTCTCATTTTATTAAATCCGGTTATAAAACCTTAAACCCTTAACATCTAAAGAGTCACACATTAAGAATAAAAATAGAATTGAACATACACGAATTTAATCATCAATAATAAATCTCAACTTTTACAACACTAAAGGAAAACATCCTGACAGTAATAAATCCCGAAATAAAGGTACTGAAAGTAAAAATTTTAATCTATGACAATACCAACTAAATAATAGAAAGAGGGAGACACATGCCCCTGCTGCATAAAACTGAACTAGGAGTAGAATCAAATGGATGAAGTCGTCTAAACAACAGGCCTGCAACTCCCACCTAAGCTGCAGCACGTTCCTTCCAAAGTATCCTAAGTAAGACGCCCCTGTGGCTGGGCACCTATAATACATACATATATATACAAGAGAGAAAAGGAAATAGAAACGGGTCAGAGCCCGATAGTGTATATGATTTAAAAATTCGTTTAGCAAGTATTTAAATTGATACAAGCCAATACAACAACATATTAGTGCGACACTCTCTTGAGAAATTCTCGCCTCTCTTCTAATGTGCACTCCTATCGCACTAACCTTCCCAATAGTTTATCTCATCATATATCACACTATCTTTCCCCAATGATTTAACTTATCTTAGGTTATTCGCAAGATTTACAACTGAACAACGCAAGTATTTAAAACGTAAGATTTCAATTTGTAACCAAGGTTCTCCTTTTAACTTTATTAATCAATAAAGTTTTCCAGTGTCATATTATACTTTCTTAAAACAATTATTTATAATTTGAGTCATCAACCATGTCCTACATATCAAATCACAGTAGGCAGTTCCAGATTTTAGAATTTCATATATATATTAACTACTCGTATAATATATATATCATAACAGCACCCCACATAAAAACTATGGTGCGGTCATACTCTGCTATCCGATCCCCGTATCAATCGTACTAAAGGGAATACAAGTTCGGAATCGCTCACGAACTGTATAAATACATACACAAATAATATTGAGGCGAAGCATAGTTTCCAAGTCCAAGAGGTCAGTACATACCCTCACGTCTCTTAGGACCGTGACTACCGATTCGATAGCCTGTACCTAGGATTCCTATCTTCTAGGGTACGAGTCAATATCCCCCATAAGGCACACAAGATAAGATCGTCCCAGCGCGATAACCTCAGGGATAACAAGTAGCGCCGGCATGATTTTCACAAGTATATAATATATGCATACACAATCATATAAATATACCACTTTTATTATATCAATTTAGGTTTATCCAATAACCCACATTCACAACATTTATCCTTATTTTCCCATTATTATTTATCAAGTATAATGGTTCGTTTCTAACTTTAATTCGAAGGGTTTTTCCAACTTACTACGTAACCCTCATGGACTCTATTCTTCCAAATGTACAATTCAGTAGATATCTATTTATGTTCCAACGTAACTCTCTCTTACGTGTCTCTCCCCTTTAATATATACTTACATTATCCCTTATGCAAAATATCCCAAAAATATAGATTTCGCCTTACATTAAAGGATTTTGAATTTTATTTTCAAAGATGAGGATTTCAAACGGTTTCGAAATCGGAATTAAAATGGATTTTTAATTGAATTTTTTTTTATTACTTAGAAGAGTCCTCAAAATATAAAGCTCTCTAATATTCCTCAAAACATAAAACTTTCTAGTAAAAATAATAGTTTTAGAAATCCGACCGTCTGATCAAGCTGATTTTTTGTCAGCAGTCCTGTCTCGCCGTTCGCTACAACATACTAAAATTTCAAGCGATTCCAATGGTCCGATCATCCGAAATAAATTTTTTTTAGTGTTTGTATCTGATTAGAACTCTTTTCTTAATCAAACTCTTAGTCCTTTACATGACAAAGGGTTTCCAGAATATCATATAAATCATCACTACATGCAATTTCCTATCTCAAATTGGGTTTTTCTTCCATAAATCTCATCCTAATAACTCCTAAACTAATATGGATGATGCATCAAAGAAATAAGCAAGATAAACACTTGCCTGGGATTTTCAGAAATCTGGTTTGGTGTTGAATTTGGTGTGGTTGCGTTCCCCGTCTCGCGATCTACGCGTTGGCGGTGGCGGCGGTGTAAACGGATAAGTTTTGAGCCTTGGAATGCCTTGAGAGCTCTCTCCTCTCCTCTCCAATGGCCGTTCTAGTGTTTTGAGTTATCTAACCCTAGGAGATAACCTAAACATCTGATATAACCCCTTTAATTTTCGTGGGTTTAATTACCAAAAATACAAAATGACTAAAATACCCTCCCGGGGTACTAATTAGGCCTAAAAATGTCCCGAGACCCAAATCAAACCCTCGGGTATACTTTTCTGACTATCTCGACCCTTCCAAACGCGTTGACGCACTCAAAACGACCATACGAACAACCTATAAAATATTCACTTTTATTAATCCACATTTAGTCCCGACACGACACAGGCGCATCCCGACTTAAATTTCCACAATTGTCATTTTATTCACACGTGACAATATTATAAAAATAAATCTCATATATTACTATACTCATCCAGTAATATGCAACAAATAATATATTCCCAATAATTACTAACTCTTGTCACGCTAGTAAATATTTAAAACAACATTTCGGATTAAAATTAAATTAATTTATCTCAATTAAATTTAATAAATCCTTAAATTTAAAAACCATGAAAATACGGGGTATTACACCATTTTACTTCGAAAGGTCATCGAGCGCTTTCAGGCCCCGTTTGACCTTGGTCAACTCTCTAAACCAAACGAAGATGAATGAAATCTCGAAGGAATCTGAGTACCATTTACAATGATCCATCCAATTCATGAATCAACCTTATGGTTCGGACGAACGATTCGTTTTCCTCCAAAAACTTACTATCTAGTCACCAACGAGTGCTTTCGAGTCCCGTTTGACCTCGGTTAACTCCAAAACCTAGGAGTAGTTCAATGAATTCTTAAAGGTATCTTAATTCCCTTACCAACGGTCTGTCCCATGTGCGATTTTAACTTACAGTTTGCATTTTCAGGGGTGCCTTTCAAAGTCATGCACATAAGCACACACTTCACAAAGTCTAACACGAGAAGACTAAAACATGCCCATGAAAGACCAAAAGAGCGGGATGGGTGATAAACACCTTACCATTCCGTAACTTCGTCCCCGAAACTTTGAACTACTTGATTTCTCGAGCATCAGTATTGTCCTTGATGTCGTTATCTCGGGGTGGCAACATTTCTTTTGCCTGTTTTGTGTAAAATAGGCTTACGACTCTACCTCTACACACTACCCCACATCGATGACAGCCGAGCGCCTCGATAAAAGGCATAATCCCGCACGCACGCATAAAAAAAAGAGAGGGGGAGGCCCTCCTAGCCCCCCTTGGGATGGCCATAATGGAGACTCCACTAGGTACTTTCTTAAGAGGACTAGACTTTATTTTCTACATGTATGTTATTCTTTTCTGCATGTGTGTGTATGCACCTACCTGTATGTTTCCTTTTATCCTCTATCTAATTTTTATATATGTCTCTCTCATGTATATATCACTTTTCACTCATTTATACACTTCACACACTTGTATATTCTCTCCATGTGAACTTCACACACTTACACTTAGCTTCACTTTCTACTCATATGCTTCACACACCACTTAGAATATCCACACTTAGGCTTTTCCAGCAGTTTTTCAATATCCAATACTTACCTCCCCGATAACTATACAACATGACGTTTCCCTGACCTTTCTCCACCTGGGGCATTGACATCATAGGGAAGGTTTCTCTTAAAGCTTCAAACAGTCATGAATTCATCCTAGTCGCTATTGATTACTTCACCTAATGGGTCGAAGATGAGTCATATGCGGTGCGGAATGCTAAGAAAGTGGCCAAGTTCATCAAAAAGAACATCATCAGCCGATACAGGATCCCCTATGAATTAGTATCAGATAATGGACTGTACTTTGAAGTCGAGGTCATAGAACTAGTCGACGAGTATGGGATTCATAGACATAAATCTTCTCCCTACTTACCCCAAACTATTTGTGTTGTAGATGTTGCCAACAAAAGCCTCAAAATCGTAATCAGCAAGATCACTGAGAGTTGTAGAGATTGGGCCGCTCAGATCCCTTATGCCCTCTGGGGCTATGCACCTCAATCACAATTCCCACTAGGACTTCCCCATATTCTCTGGTCTATGGCATGGAAGCATTCCTACACATTGAGCTAAAAATACCATCCCTACACGTCATGCTCAAAAGCAAAGTTAGCGAAGAAAACTGGCATCAGAACCACTTTAATGAACTATCACTCTTGGATGAAAAGAGGATTAGAGCACTATACCATATACAGGGGTACCATCGCCGAATAGTATGATCATTCAAATGAAAAATCAAGGACTGCGGGGTCCAGGTAGGAAACATTGCCCTTAAGGAAATTATAGAACCTATCTGGGACCCAGAGGGAAATTCAAAACAAATTG
The DNA here is from genome assembly GCA_949130495.1 of Sambucus nigra. Lineage (NCBI taxonomy): Eukaryota > Viridiplantae > Streptophyta > Magnoliopsida > Dipsacales > Adoxaceae > Sambucus > Sambucus nigra. The sequence continues at coordinate 343,003,750 of OX422208.1, forward strand.
GAGCGACCCCTAAATTGTGAAGAAATTTCTCTCAGGAGGTGCCGCTACACTCACAGACCCGACGGAGAAGAGATGGCGTGTCCAGTCAACCTAGACCACCTCAAGATATTTTACCCTTTATTAGAAATCTCAGGAGCTACGACTCTTCTCATCCCCCTTCTCTTTAAAAAAATTCTTCATTTCCCCAACCCAAAACTACGTGGGACCTGATCCTCTCAAAAAATATTTTCTTTTCAAAATAAGACTCATAAAAAATTTTAAAACCCCAATATGTACATAGGCAGCCCATACGTCGTACATGGGCCCAATCCCTTTCTTTATCGAGTATTTTGAGCATGTCAAAAGAGCAAAGTTAATTTCCTGAATCAATAATCTAGCTTCTTGCTCATAAACATACATATAAATTGAACTAATGTATCAATTAACAAACTGAGTACATGTAAAAAATGCAACACTTCAAAAAGTGTTCAACCTTCAATAGAAGATGCCCTAGCTCATTATAAGGAACTAAATTAAAACTGAGAAAATGTTTAACATATTCCATCTGTAATCTTTTTTATAAACTCAAAACAATAGTATTCATATTTTTATGTTACTTATAATCCTCTTGTACAAAGAATTTCATGTTTAGATTCCCTTACACATTTTGAAGACAAAATAATTGTTAATTTTAAAATTAACGTGTTCTTGTGTCCTACTTTTTTTATATTTGTCATGTCGATGGGTTCATGTCATGTCAGACATGCCACAATTATCCATTACATGCTTCTTAAGTCCACATAAAGCCATAGCAACTGTAAACACCAACGGTGGATGAAAGCCTATACTAAAGATGCTGAAAGATCCCTTTCAAAATCCCACGGGTTTTGTATTGGCTCAATTCTGTAAAAAATAGTTCCAAATACAGTTGAGCCATTGCACAAGCTAAACTGAATCCTAAAAATATTTTTAAAAAATTAAATTAATTTTCTATTTTAAAACCCTAATATGAATTTATTTAATATATTCTATATTTTATTATTTATATATCCTATACGTATTTTAAACTCAAATATATTCTATATTATAAATTTCATGGTTTCATAATTTTCCAGATTTATAAAAGTAATTTTTATATCTTATAGGATATTCAAGGATTTTTAAATGCTAAAATTAAACATTTAAAAGAAACAAAATTAAAACCATTTGTTTCTTAATTAAAATTCACTTAATATGAAACCTATGTGTTTCATCTAATAAAGAGTCCTTTTGGTTTGATCCGCCTGATTGGTTTTTGACTAATTAGAGGATATTGTGTGGCCCACGCGATTTCATCACGTGTGAGTTTTGGGGTTAGTTTGTTAAATGATGGGTTGTCTGAGGTGTTTTACCACTCTTCCCTCCACGGTGTCATGGCTATTTATGCATGTACCTTCACTGAACCCTATTTTATGCGATGCCTAGCTTGCCCTTTGATTCCATTGGTTGTTTACCTCTTTTCCCTTATTTGTTAGGGAATTTTCGTCTTACCTAATCCATTTTTCCACATTTATAAATAGAGGGCTTGGGGTTCTTTTAAAATGTCGAGAAAATTTCAAAACCTTACCCAAACGCTCCCAAAATTTTCTCATCCCTCTCACTATAAACTTGTTTAAATTCTATACATGTTTGAGAGATTTCATAAAACTTTAATAAATAAATTTTATCCTACATATCTTACTACATAAATTTTTATGGGTATGAATGTTTAGATTTTGAGAGTTTGAGAGCTATTCTAGGTTTGATCATTTGAAACTTTTGGCCTTCTAGGTTGGAACGTGTGAAACCTTGTTGGAATACTTTTTTTGGAGGTTATCCTGTTTAAACTAGGTTTGGCTTTTAATCTGCTCGGCTATAGCTTCTCTCTCTTTCTTACACATGAATAAACTCTCTCTCTCTCTCTCTCTCTCTCTCTCTATATATATATATATATATATATATATATATATATATATATATATATAGAGAGAGAGAGAGAGAGAGACGTTCAAAAGTGAACCAAAAGAATGAACTTTTTAATGAACCTACTAAGACATAAAAAATTTGATCCTTAATTTCTTGTTATAATTGGTCCGCGCCAGCGGAAATAAATAATTTTTCAATCCCCCCGCTGGCGCAGACCAATTACAACAAGAAATTAAGGATCAATTTTTTATGACTTAGTAGGTTCATTAAAAAGTTCATTCTTTTGGTTCACTTTTGAACCTCTCCTTATATATATATATATATATATATATATATGAAAGGGCTATAAATTGTAAGATATGCTCTGATAAACGTCCCCAAATTTTAATCTTCAAGTTATGGGACGGTTCAATGATTTACCAAATTTTAAATTTCTTTCAAATTTAACAATTAGAAGCTCAAATATTACTTTCACCCAAAAATTAAACTTAAAGTGAATTTAAACTAAACACACATTTTTAATTTCCACTTAAAAAAAATCTAATTCAATTCAAGTTAAACAAACAAGGCATGGATATTATCAAATTAAATTAATGTCAACTTGAATTAAATTAAATTTAAACTTAACCCAAAATAAATTGGCACCAAATTAAACTAATTGTGTTTAAACCAGATTTTATCTTGATTAGACCTAAGCATGCCTCTATGTGAGTTTTCAAGATAAAATAAACACAATCACACTACGCCACGATGTACGAGGAAAACTCATAACGAGAAAAATCTCGGATGGCCTTGCCTACAAGTTCACTAAGTATGGTATTTTAACAAAAGACAGGACAAGAGACTTACTTCCTCGACTTGACACCCTTCAAGGCATGACGCTCCTTCGTTATTCAACCTCCGCCTAGTCAACAACTCTAGAGTCCACCGGAATCTTGGAATCCACCAATGGGGCACATCTACCGTCAATCCACACACGGTGCCTTTCACCATATGAGAACGCCGCAGCAAAACAATCTCTTTTTTGGGTAGAGAAGGAACCCAAACTTTCTCCTTAATGGGTAGAGAAGAAACTCGGTGGAAAATAATCTCCAAGCAAAGATATATATACATATATATATATATATATATGAACTTGGATTTAAACTAAACAATGGGTGTACACATGTGTTCTTGGTAGAAATTAATTCATGAAAACTCAACACGCAAATGGGACTTTTTGTTAAAAGTATTTTCCCTCTCAAAGGATGCAAAAAATTTCTACAAAAAAGTTGTTCCCGCACTTATTTTATCAGGTAAAAAGATAGTGGGACAATGGGTGAGTGGGGAAGTTTTTAAACAAAAAACTGTCAAACTGATGTTAGTCGTTCGAACAACTTTTCAATGTTGTTCAAACGACATGGTTCGAATGAGATTTCAGCGTCCAGGTTCATTCGAACAAGATTTTAAAAAAATTCTCGTTCGATATTTCGTTCGAACGACTTCATTCGAATGACTTCGTTCCAACGAGAAAACAGATAAAGATTGCATAATGTCGTTAGAAGTTCGTTCGAACGACCTGGGAATTTCATTCGAACGAGATTCAAGATTCGTTCGAATGACTTTATAGAAAATACTTAAATTTCTTTTTAAGCCCAAAAAGTTTTATGAAAAATTCTAAAATGATTTTTTGAGAAAAATAAAAAGTCGTTGACGATAAAAGTTTATAAAAAGAACACCCAAATAATTCTCCAGACTCCTATATATATATATATATATATATATATATATATATATATATATATATATATATATATATATATATATATATATATATATATATTAATGCATTCATACCTTTGGAGATCTTGGAAAATGAGACAATCTTGATGACGAGAAACAAGGCACTTGAAACCGACAATGATATTTATACTTTTGCTTAGCCGCATCGTCTTGAACTCTTCAAGCGTTATAGGCTTGAGGTACAACCAACATCTATCCTATGACTAATTGACTCAATTGGAAATTTACCCTTACAAATCTCCCCCTTTGGCTATTCTGCGACAAAACCAAACCAAAAATTCTATGGGTCGTCAAGCACATCTAAACACACTCCCACCCAAAAAAATAAAATACATACACTTGACTCGACTCATAGAAAATGCTTTGCCTCTTTAAGTAATGCCGCTAAAGATGACAATATGAAGTGCATAAAATTAAACACTCCCCCTTAATTAATTATCTCCCTTTATCTAACAATGATCTTCCTAGAAATACGTCTCCCCCTAAGTTAGATCGCCCCAAATATCAAAGGATTAGATACCATTTCTCCCCCTTTTTGTTTAGGAATAGACAAAGATCAAGAATAAAATAACATATTTCTCCTTCAATTAAATCAAATACTCCTCCTAAACTAAACACGGGATATGAATAAGGCAAAACAAGTTAAACATGAAATGGTGCATAAAGTGATAAGAGAATTTAAGCATATGGCAACAATGAAGTCCAACTAATCCATACAAAGATTAATAAATATCACCTATGATGCAATGATAAAAGATACCATTAAAATGTACTATGATAAGCATGGGATATCAAACACAATTCGTAACAAGATATATACCAATTTTGAATTTAAATCATTCACGGATTACCGAGCAAGGCAAAGACTCAAAAATAAAGAAATACAATATATATAAAAAGACAAATATACCAATAATGCACATATACATAGGTATAAACACCACACACGACACAAAATACATTAATCTTTCCACACTCATATAGGAAAAATGTGTCTAAATACATGTGGTAAACGAAAGTGAAGTGATGTGAACTAGAGACCAAGGAATATAGACCCAATCACCTAAACATGTTCACGGAGTTCTCATTTGATTGCAAAACTTTATCATACTTAAATATAGCCTCATGTGACAATCTAGAGTGAACTTAATGAACAAACATACACAATGCACACAAGCCTAGAATTTCAATGATTCTACAAACCAATAGAGTCATGACAAAAATAGCATAACTAGGATACAAAGTCATTATGCAAACCCGTTGATAGATCCAACCAAACTTCCTCATACATATTCTTTTTCTTTTTCTTTTTTTTATGAACATACCAACTAAACAGTGAAGGCCTTGGAAAATTTTTTATGCCACATTTTTTCAGGCCAAATTTCAATGGTGGCTTTTCACGCAAAGTGATTTTGTCTTTCGTAGCCCGATTCCATTGAGAAACAGGTCAGAGCCCGATAGTGTATATGATTTAAAAATTCGTTTAGCAAGTATTTAAATTGATACAGGCCAATGCAACAACATATTAGTGCGACACTCTCTTGAGAAATTCTCACCTCTCTTCTAATGTGCACTCCTATCGTACTAACCTTCCCAATGGTTTATCTCATCATATATCACGCTATCCTTTCCCAATGGTTTAACTTATCTTAGGTTATTCGCAGGATTCAAAATTTAACGATTCAATTGTTTGAAAAGAATATTTCAATTAGTAACCAAAGTTCTCATTTTAACTTTATTAATTAATAAAGTTTTCCAGTGTCATATTATACTTTCTCAAAACAAGTATTTACAATTTGAGTCATCAACCAAGTTCTACATATCAAATCACAGTAGGCAGTTCCAGATTTCAGAATTTCATATATATATTAACTACTCGTAAAATATATATATATCATAACAGCACCCCAAATAAAAACTATGGTGCGTGCATACTCTACTATCCAAAACCCCATATCACTCGTATTAAGGGGAATACATTCGGAATCACTCTCGAATTGTATGAACACATACACAAACAATATTGAGGCGAAGTATAGATTCCAAGTCTCTAAGAGGATGGCACATACCTGCATCTCTTAGGACCGTCTGAACTATCCATTCGATAGCCTGTACCAAGGATATCTATCTTCTAGGGTACAAGTCAATATCCCCCATAAAGGTCCCATCGAGATAAGACTGTCCCAGCGCGGTAACCTCAGGGATAGCAAGTAGCGTGGGTATGATTTTCACACATAGATAGTATATGCATACACAATCATATAACTATACTAATATTACCATATCAATATTAGGTATATTTCAAATCCCATAGTTATGACATTTATCCTTATTATCATATTTTAGTAAACACTTATAACGGTTTGTTTCTAACTTTGATTCGGTATTATGCCAACGTACCACACAACTCTCATGGCTTTATTCTCCAAATTATAAAATTCAGTAGGTATACACATTTGTCCCAAAGTAACTCTCTTACGTGTCTCTCTCTTTAAATCATAAATTCACCGACCCTTATGTAATTATCCCAAAATACAATCTTTGCCCGACATCAAGGGTCCCAAAATTTATTCACATGTCCTACTGGTCTTCCCTATCTCCCAAAACATTTTATTAAGGATGCCCAAGAATTATTTCACAATAAATTGAACTTAACTAATTTAGAAAGGGAAATAGGAGTCTTCCAGGAGGGGTCGATCGATCGAGGTCTGGGGCTCGATCGATCGAACCTTCGATCGATCGAAGCTCTGGGCTCGATCGATCGATCAAGCAGGTATTGCGATTTTTGCAGTTTTACAGTTACGGGTTCTAACACATTTCTTCATCCAAATTTTTTAAGTTTTTCATTCCCAAACGTCCAAAGATTCATCCTACTAACATTATATCATCATACTAAGTATTTCCAACGTGAAGCATGTGGATTTCTATCACTATACATGGATTAACAACCCAAAAATTATCATAATTATCAATAACCCTAGAATTCTCTTAAACATGGTTCTAATAAGTATTTCCAGAAATTGCTTCTTATAAACATCACAATTTCGTGGGTAATTCCTTTACATGGCAAGGGTTTCCAGAATTATCAATTTATCCATCACTACATGCAATTCCTATCTCAAATCTTTGGTTTTCTTCCTTAAAAACTCATTCTAATTACTCCTAAACTAATATGAAAGATGCACCAACGAAATTAGCAAGATAAACACTTGCCTGGGATTTTTTGTGTTCTGATTTGTAGATGATTTTGGTGTGGTTGCGTAGCCCGTCGCGCGATCTACGCGTTGGTGGTGGTGGCGGTGCAAACGGATGAATTTTGGGCCTTGGGTTGCCTTGGAAGCTCTCTTCTTCCCTCTCCTATGGCCGTCACTTGTATTTGGTTGTTCTAACCCTAGAAGACAACCTTAGACATCTGATATAACCCTTATAATTTCGTGGGTTTAATTACCCAAAATTGTGAAATGTCCAAAATGCCCTCTCGGGGTACTAATTAGGCCTAAAAACGCCCCGAGACCCAAACTAAATCCCCGGCTACACTTTTCTGACTATCTCGACCCTCCCGGACGTGTTGGCGCACTCAAAAAGACCATACGAACGACTTATAAAATATTCACTTTTATTAATCAACATTTATTCCCGACGCGACACATGCGCATCCCGACTTAAATTTCCATAATTGTCATTCTATTCACTCGTGACATTTAATAAAACCAATATTATATATTACTTTGCTCATTAGTAATATTCAACAAGTTTCCCATAATTACTAACTCTCGTCACGTTAATAATTAAAACATAATTAATTTTCGGATTTTTTTATTAAATAATTAACTCACATTAAATTTAATAAATCCCCAAATTAATATAGCATAAAAATATGAGGTATTACATACTTCCCCCCTAATAACGGAATTTCATCCCGAAATTCGGAAAACAAGGCATACCTGGTAAGAACAAATCTGGATATCTCTCGCGCATATCAGCCTCGCGCTCCCAAGTGGATTCCTCTACATTATGATTCTCCCACTCGACTCGCACAAGTGGAACTATCTTCGACCTCAATCTCCTCTCACTATAATCTAGGATAGCCACCAGTCTCTCCTCGTAAGAGCTGTCAGGCTGTAAGTCTATCTCATCTATCGCAATGTGAGTATGGGCCATATCATCCCGAAGATACCGTCTCAACGACGAGATGTGGAATGCATCGTGAATGCGATGCAAATTTTCTGGCAGTCCCAATCTGTATGCTACCGGCCCAATCCTCTCGATGATGGGAAATGGTCCCACGTACCTCGGGGCCAATTTCCCCTTCTTCCCGAACCTCATCACTCCTTTCATAGGAGATACACGCAGTAACACTTGGTCCCCCACAGTAAACTCCCGGAAGAACCATTTCACATTAGCGTAGCTCTTCTGCCTGTCCTGGGCTACTCGAATGCGACTCCTGATCATATCAATCCTCGCGGAGGTTTCCTAAATTACCTCCGGTCCTAGCAACTTGTTATCCCCCACCTCGAGCCAACAAGTTGGAGAACGACAAGGTCTGCCATATAAAGCCTCAAATGGAGCCATACCAATCGTAAACTGATAAGAGTTATTATAAGCAAACTCTACCAGTGGAAGATATGGCTCCCAACCTCCTCCAAAATCAAGAACACACATGCGTAGCATATCCTCTAACATCTGATTAGTACGCTCTGTCTGTCCATCTGTCTGTGGGTGATAAGCTGAACTCAACCTCAACTTAGTACCCATAGCCTCCTGAAAGCTTTCCCAGAAATGTGACACGAAAATCTTGTCTCTATCTGACACAATATTCAGGGGCACCCCATGTAATGTGACAACCTCAGCAATGAACAACTGAGCATACTGACCCGTGGTATAGTCTGTTCGCACCGGCAGAAAATGAGCCACCTTGGTCAAACGGTCTGCAATCACCCAGATAGAATCATGGCCCCGCTGTGATGTAGGTAACCCTGTAATAAAATCCATGGAAATACTCTCCCACTTCCACGCGGGTACTTCCAATGGCTGAAGCAATCCTGACGATTTCTGATGGTCCACCTTCACCAGCTGGCAGGTAGAACACTTGGACACGAACTCAGCAATGTCCTTCTTCATCCCACTCCACCAGTATTTCCTCCTCATATCCTGATATATCTTATCTCCTCCAGGATGTACTGCAAATCGGGACCCGTGAGACTGGGTCATCACTGCATGACGTAATTCTGCTCCTTCTGGAACCACCAATCTCCCATTAATCCTCAAACCCCCATCAGAACTAACAGAGTAGGACTCAGCACCCTCAGCTAAAAGTCGTAGAATCTGCTCCTGGCAAAACGGGTCTATGGTTTGGGCCTGTATTACCCATGTAACAATCTCGGGTGTGACTGTTATAATAGATATGAAGGAACGGGCTACTGCGTCCTAGTGACCCAACTCCTTCCACTTCGCTTTCCAGACGTCCGCTACCTCATTTACCGGTCTACGGCTCAACGCATCAGCAACTACGTTGGCTTTCCACGGATGACACTGTATATCAAACTGATAGTCCTTCACAAACTCTAACCATCTGCGCTGACGCATATTCAGCTCTCGCTGAGTGAATAGGTACTGCAGTGACTTGTGGTCTGTGAACAAATGGAACTTCTCCCCCAATAAATAGTGCCTCCATATCCCCAATGCAAAAACAACCGCTGCTAACTCCAGGTCATGGGTGGTGTAATTCTTCTCATGCGGCTTAAGCTTACGGGAGGAAAAAGCTATAGCCTTCTCCTCCTACAGAAGTACTCCCCCAAGTCCCCGTAAAGAGGCATCGGTATAAACCAGGTACTCCATACCCGGCTTCGGTAAAGCAAGAACTGGTGCTGAAGTAAGCTTGTCTTTCAGCTCGTCGAAAGCCAACTGACAAGCGTCATCCCAAACATATGGTACCCCCTTGCGAGTCAGATTCGTCAATGGACTCGCTATTTTGGAGAATCCCTGAATGAATCTCCTGTAGTATCTGGCTAACCCCAAGAAACTACGCACTTCCGTCGGTGTCGTGGGTTGTCCCCATTCCCTCACCGCTGACACTTTACTCGGGTCGACTGCTGTCCCCTGCTCAGAAACAACATGCCCCGAGAATTATACTTCTCGTAACCAGAATCCACACTTATCGTACTTAGCATACAACTGATGCTCTCGTATAGTCTGAAGAACCTGCCTCAAATGCTCAGCGTGATCCTCCTCGGAGTGTGAATATATCAGAATGTCATCTATAAAGACGATGACAAACTGATCCAAGAACTCTCTGAATACTTGGTTCATTAAGTCCATGAATACGGCTAGAGCATTTGTGAGACCAAATGGCATCACTATGAACTCGTAAGACCCATATCTCGTTAAAAAGGCAGTCTTTGAAACATTCCGCTCTCTAATACGTAGCTGATCGTACCCCGACCTCAGATCTATCTTCGAAAAGAAAGTTGCTCCCCTCAGCTGGTCGAACAGATCATCGATTCGAGGCAACGGATACAAATTTCGTATCGTGACCTTGTTCAACTCCCGGTAGTCCACACATAACCTCAGTGAACCATCTCTCTTCTTCACAAACAGAACTGGAGCGCCCCAAGGTGAGGTACTCCTGCGAATGAAGCCCTGACCTAACAGCTGCTCTATCTGATCTCGTAACTCTCGCATCTCCACCGGAGCCATACGGTATGGAGCGCGTGCTATAGGTCTCGTATCTGGCAATAAATCTATAACAAAGTCTATCTCTCGACTGAGGGGTAGGCCTGGTGTTTCCTGAAACACATCGGAATACTCACGAACAACTGGAATCGAGTCTAACGGAATCACAACCTCCTTAGAGGTATCCTCCTCTATATAATACAAATGAGCGGTCGAACCTCCCTCTGGGCGAGGCATCGCCACTACAAACATCTCTTGCCCCTGAATGGCAAAAATAATGCTCCCATCGAAGCAATCAATCATGGCTCTATAAGTTGCGAGCCAATCCATACCGATAATAACATCATGCTCATGCATATCTAAGGCTAACATGTCTGCAGGTAATACCAAACTACCAATCTCTACCCCCACTCCCCGACATATTAAGAATAGTGAACCATTCTCCAGTGGTGAGTCTACCTACATTACAATGCTCTCTACTGTGGTTAATAACCCTAAGGTCTTCACATAATATGTAGCTATAAAACAATGCGTTGTCCCAGTAACAAACAAAATTCGACCCAAAGTCCCATGGATAGGAAAACATACCCCAAATCGCGGGTGGTGCTTGTGGGGCGGCTAGCTAGTGGACATTATAGATATGTCTGTACTGTAACTGCCCCTGGTGCACTGGAGCTACTGGATAGGTTGGTAGGGCTAGTACCTGAGCTGGTGTTGGGAGAGCGACTGGAAAAAGTGGCTCCTGTGGATTATTACGGGCACCCTGCTGCTGTGGGGCTCTAACACCCTCTGGGCAATCCTGGCATTTATGGCCATGCGTGCCACACACAAAACATCGGCCTCTGAAGTTACTCCACCTCTGACCCTGCTGCTGTCGGTGTCGGCCTTGCTGACTTGGGACTTTATTCCTTTTTCGAAACTGCTTCATTTTACCACGTTGTTGACTAGTACTGACTCGATCTTGGGTAGTTTGTTGTCGCAATTTCGGGGTCTTCGCACATTTGTCAGCTTTAGTCACATGCATTTGGCTAACCTCTCTAGGTCTTTTGCCTCCTTTAAGTTGTATGCTGCGTTCTTGGTATTGTAAAACTGCAGTGGTAACTGCTTGTGCCACGATACCTGCTAACTCGGTGGTTGATATCTTCTCTGGGGATACCTGAGGTGTGAGTCGACCTTGCTCGTTGACTCCCTTAACCGTTTTAGCTAGTTCTTCTTGACGGTCCATCTGAAAATTTAAATAAATTTGGATGAGTTCATCATTCAAATAAACAAATCGCAGAAGCACGAATTCCAAATGTATAGAGATGAACACAACATTCCTAGTATTTAGGGCTCTATATCAAAGAAAGAACGTTGAAAGCATAATAAGCCGCACATATCCTAAAGGAGACTAGAACTTGATGCTCTGATACCACCTGTGACACCCCGCCTAATTAAATACCGGGCGATCACTCCTTTATTAAATTAAAATCAAGGTGAACAGTTGGTTCATTCTTAGCATCACTGTCGTAAAAATAAATTTTTCCAAATTAACACCCTACTTAATTAAGCTAAGTGTCAAAACCATTTTTCAACATTACTAACAAATTTTATTTTTTTAAAGGAAAATTATTTATTTAATTAGTAACAACATTTTCAATGAGTAAGAATCATACAACAATTATCCTGGAACATAAACCAATTATTTTAAACATTCAACCTCCAAAATCCCAACATTTAAAACTTAAAGTAAAAACATACATGCTGAATAAATCCCAAAGTAACAGTACTAGAAATAACTGAAATACAAATGTCCCAACAAAATAGATAAATGATGGAAAGGGCGACACATGCCCCAATAACTGAGAATCATAGAAGTGGAATCAAGTAAATGAAATCGTCTAAGCAAGTGGCCTGCAACTCCCACCTAAGCTGCAGCACGTTCCGTCCAAGGGATCCTAAGCAAGACGCCCCTGTGGCTAGGCACCTATAGTACATACATATATATACAAGAGAGAGAGAGAGAGAGAGAGAGAGAGAGAGAAACGGGTCAGAGCCCGATAGTGTATATGATTTAAAAATTCGTTTAGCAAGTATTTAAATTGATACAGGCCAATGCAACAACATATTAGTGCGACACTCTCTTGAGAAATTCTCACCTCTCTTCTAATGTGCACTCCTATCGTACTAACCTTCCCAATGGTTTATCTCATCATATATCACGCTATCCTTTCCCAATGGTTTAACTTATCTTAGGTTATTCGCAGGATTCAAAATTTAACGATTCAATTGTTTGAAAAGAATATTTCAATTAGTAACCAAAGTTCTCATTTTAACTTTATTAATTAATAAAGTTTTCCAGTGTCATATTATACTTTCTCAAAACAAGTATTTACAATTTGAGTCATCAACCATGTTCTACATATCAAATCACAGTAGGCAGTTCCAGATTTCAGAATTTCATATATATATTAACTACTCGTAAAATATATATATATCATAACAGCACCCCAAATAAAAACTATGGTGCGTGCATACTCTACTATCCAAAACCCCATATCACTCGTATTAAGGGGAATACATTCGGAATCACTCTCGAATTGTATGAACACATACACAAACAATATTGAGGCGAAGTATAGATTCCAAGTCTCTAAGAGGATGGCACATACCTGCATCTCTTAGGACCGTCTGAACTATCCATTCGATAGCCTGTACCAAGGATATCTATCTTCTAGGGTACAAGTCAATATCCCCCATAAAGGTCCCATCGAGATAAGACTGTCCCAGCGCGGTAACCTCAGGGATAGAAAGTAGCGTGGGTATGATTTTCACACATAGATAGTATATGCATACACAATCATATAACTATACTAATATTACCATATCAATATTAGGTATATTTCAAATCCCATAGTTACGACATTTATCCTTATTATCATATTTTAGTAAACACTTATAACGGTTTGTTTCTAACTTTGATTCGGTATTATGCCAACGTACCACACAACTCTCATGGCTTTATTCTCCAAATTATAAAATTCAGTAGGTATACACATTTGTCCCAAAGTTACTCTCTTACGTGTCTCTCTCTTTAAATCATAAATTCACCGACCCTTATGTAATTATCCCAAAATACAATCTTTGCCCGACATCAAGGGTCCCAAAATTTATTCACATGTCCTACTGGTCTTCCCTATCTCCCAAAACATTTTATTAAGGATGCCCAAGAATTATTTCACAATAAATTGAACTTAACTAATTTAGAAAGGGAAATAGGAGTCTTCCAGGAGGGGTCGATCGATCGAGGTCTGGGGCTCGATCGATCGAACCTTCGATCGATCGAAGCTCTGGGCTCGATCGATCGATCAAGCAGGTATTGCGATTTTTGCAGTTTTGCAGTTACGGGTTCTAACACATTCCTTCATCCAAATTTAAGTTTTTCATTCCCAAACGTCCAAAGATTCATCCTACTAACATTATATCATCATACTAAGTATTTCCAACGTGAAGCATGTGGATTTCTATCACTATACATGGATTAACAACCCAAAAATTATCATAATTATCAATAACCCTAGAATTCTCTTAAACATGGTTCTAATAAGTATTTCCAGAAATTGCTTCTTATAAACATCACAATTTCGTGGGTAATTCCTCTACATGGCAAGGGTTTCCAGAATTATCAATTTATCCATCACTACATGCAATTCCTATCTCAAATCTTTGGTTTTCTTCCTTAAAAACTCATTCTAATTACTCCTAAACTAATATGAAAGATGCACCAACGAAATTAGCAAGATAAACACTTGCCTGGGATTTTTTGTGTTCTGATTTGTAGATGATTTTGGTGTGGTTGCGTAGCCCGTCGCGCGATCTACGCGTTGGTGGTGGTGGCGGTGCAAACGGATGAATTTTGGGCCTTGGATTGCCTTGGAAGCTCTCTTCTTCCCTCTCCTATGGCCGTCACTTGTATTTGGTTGTTCTAACCCTAGAAGACAACCTTAGACATCTGATATAACCCTTATAATTTCGTGGGTTTAATTACCCAAAATTGTGAAATGTCCAAAATGCCCTCTCGGGGTACTAATTAGGCCTAAAAACGCCCCGAGACCCAAACTAAATCCCCGGCTACACTTTTCTGACTATCTCGACCCTCCCGGACGTGTTGGCGCACTCAAAAAGACCATACGAATGACTTATAAAATATTCACTTTTATTAATCAACATTTATTCCCGACGCGACACATGCGCATCCCGACTTAAATTTCCATAATTGTCATTCTATTCACTCGTGACATTTAATAAAACCAATATTATATATTACTTTGCTCATTAGTAATATTCAACAAGTTTCCCATAATTACTAACTCTCGTCACGTTAATAATTAAAACATAATTAATTTTCGGATTTTTTTATTAAATAATTAACTCACATTAAATTTAATAAATCCCCAAATTAATATAGCATAAAAATATGAGGTATTACATACTTCCCCCCTAATAATGGAATTTCATCCCGAAATTCGAAAAACAAGGCATACCTGGTAAGAACAAATCTGGATATCTCTCGCGCATATCAGCCTCGCGCTCCCAAGTGGATTCCTCTACATTATGATTCTCCCACTCGACTCGCACAAGTGGAACTATCTTCGACCTCAATCTCCTCTCACTATAATCTAGGATAGCCACCAGTCTCTCCTCGTAAGAGCTGTCAGGCTGTAAGTCTATCTCATCTATCGCAATGTGAGTATGGGCCATATCATCCCGAAGATACCGTCTCAACGACGAGATGTGGAATGCATCGTGAATGCGATGCAAATTTTCTGGCAGTCCCAATCTGTATGCTACCGGCCCAATCCTCTCGATGATGGGAAATGGTCCCACGTACCTCGGGGCCAATTTCCCCTTCTTCCCGAACCTCATCACTCCTTTCATAGGAGATACACGCAGTAACACTTGGTCCCCCACAGTAAACTCCCGGAAGAACCATTTCACATTAGCGTAGCTCTTCTGCCTGTCCTGGGCTACTCGAATGCGACTCCTGATCATATCAATCCTCGCGGAGGTTTCCTAAATTACCTCCGGTCCTAGCAACTTGTTATCCCCCACCTCGAGCCAACAAGTTGGAGAACGACAAGGTCTGCCATACAAAGCCTCAAATGGAGCCATACCAATCGTAAACTGATAAGAGTTATTATAAGCAAACTCTACCAGTGGAAGATATGGCTCCCAACCTCCTCCAAAATCAAGAACACACATGCGTAGCATATCCTCTAACATCTGATTAGTACGCTCTGTCTGTCCATCTGTCTGTGGGTGATAAGCTGAACTCAACCTCAACTTAGTACCCATAGCCTCCTGAAAGCTTTCCCAGAAACGTGACACGAAAATCTTGTCTCTATCTGACACAATATTCAGGGGCACCCCATGTAATGTGACAACCTCAGCAATGAACAACTGAGCATACTGACCCGTGGTATAGTCTGTTCGCACCGGCAGAAAATGATCCACCTTGGTCAAACGGTCTACAATCACCCAGATAGAATCATGGCCCCGCTGTGATGTAGGTAACCCTGTAATAAAATCCATGGAAATACTCTCCCACTTCCACGCGGGTACTTCCAATGGCTGAAGCAATCCTGACGATTTCTGATGGTCCACCTTCACCAGCTGGCAGGTAGAACACTTGGACACGAACTCAGCAATGTCCTTCTTCATCCCACTCCACCAGTATTTCCTCCTCATATCCTGATATATCTTATGCAAACACTTACTCTCTCCAAATCCAAGAAGCTCTTTCTTAAGCCTTCATTAAACCTATAAGGCTATCTTTCTCACCTTATACATACTCAAGCTTCTCATGAAGAGGTCTCTCACGTGTCCTAAGGTCTTCCATTAAATCACTCTCATTATTAACCTTGGCACGTTTACTCAAACAAGCTTCCAACTTCAAGTTTTCCCTTTCTAATTTAAATAATACGGCATACAACTCTTGAAAAGATACTTGAAGTTCACTCACATCAACCTCTTCTTCATTCTCACTCTCACTTACTTCTTCACTCTCATTACCATCAAATTTTTGGGACTCACAAACAATGGCCTCAGAAGTGTCATGTAAAGGAATATCTTCATTGGAAGATTCGCTATCAATGCTCACATGACTTGCCATGAACGCGATAAAGTTGCGCTCAATGGGGGAATCGGACCCCTCTTCCTTTTAACTATCACTAATGTAAGGCCATAAAACATGACTAGGAATGTTAATTACATGATTAAGTATAAGTTATGAGTTACAAGTTTGGTGAGGGGTGTTAAACATGTTAATTATCGTATTTAGGGGGTGCATACTCAAGTGATATATGTGTTGTTTGCATTAGATGTTAATCGAGCTTATGATCGGGGATAACTTGTTTAGATTATATGATTAGTTATGTGGTTAAATGCATCATGAAAATAGATTTTTCATACATCATTATGATTATAATATAGAACCAAGGTTGGTTCAAAATTGGCAATGTTTGGTGGCCAAATGTGAAAGTTATGAATTTTTGAGTAAATTATTACTCTTCTGTTCGAGCCCAAATATGGCATACTAGTTTTATGATTTAGGGAAAATAAAAAATATGAAATTTGTATATATATAAGTCATTTACACATAGACACAAAGAGGGAGTAAATTGGTGTCCGTACTAGTGAGTTATGGTGATTTTACAAAGGCTGGACAAATCCGTCATTAATGGAATTCTCTTATTGGACCTCTTATCCAACCAATCATATGCCACCACCTTATATTGGTCACATGGACAAGTTTCAGGGTTATAAGAGCAGAACTTGTCATATTTTTCATTTTATATCTCAATCTTGTTAATAAACATGCTTATGGAGAGAGAAAAAGAAAGTTAAGGAAGAAATCCTTCGGAAAATTACCATAAATCGAGGAATTCTCGTAAGGTAATTACTTCTTTATTAAAGTTGGTCCCGTGGATGAGTTCTACCATTGGTATATTTTTGTTTATAATTTGTATGAATATTTAAATGATACCTATTTTGCCAAATTGAGTTAAACTAAGGATGGCTTAAGATCATACGTGAGGACGTGTGCCAGGATCCTAAATATTGACTTCAAAGTCCCATTTTTGAATTTCCTTCTCGTGAAGATTTTTGATGTAGTAAATTCATATATATGAAGTGTGTTTATACTAAAAACATGTTTAGTATATGTTTCCATGATTGATACCCAAGGTAGAGGTGATATATGCTTCAAAGGGTTAAGTTATGCTTTAATGTTCTCTTCCGATCCATCTGTGTTAAAAGTGTCCTAAATCATGGAATACTTATTCAAATCAAATTATTTCAATTGGAGATTACAATAGACTCGTATATGTATAATATATCCTAAAATGATGAAAAAATACCAAGAAATGAATCTTCGGTGACAGTTTGAAGTTCAGGTATAAAATCTGCCGCAAAAGTGTAAGTGCGCACACCAGGTGTTCGACGTTTTGCTTGACTTAGCAAATGAACTCTAAAAATTATGAAACTTTAATTTTATATTATTAAATATTTTTAATATATGTTTCCATGATTTATAACCGAGGTGGAGGATATATATTCTTGAAAATTGTTAAGTTATGCTTTGATGATCTACTCAAACCTAGATGTGTTTAAAGTGGTATAAATAATTGAATACTCGTTGAAATCAAGAAATTCCAATTGAAAATGTTAGAGAACATATATGAGTATGGTATAATCAAAAAGGACAATAAAATACCTTCTGTTTTGTCTTGGGGGTTGTGTTGAAGTGGAAGTTTTGTTGTTGTTTTTCTCCAAAAATGATTTAGAAAAGGTTGTAATACAACGAGCATAACTTTGTCTAGAGAATTCGTAATTTAATTCCGTAAATTGTGTTAGAAACCTAATGAATAAGGTGTTATAGAAATACAAAGTATCATATTTAATTACTTTTCAGTTATCTCAGATTGACCAACTGATGTGATGTGTTACTGAGTTTAATGTGATTTGGTGTATTGAAATACTATTAATGTTGAATTGTTAGGTGGGGAAGCGACTAATACTACCATACAAAGGAAATAGTTTTGGTATTAATCTTAGTAACAACTTCGAGGTGAGTGACCTGTCCTATGAAATATAGATGCTTATATGTTCATATGGAAATGTGTAGTTAAACTCATGTGTTAATATGCTTATGGGAGTGATGTTTTATTTATGAAACATATGCATATGATTAAGAATGTTATGTGATGTTATATAATGTTATGGACTGTGGCGGGTCTTTTATCTAATGTTAAGGACTGTGGTGGGTCCTATGGTATGTGGCATTCCCATTAATCCAATTTAAAGGTTTGTTATACTCGGGCCTAATTATGGGATGTGGTGGTCCCCATTAACTGTGGTGGGTTATTTGGACTGTGGCGGGTCCAGGTTTGCAAGAGTTACACAATTCCTGTTGGGTTATGACATTAGAAAATAAAAATTGTTATTCAAATTGGTTTTATATATGTCGTGTATGTGTGGAATATGGTCATTCACTAAGCTTGTGTTGCTTACACTCCTATAATGTTATATTTCAGGTATGCATGTTGTTTGGAGTTCACTGCCAAGTTAGGACGTTAAACGAAAGAGTGGACGATAAATAAAGTGGGTTGAATATCAATAAGTTTTTTGGGTAAATGTTAAACAAAGAAACTTATGTAAGTAAATTTGTTTGGTACTTTTAAGTTTTGCATAAAGGTAGCTATGTTTTCATCTAAACATGCCTTTAAAGAAGAAAAAATTCTTGCACTATTTTTCGAAAGATTTCAATTACCATATTGTTAATGGGGATTTATCTCGATATAAAATGATAATATTAACTTAATTAAGTTGGGGCGCGACAACTAAGGGAGGCATTATATGAAATTGGTTGCTTTCCCTACTTCCTTAGTTTAGTGGGACACTCGCTTGCCCTATGGCCATAACCCCCACAACCATAACATCTATTCGACTCGTCCCTATTAAGATCTTCATAATTCTTTGTAGGGAATTTTTCGCCTTTGTAATACTTAGACTTATCAAATTTCTTAAAATCCCTTTTACGATTATCTTTATTAAACTTAAGAAATTTTCTAAACTTCCTACAAACATAGCCATCTCATCGAAATCGATGTCACTCTCATTATCCAGAACTTATTTTTCCTCCTTTCGGCCTTTCAAAGCAATGCCCTTATCTTTCTTCTTCTCATCCTTGAAGGTAAATATGTTGAGTTCATAGGTTCGTAAGTCACCTATGAGTTCTTCAAGTTTCGTAGAGGCTAAAGTGGGTAAAGAATTTAAAATAGTCTTTTGGAATAAACCTTTCGGGTAAGGACCTCAAAATTTTCTTTACTCCCAAATTAAAAGATGAATTAACAATGTCCAAAAGTCTAGCAAGGAATTCATCAAAAGTCTTACTTTCTATAATTTTAACGGTTTCAAATTTAGTGGTGAGGTTTTGGAGTTTTGATGCTTTCACGATACTTGTTCCCTCATGGGTGAGTTGGAGTATATCCAAAGCCTACATAGACGTTTCACACGTCAGAATCTGACGGAACTCATAGTGTGTAACCGCACTAAAGAGGGCATTCAAACCACGAGAATTAAAATTTGCTAATTTAAGTTCATTCTCACTACATCTCTCTACGGGTTTAGGAACACGCTTATTTTGTACTACACACGTAGGTGGGGACCACCCATTAACTACGGATTGCCTAAGTGTCGATTTCATATACGCTTTCCAATATGCGTAATTGAAACCATCAAAAATAGGGAATTTAGAAAAAGGTGAATTTTCCATTTTTAAACCAAACAAAAATTGAGGATCTTAACACAATAATTTAGCGCTCCCGCTCTGATACCAATCTAAAAGGGCTATAAATTGTAAGCTACGCTCTGATACCACTTGTTGAGGCGAATGCCCCCAAATTTTAAACTTCAAGTTATGAGATGGTTCAATGATTTACCAAATTTTAAATTTCTTTTAAATTTAACATTTAAAAGCTCAAATATTACTTTCACCCAAATATTAAACTTAAAGTGAAATTAAACTAAACACACATTTTTAATTTTCACTTAAATAAAATTCTAATTTAATTCAAGTTAAACAAACAAGGCATGAATATTATCAAATTAAATTAATGCCGACTTGAATTAAATTAAATTTAAACTTAACCCAAACTAAATTAGCACCAAATTAAACTAATTGTGTTTAAACCAGATTTTATCTTGATTAGACCGAAGCATGCATCTATGTGAGTTTGAAATATAAAATAAACACAATCACACTACGCCGCGATGTACAAGGAAAACCCACAACGGGAAAAACTTCGGACGACCATGCCCACGAGTCCACTAAGTATGGTATTTTTACAAAAGACATGACAAGAGACTTACTTCCTCGACTCGACTCCCTTCAAGCCTTAACACTCCTTTGTTCTTCAACCTTCACCTAGTCTACAACTTCGAAGTCCACCGAAATCTTAGAATCCACCAATGGGGCATAGCTACCGTCAACCTACACACAGTACCTTTCACCATATGAGAATGCCGCAGCAAAATAATCTCCTTTTTGCGTAGAGAAGGAACCCAAACTTTCTCCTTAATGGGTAGAGAAGAAACTCAGTGCTAAACAATCTCCAAGCAAAGATATATATATATATATATATATATATATATATATATATATGAACTTGGATTTAAACTGAACAATGGGTGTACACATGTGTTCTTGGTAGAAATTAATTCATGAAAACTCAACACATAAATGGGACTTTTTGTTAAAAGTATTTTCCCTCTCAAAAGTGTAACAACCCGCCTAATAAGATACCGAGCGATCACTCCAATATTAAATTAAAACAGGAGTCTCATATGGATCATTCTTAGCATCACTGTCGAAAGTCCATTTAATTACTAATATCCTATTAGGTGAGCGTTAAAAACTTTTACTTAACTACTCTTTTTACGATCAAATTAAAACATCCACAATTATATGCGTAAATGAAACTGAAATAAATTAAATAACCGAACACTCAGTTCAAATATACAACCATATCAAATGCTGTACTGAAAGAATAAATAAATGCAATTGAGCCATTGGCTCGAATGTTTATACAGTACCTCCTATCTAGAGTACAAGGATGGAAGCGGCTATCAAAAACCTGCACGCATCCACAGCTGCTGCAGCTGACGTCTGACTCGAAAGAATTTTCATCTAGGCGTCCCTGTGTCTGGACACCTATATATATACAGTATAGAGAAAGAAAGGAGAGTAGACAAACGGGTCAGAGCCCGAATGTTTAGAAAATATTTTGCAAGTGCATAAATGCTTTATTTTTAGAAAAATAGTTTTTATCTCATATTTAAATTGGTATCGCACTCTCATGAGATACCCCCCACCTCTCCTCTAACAGTGCACACCTAGCGCATCCCTATAAACATCCTAGTCAAGCTACCCTGCTAAACTAGTCTAATACCCAACCACTATCTAACCTAGATAGTCAAACAGGTGTACTAAGGGCTAAACTTCACTCTAATCTCGACGATATGCCATGTTCGTGCGTGGGGTGTCTCGCGAAGCGAAATCCAAACAAGGAACCCCCCCGATACACTACTATGCAGCAAGGTCGATCTTTGAGATCCACCAGTCCCTCAGTACAGAAAGATATATATAATATATATACCATAAACGTTTAATAATATTAGAGCACTAAGGATTAAACTTCTCCCCAGTCTCAACACAATGCCATATTCGTGTGTGGGGTGTCTCGCGAAGCGAAATCCAAACAAGGAACCCCCCGATACACTACTATGCAGCACGGTCGATCGTCGGGATCCATTAGACCCTCGGCACTCGATTTATACATATACGTACATCTACAATATACGTCCGGATAATATCTCCCGGACTGAGGATTACTTGATACATATAGTATTTATAAATACTTATCCTTTTCATTTCAAAAACTTCCATTTCCCTTCTCATATCCAGGAAATGTATTTATAGAAGCCAATTCATTATCATGAATTGCCTTAACAAATCATATACTTTTTGAAAGCCAATTTTATTAACATAAAAATGCTTTTCCTTTATCAATTATCCCATTTCCCTTTTTATACTCAGGAAATGTATTCAAAGACATTTTCATTATCATAAAAATGCTTTGATCATGACATATGCTTCCACATCCCTTCTTCCATCCGGGAAGTGTTACCGAAGCCAAATAATATAACCCATTTCCCTTCCTATATCCAGGAAATGTAATTAAAGCAAATCCATTATTATGAACTTCTTTAATAAACGCGTTCTAAGACCGCCCGTCCGGATTTCTCCACTGTGCGCACCCCTAAATGGCTATCATCTTCCAGGGCCTCCAAGACAACCTGGGATCCTATATCGAAAGACATCGGGAAGCGACCATGTGCCTGCGGGATAGTCAAGACCACACCCGGAATCTCCTAACCAGCGCAGAAAATATAACAACAAACGCTCACATGGCCTATAGGACTATATCCACCCTGCATCATTAGCCAGGGGGCTTCACCATACGAACGCAACTTCCCTTATGATAGCGATTTAGAGAGGTGTGTATCCTCATTTATATTATTTATGAAAATCATTTGTCTTTCCATTTTGAAAACATTTATATATTATTTTCAAAATCATTTTCATCATATCATATATATACTTTAATCACATAGTATATACATATACCATATATTCATCCTTGATTATACATAAATGGCCATATTTGCCAACTATATATAGCGATGACCATTAATCCCAAAGATTTCCTTACTTTGTTCAATACTAATTACCTCAATCATCTCTTAAAGGTTTATTTATCCTCAAAACCCTTATTTAGGAATCCCCATAAAAATCCCAAATGGTAATTCAACTCCCCATACTCTTAAAGGGAGAAAACTAGAAATTTTGGCCTAAGCGAATCGATTCGCCCCTTTAGCGAATCGATTCGCCCCTTTAGTGAATCGATTCGGTTCCCAATCCGAATCGATTCGGAAAGTATTCTGCAAACAGGTCTGTAAATGGCGAATCGATTCAGTCTGTACCCGAATCGATTCGGCCCATTGCAGAAACCCAATTCCCCTTAGGCGAATCGATTCGGCCTGTTCGAGGGTCACAGTTTGGGCGATTTCTCAAACTCCAAAATACCAAAAAATCAATCCAAATTCATTTTCATGGTTTCTACTCTACACCAAAAATCATCCCAAACATCTACACAATAATTTCTAGCCTTTATTTTTCCAATTCCCGATTTGATTTCCGAGTTGGTACTTTCAACCGGGAGCTGTCATCTTGTAAAAATAATATCAAATCTTAGAAAAATCAGAAAAATACGCGGTCGGCGCCCACGCGACCGTATCGAAAAGATCTACAACTCTCGTGTTTTGGCTGAAAGCTAAATCAATACTTTTCCTAGTCAAAATAACCCCACAAGCTTACGGGTTACTATTCATTGTCCCTACCAAAATCCCAAACTCCATGTTTCTCCATTTTTGTTGGTTCTAACCTCACCCAACAACTCAATCAACATCTAATCTATGTTTTACAACTAACACATCAATTATTTTGGGGTATTAAATCATTTCTCTTAGTTTTAAACTCTAAAACCATAAAAACCCCAACTTAGCATTTCAACCCATTTTATACTCCATTAACATAGTTTTGATACTAAAAATCATTAAGAGTTTACACTACATCAATGTGTAAACTCATAATCAACTTTTACCCAATTTATTTTAAGGGTTCTAACCCTAAAATCATGTTTATACCAAAAGTGATATGAGAGGATTGCACAAAATGAAATAAAGCAAGTAAACACTTGCCTCGTGGATAAAATCCGACGACCTCGAGTCGAATTCGGCGGAATTTGGCCCGAATCTCCCTTTTCCTCCTCTTTTCTTCTTCCTCTCTCTCTTCTCTCTCTTTTCTTTCTTTTCTTTCTCTTTTTCTCCCTCTCCCTCTCTTTATAAAGAAAGAAAAGGGTTATATCCCTTAAAACCCAAAAACGACTCGTTTACCCAATTACGAGTTACTTTTACCTCTAAAATTAACCGAAACTCATTTCCGACAATCGGACACTCTTTTCCGACTATCTCGGCCATTCCGAGAATTATGGCGCAGTCGAAATTCCCATCCGAGGTACTTGACCGCAAATCACTATTCCAACCCAAAATAAATAAATGCGGGATTTCCAATTAAAAATCTTACCTCGTGTCGCTTTTCTCCACGACGACATATAATTAAAATATTTCGACCTATATAGTCCCAAAAATAATCACAACATCCTTCGAAAATCATTCAATCCTCGAAAATCCCAAAAATTACTATTTAGGAAAATTTCCCAAATTCCAATTTATATCCAATTATGGAATTTAATGGTCTCCAAAAGGACGGGTTGTTACATACTCCCCCCCTTACAACGGAATTTCGTCCTCGAAATTCAGATACGACCTACACCACCAATCCTAGGATCACTCCAAATCCTAATACCTCAAAGGGAATGACACTAACCCAATGGTTCCCAACCATGTACAATACGACTACCACGATCGTAAAGTGACTCTTATACGTCACTTAATACCCATCATCTATAATGCCTATCGGCATGAATTTCAACCTTATATACTACGCCCATTCTATTTCAGGCGGTATATAAACCAACTTACCAAGGTGCCCATACACCTTTCTAACTTGTGCATATCTGCACATCCGTAGTGAACGTCTGACACGTAACACTCTCTCCCAATAAGGATCTCCTTTCCTCGGTGTAATACTCACTTATGGGTCCTTCCAACCCGCGAAATTCCAAACTCCTAACCTCGGTATCGCTAACTCAATCGAGCCTACATCCCATAATGTTGCTATCTATGCGTTACCCTACCTACACGAAACTAATATAATCCTAAGTATGTCCCTAGTGCCCAAGGCCTCTCTCAACTCCCGACAATTGCTTGGTTTCATGCGTGGGACGTCTCGCCAAGGCGAAATCCAAACAAGGAACCCTCCCGTTACACTACTCCCTCGCGTAGTCGGTCATCGAGATATAGCGACCTAAGGCACACCAGCGGGACGTCCTAGATCCTGCCTACGCTAACCTATGAACGCATTCCTACTATCTTATCCTTCCGCCCATACAGAAGGAAACCTAATCAATCGAAGTGCCCACTTTCTGTAAAAAGTGTCACGAACATAGTACCCAAAATTTATCTTCTCAAAGTCTGCCTTTTCATTAAGGCTGGTTATTATCCTCAAACAAATTTCTCTAAGTCCAACCTCAACCACCCACTTGTGGCGAGGGGACCACTTTAGTGCTTTTCCATAGCACAATATCTCCATAAGTATATCAACATCATGTGGCTCATATCCTATAGTGGTTCATCCACACTATAAGACCTTTCCACAAAATCAACATCCTTGCATCCCATAACAGCTCCCCACTCCCGACGCCATTAAGAGTCATGTGTGGAGTGTCTCGCAAAGCGAAATCCAAACAAGGAACCCCTCCACACATTAACCCTTGACTTCGTTGGTTATGGAGTTCTGTCATTTAAACATGCAACCGGGATATCCCTATCCCCTAATCCAACAAAAAGGTGATCTGAACTCCAATCTCTAACTAAGAGTCATACCACCCTGCGCTCGCACTCATTTTTTAAGTCCTTGCGCAAACAATAATGAGCTTTATGTTCAGCTTAACGAAAATCCTGCGGCCTTAAATCATATATATAAGGTCGCCATAAACCCAAATCACGATAAGGAAACCTCTTCTCACTGAAGTACCATTAACCCATAACAAATAAGGTGAACTCAACCTATATCTAGGTGAGACATCGCAGCAATAACCTGTTCCCTCGAGGAACTATGGACACGATAGACTTGCCATTCTTAGCCTGCTATCGCTCCGAAAATACACCATAATGTATTAGGCTCCTCATACCACCATGCTCGTATAGACATATAAAACGAGCATCACTAACCAGATATGTATATATATACCATATATCAGCACCCGCCTCTATGGCGAATGAAGAAAAATAAAACTCCGCTACTGCGGACAACACATAGGCATACATGATATAATGTTGTCGATACCGCCATAACTCAAATTACCCACACGATTCTAGGGCTAACTAATACCGCGACTTCATCTAGTCACGCCTAATAGACCTCCTCAATTGAGGTAAAACTCATAACCACAATTTCATTATAACGATTTCCCCAAGTGGATGTCCAACCATGGGGTCCTCGAACATACCCATTCTTTAGTGAGCCCATCCTCCTTGGAAAGGACTCAATATTCATTGCACCTAACTCACTTAAGTACAAGGTTCACTTTGCCATAATACTATTTATTCACCGTCGGCCCCTGGCTGAACCTTAGGCGAATAATTCCCAAAACTGCATTCTTCTCGTCCTGCTGATTCATGGGGACTCACGGTGAGAACTATCCGTAAGATCCCTTTGGAACCCTTATCTTCACTGGGAAATCCAACTTTAGTACCACTTTCTATCACAGTAGTACTTGGTTGCTCATAACTACTATACTTTAGTAGTCGTCGCAACAGTCCTTAGCATTTGCCACAAGGAGAGTGGCATCTACTAAGATCCTCGTCCCCGTCTTCTACCAGCTTCCCCAGCTAAGCTCCACTCCTGCTGCCCTCCGAGCTCCGCACACGATACTCAACGAGCGCGTAACAGATTTCTATAATCTTCTAATATAGCAGGAGATCGAAATCTCACAATAGAAATCAACAATCCTATTCCTGAGGCTCTATAACAAATCGAGAGCAACGCTGAAAGCGTAGTACGTCCGCACAGATTCCTAAGGACACTAGAATCTGATGCTCTGATACCATCTGTAACAACCCGCCTAATAAGATACCGGGCGATCACTCCAATATTGAATTAAAACAGGAGTCTCATATGGATCATTCTTAGCATCACTGTCAAAAGTCCATTTAATTACTAATATCCTATTAGGTGAGCGTTAAAAACTTTTACTTAACTACTCTTTTTACGATCAAATTAAAACATCCACAATTATATGCGTAAATGAAACTGAAATAAATTAAAATAACCGAACACTCGGTTCAAATATACAACCATATCGAATGCTGTACTGAAAGAATAAATAAATGCAATTGAGCCATTGGCTCGAATGTTTATACAGTACCTCCTATCTAGAGTACAAGGATGGAAGCGGCTATCAAAAACCTGCACGCATCCACAGCTGCTGCAGCTGACGTCTGACTCGAAAGAATTTTCATCCAGGCGTCCCTGTGTCTGGACACCTATATATATACAGTATAGAAAAAGAAAGGAGAGTAGACAAACGGGTCAGAGCCCGAATGTTTAGAAAATATTTTGCAAGTGCATAAATGCTTTATTTTTAGAAAAATAGTTTTTATCTCATATTTAAATTGGTATCGCACTCTCATGAGATACCCCCCACCTCTCCTCTAACAGTGCACACCTAGCGCATCCCTATAAACATCCTAGTCAAGCTACCCTGTTAAACTAGTCTAATACCCAACCACTATCTAACCTAGATAGTCAAACAGGTGTACTAAGGGCTAAACTTCACTCTAATCTCGACGATATGCCATGTTCGTGCGTGGGGTGTCTCGCGAAGCGAAATCCAAACAAGGAACCCCCCCGATACACTACTATGCAGCAAGGTCGATCTTTGAGATCCACCAGTCCCTCAGTACAGAAAGATATATATAATATATATACCATAAACGTTTAATAATATTAGATCACTAAGGATTAAACTTCTCCCCAGTCTCAACACAATGCCATATTCGTGCGTGGGGTGTCTCGCGAAGCGAAATCCAAACAAGGAACCCCCCCGATACACTACTATGCAGCACGGTCGATCGTCGGGATCCATTAGACCTTCGGCACTCGATTTATACATATACGTACATCTACAATATACGTCTGGATAATATCTCCCGGACTGAGGATTACTTGATACATATAGTATTATAAATACTTATCCTTTTCATTTCAAACACTTTCATTTCCCTTCTCATATCCAGGAAATGTATTTATAGAAGCCAATTCATTATCATGAATTGCCTTAACAAATCATATACTTTTTGAAAGCCAATTTTATTAACATAAAAATGTTTTTCCTTTATCAATTATCCCATTTCCCTTTTTATACTCAGGAAATGTATTCAAAGACATTTTCATAATCATAAAAATGCTTTGATCATGACATATGCTTCCACATCCCTTCTTCCATCCGGGAAGTGTTACCGAATCCAAATAATATAACCCATTTCCCTTCCTATATCCAGGAAATGTAATTAAAGCAAATCCATTATTATGAACTTCTTTAATAAACGCGTTCTAAGACCGCCCGTTCGGATTTCTCCACTGTGCGCGCCCCTAAATTGCTATCATCTTCCAGGGCCTCCAAGACAACCTGGGATCCTATATCGAAAGACGTCGGGAAGCGACCATGTGCCTGCGGGATAGTCAATACCACACCCGGAATCTCCTAACCAGCGCAGAAAATATAACAACAAACGCTCACATGGCCTATAGGACTATATCCACCCTGCATCATTAGCCAGGGGGCTTCATGATACGAACGCAACTTCCCTTATGATAGCGATTTAGAGAGGTGTGTATCCTCATTTATATTATTTATGAAAATCATTTGTCTTTCCATTTTGAAAACATTTATATATTATTTTCAAAATCATTTTCATCATATCATATATATACTTTAATCACATAGTATATACATATACCATATATTCATCCTTGATTATACATAAATGGCCATATTTGCCAACTATATATAGCGATGACCATTAATCCCAAAGATCTCCTTACTTTGTTCAATACTAATTACCTCAATCATCTCTTAAAGGTTTATTTATCCTCAAAACCCTTATTTAGGAATCCCCATAAAAATCCCAAATGGTAATTCAACTCCCCATACTCTTAAAGGGAGAAAACTAGAAATTTTGGCCTAAGCGAATCGATTCGCCCCTTTAGCGAATCGATTCGCCCCTTTAGTGAATCGATTCGGTTCCCAATCCGAATCGATTCGGAAAGTATTCTGCAAACAGGTCTGTAAATGGCGAATCGATTCAGTCTGTACCCGAATCGATTCGGCCCATTGCAGAAACCCAATTCCCCTTAGGCGAATCGATTCGGCCTGTTCGAGGGTCACAGTTTGGGCGATTTCTCAAACTCCAAAATACCAAAAAATCAATCCAAATTCATTTTCATGGTTTCTACTCTACACCAAAAATCATCCCAAACATCTACACAATAATTTCTAGCATTTATTTTTCCAATTCCCGATTTGATTTCCGAGTTGGTACTTTCAACCGGGAGCTGTCATCTTGTAAAAATCATATCAAATCTTAGAAAAATCAGAAAAATACGCGGTCGGCGCCCACGCGACCGTATCGAAAAGATCTACAACTCTCGTGTTTTGGCCGAAAGCTAAATCAATACTTTTCCTAGTCAAAATAACCCCACAAGCTTACGGGTTACTATTCATTGTCCCTACCAAAATCCCAAACTCCATGTTTCTCCATTTTTGTTGGTTCTAACCTCACCCAACAACTCAATCAACATCTAATCTATGTTTTACAACTAACACATCAATTATTTTGGGGTATTAAATCATTTCTCTTAGTTTTAAACTCTAAAACCATAAAACCCCCAACTTAGCATTTCAACCCATTTTATACTCCATTAACATAGTTTTGATACTAAAAATCATTAAGAGTTTACACTACATCAATGTGTAAACTCATAATCAACTTTTACCCAATTTATTTTAAGGGTTCTAACCCTAAAATCATGTTTATACCAAAAGTGATATGAGAGGATTGCACAAAATGAAATAAAGCAAGTAAACACTTGCCTCGTGGATAAAATCCGACGACCTCGAGTCGAATTCGGCGGAATTTGGCCCGAATCTCCCTTTTCCTCCTCTTTTCTTCTTCCTCTCTCTCTTCTCTCTCTTTTCTTTCTTTTCTTTCTCTTTTTCTCCCTCTCCCTCTCTTTATAAAGAAAGAAAAGGGTTATATCCCTTAAAACCCAAAAACGACTCGTTTACCCAATTACGAGTTACTTTTACCTCTAAAATTAACCGAAACTCATTTCCGACAATCGGACACTCTTTTCCGACTATCTCGGCCATTCCGAGAATTATGGCGCAGTCGAAATTCCCATCCGAGGTACTTGACCGCAAATCACTATTCTAACCCAAAATAAATAAATGCGGGTTTTCCAATTAAAAATCTTACCTCGTGTCGCTTTTCTCCACGACGACATATAATTAAAATATTTCGACCTATATAGTCCCAAAAATAATCACAACATCCTTCGAAAATCATTCAATCCTCGAAAATCCCAAAAATTACTATTTAGGAAAATTTCCCAAATTCCAATTTATATCCAATTATGGAATTTAATGGTCTCCAAAAGGACGGGTTGTTACATACTCCCCCCCTTACAACGGAATTTCGTCCTCGAAATTCAGATACGACCTACACCACCAATCCTAGGATCACTCCAAATCCTAATACCTCAAAGGGAATGACACTAACCCAATGGTTCCCAACCATGTACAATACGACTACCACGATCGTAAAGTGACTCTTATACGTCACTTAATATCCATCATCTATAATGCCTATCGGCATGAATTTCAACCTTATATACTACGCCCATTCTATTTCAGGCGGTATATAAACCAACTTACCAAGGTGCCCATACACCTTTCTAACTTGTGCATATCTGCACATCCGTAGTGAACGTTTGACACGTAACACTCTCTCCCAATAAGGATCTCCTTTCCTCGGTGTAATACTCACCTATGGGTCCTTCCAACCCGCGAAATTCCAAACTCCTAACCTCGGTATCGCTAACTCAATCGAGCCTACATCCTATAATGTTGCTATCTATGCGTTACCCTACCTACACGAAACTAATATAATCCTAAGTATGTCCCTAGTGCCCAAGGCCTCTCTCAACTCCCGACAATTGCTTGGTTTCATGCGTGGGACGTCTCGCCAAGGCGAAATCCAAACAAGGAACCCTCCCGTTACACTACTCCCTCGCGTAGTCGGTCATCGAGATATAGCGACCTAAGGCACACCAGCGGGACGTCCTAGATCCTGCCTACGCTAACCTATGAACGCATTCCTACTATCTTATCCTTCCGCCCATACAGAAGGAAACCTAATCAATCGAAGTGCCCACTTTCTGTAAAAAGTGTCACGAACATAGTACCCAAAATTTATCTTCTCAAAGTCTGCCTTTTCATTAAGGCTGGTTATTATCCTCAAATAAATTTCTCTAAGTCCAACCTCAACCACCCACTTGTGGCGAGGGGACCACTTTAGTGCTTTTCCATAGCACAATATCTCCATAAGTATATCAACATCATGTGGCTCATAGCCTATAGTGGTTCATCCACACTATAAGACCTTTCCACAAAATCAACATCCTTGCATCCCATAACAGCTCCCCACTCCCGACGCCGTTAAGAGTCATGTGTGGAGTGTCTCGCAAAGCGAAATCCAAACAAGGAACCCCTCCACACATTAACCCTTGACTTCGTTGGTTATGGAGTTCTGTCATTTAAACATGCAACCGGGATATCCCTATCCCCTAATCCAACAAAAAGGTGATCTGAACTCCAATCTCTAACTAAGAGTCATACCACCCTGCGCTCGCACTCATTTTTTAAGTCCTTGCGCAAACAATAATGAGCTTTATGTTCAGCTTAACGAAAATCCTGCGGCCTTAAATCATATATATAAGGTCGCCATAAACCCAAATCACGATAAGGAAACCTCTTCTCACTGAAGTACCATTAACCCATAACAAATAAGGTGAACTCAACCTATATCTAGGTGAGACATCGCAACAATAACCTGTTCCCTCGAGGAACTATGGACACGATAGACTTGCCATTCTTAGCCTGCTATCGCTCCGAAAATACACCATAATGTATTAGGCTCCTCATACCACCATGCTCGTATAGACATATAAAACGAGCATCACTAACCAGATATGTATATATATACCATATATCAGCACCCGCCTCTATGGCGAATGAAGAAAAATAAAACTCCGCTACTGCGGACAACACATAGGCATACATGATATAATGTTGTCGATACCGCCATAACTCAAATTACCCACACGATTCTAGGGCTAACTAATATCGCGACTTCATCTAGTCACGCCTAATAGACCTCCTCAATTGAGGTAAAACTCATAACCACAATTTCATTATAACGATTTCCCCGAGTGGATGTCCAACCATGGGGTCCTCGAACATACCCATTCTTTAGTGAGCCCATCCTCCTTGGAAAGGACTCAATATTCATTGCACCTAACTCACTTAAGTACAAGGTTCACTTTGCCATAATACTCTTTATTCACCGTCGGCCCTTGGCTGAACCTTAGGCGAATAATTCCCAAAACTGCATTCTTCTCGTCCTGCTGATTCATGGGGACTCACGGTGAGAACTATCCGTAAGATCCCTTTGGAACCCTTATCTTCACGGGGAAATCCAACTTTAGTACCACTTTCTATCACAGTAGTACTTGGTTGCTCATAACTACTATACTTTAGTAGTCGTCGCAACAGTCCTTAGCATTTGCCACAAGGAGAGTGGCATCTACTAAGATCCTCGTCCCCGTCTTCTACCAGCTTCCCCAGCTAAGCTCCACTCCTGCTGCCCTCCGAGCTCCGCACACGATACTCAACGAGCGCGTAACAGATTTCTATAATCTTCTAATATGGCAGGAGATCGAAATCTCACAATAGAAATCAACAATCCTATTCCTGAGGCTCTATAACAAATCGAGAGCAACGCTGAAAGCGTAATACGTCCGCACAGATTCCGAAGGACACTAGAACCTGATGCTCTGATACCATCTGTAACAACCCGCCTAATAAGATACCGGGCGATCACTCCAATATTGAATTAAAACAGGAGTCTCATATGGATCATTCTTAGCATCACTGTCAAAAGTCCATTTAATTACTAATATCCTATTAGGTGAGCGTTAAAAACTTTTACTTAACTACTCTTTTTACGATCAAATTAAAACATCCACAATTATATGCGTAAATGAAACTGAAATAAATTAAAATAACCGAACACTCGGTTCAAATATACAACCATATCGAATGCTGTACTGAAAGAATAAATAAATGCAATTGAGCCATTGGCTCGAATGTTTATAAAGTACCTCCTATCTAGAGTACAAGGATGGAAGCGGCTATCAAAAACCTGCACGCATCCACAGCTGCTGCAGCTGACGTCTGACTCGAAAGAATTTTCATCCAGGCGTCCCTGTGTCTGGACACCTATATATATACAGTATAGAAAAAGAAAGGAGAGTAGACAAACGGGTCAGAGCCCGAATGTTTAGAAAATATTTTGCAAGTGCATAAATGCTTTATTTTTAGAAAAATAGTTTTTATCTCATATTTAAATTGGTATCGCACTCTCATGAGATACCCCCCACCTCTCCTCTAACAGTGCACACCTAGCGCATCCCTATAAACATCCTAGTCAAGCTACCCTGCTAAACTAGTCTAATACCCAACCACTATCTAACCTAGATAGTCAAACAGGTGTACTAAGGGCTAAACTTCACTCTAATCTCGACGATATGCCATGTTCGTGCGTGGGGTGTCTCGCGAAGCGAAATCCAAACAAGGAACCCCCTCGATACACTACTATGCAGCAAGGTCGATCTTTGAGATCCACCAGTCCCTCAGTACAGAAAGATATATATAATATATATACCATAAACGTTTAATAATATTAGAGCACTAAGGATTAAACTTCTCCCCAGTCTCAACACAATGCCATATTCGTGCGTGGGGTGTCTCGCGAAGCGAAATCCAAACAAGGAACCCCCCCGATACACTACTATGCAGCACGGTCGATCGTCGGGATCCATTAGACCTTCGGCACTCGATTTATACATATACGTACATCTACAATATACGTCTGGATAATATCTCCCGGACTGAGGATTACTTGATACATATAGTATTTATAAATACTTATCCTTTTCATTTCAAAAACTTCCATTTCCCTTCTCATATCCAGGAAATGTATTTATAGAAGCCAATTCATTATCATGAATTGCCTTAACAAATCATATACTTTTTGAAAGCCAATTTTATTAACATAAAAATGCTTTTCCTTTATCAATTATCCCATTTCCCTTTTTATACTCAGGAAATGTATTCAAAGACATTTTCATTATCATAAAAATGCTTTGATCATGACATATGCTTCCACATCCCTTCTTCCATCCGGGAAGTGTTACCGAAGCCAAATAATATAACCCATTTCCCTTCCTATATCCAGGAAATGTAATTAAAGCAAATCCATTATTATGAACTTCTTTAATAAACGCGTTCTAAGACCGCCCGTCCGGATTTCTCCACTGTGCGCGCCCCTAAATGGCTATCATCTTCCAGGGCCTCCAAGACAACCTGGGATCCTATATCGAAAGACGTCGGGAAGCGACCATGTGCCTGCGGGATAGTCAAGACCACACCCGGAATCTCCTAACCAGCGCAGAAAATATAACAACAAACGCTCACATGGCCTATAGGACTATATCCACCCTGCATCATTAGCCAGGGGGCTTCACCATACGAACGCAACTTCCCTTATGATAGCGATTTAGAGAGGTGTGTATCCTCATTTATATTATTTATGAAAATCATTTGTCTTTCCATTTTGAAAATATTTATATATTATTTTCAAAATCATTTTCATCATATCATATATATACTTTAATCACATAGTATATACATATACCATATATTCATCCTTGATTATACATAAATGGCCATATTTGCCAACTATATATAGCGATGACCATTAATCCCAAAGATTTCCTTACTTTGTTCAATACTAATTACCTCAATCATCTCTTAAAGGTTTATTTATCCTCAAAACCCTTATTTAGGAATCCCCATAAAAATCCCAAATGGTAATTCAACTCCCCATACTCTTAAAGGGAGAAAACTAGAAATTTTGGCCTAAGCGAATCGATTCGCCCCTTTAGCGAATCGATTCGCCCCTTTAGTGAATCGATTCGGTTCCCAATCCGAATCGATTCGGAAAGTATTCTGCAAACAGGTCTGTAAATGGCGAATCGATTCAGTCTGTACCCGAATCGATTCGGCCCATTGCAGAAACCCAATTCCCCTTAGGCGAATCGATTCGGCCTGTTCGAGGGTCACAGTTTGGGCGATTTCTCAAACTCCAAAATACCAAAAAATCAATCCAAATTCATTTTCATGGTTTCTACTCTACACCAAAAATCATCCCAAACATCTACACAATAATTTCTAGCCTTTATTTTTCCAATTCCCGATTTGATTTCCGAGTTGGTACTTTCAACCGGGAGCTGTCATCTTGTAAAAATCATATCAAATCTTAGAAAAATCAGAAAAATACGCGGTCAGCGCCCACGCGACCGTATCGAAAAGATCTACAACTCTCGTGTTTTGGCCGAAAGCTAAATCAATACTTTTCCTAGTCAAAATAACCCCACAAGCTTACGGGTTACTATTCATTGTCCCTACCAAAATCCCAAACTCCATGTTTCTCCATTTTTGTTGGTTCTAACCTCACCCAACAACTCAATCAACATCTAATCTATGTTTTACAACTAACACATCAATTATTTTGGGGTATTAAATCATCTCTCTTAGTTTTAAACTCTAAAACCATAAAACCCCCAACTTAGCATTTCAACCCATTTTATACTCCATTAACATAGTTTTGATACTAAAAATCATTAAGAGTTTACACTACATCAATGTGTAAACTCATAATCAACTTTTACCCAATTTATTTTAAGGGTTCTAACCCTAAAATCATGTTTATACCAAAAGTGATATGAGAGGATTGCACAAAATGAAATAAAGCAAGTAAACACTTGCCTCGTGGATAAAATCCGACGACCTCGAGTCGAATTCGGCGGAATTTGGCCCGAATCTCCCTTTTCCTCCTCTTTTCTTCTTCCTCTCTCTCTTCTCTCTCTTTTCTTTCTTTTCTTTCTCTTTTTCTCCCTCTCCCTCTCTTTATAAAGAAAGAAAAGGGTTATATCCCTTAAAATCCAAAAACGACTCGTTTACCCAATTACGAGTTACTTTTACCTCTAAAATTAACCGAAACTCATTTCCGACAATCGGACACTCTTTTCCGACTATCTCGGCCATTCCGAGAATTATGGCGCAGTCGAAATTCCCATCCGAGGTACTTGACCGCAAATCACTATTCCAACCCAAAATAAATAAATGCGGGTTTTCCAATTAAAAATCTTACCTCGTGTCGCTTTTCTCCACGACGACATATAATTAAAATATTTCGACCTATATAGTCCCAAAAATAATCACAACATCCTTCGAAAATCATTCAATCCTCGAAAATCCCAAAAATTACTATTTAGGAAAATTTCCCAAATTCCAATTTATATCCAATTATGGAATTTAATGGTCTCCAAAAGGACGGGTTGTTACAAAAAGCTCTCAAAGGATGCAA
The DNA here is from genome assembly GCA_949130495.1 of Sambucus nigra. Lineage (NCBI taxonomy): Eukaryota > Viridiplantae > Streptophyta > Magnoliopsida > Dipsacales > Adoxaceae > Sambucus > Sambucus nigra. Next base: position 343,040,743 of record OX422208.1, read on the forward strand.
AAAGTCTCTACAAAAAAGTTGTTCCCGCACTTATTTTATCAGGTAAAAAGATAGTGGGATAATGGGTGAGTGGGGAAGTTTTTAAACAAAAAAATGTCAAACTGACGTCGACCGTTCGAATGACTTTTCAATGTCGTTCGAACGACATGGTTCGAACGAGATTTAAGCGTCCAAGTTCGTTCGAACGAGATTTCAAAAAACTTCGCGTTCGATATTTCGTTCGAACAACTTCATTCCAACGAGAAAATAGATATATATATATATTGCACAATGTCGTTAGAAGTTCGTTCGAACGACTTTGGAATTTCGTTCGAATGAGATTCCAGGTTCGTTCGAATGACTTTACGAAGATTTAAGTCATATTCGACGTAGATTGTGCAATGAATTTGGTCATTATGCTAATAAATATTATTCAAAAATAAAAGGACAATCTTTTCAAAAATCCCATTTACCTAAAACATGGGATAACAGTTATAATTCTAACAGTAACTGTAGTGATAGTTATAATAATCTTATGACTTTTACTTTTATTTGTTTAAATGATTTTGATGATGGTATTGATAATTTATCTATTATGTCTGATGATTCTGAATTACTCATAGACAATTATAATTTACCTCTTATAAATGTTTTACTACCTCTTATGACTCTTGTGCATAATGTTACTCCCAATATTGTATCTATATCCCTTTATGTTTCTAATTCCAATTGGGAAGATGAAAATGATATGTACAATTAATATTCCATTAGAATATAATCTTTTGATAGTGATTGTGATGATGATAATATACATTTTAAGAAATTGTATAAGACTACTTTTAAAAAGTGTATTCACTTAGGCAAAGTTAGTTATTATCTATAATTGATGTTCTCAATAATCAAATTTGATTAATTTCTGATGAATCTTCTATGCAAGTAGAAGATCTTGAGACTAAAAAATTTATGTTAGAGAAAATATTTCGAAAATAAATAAAAGCGATTTTTATTAAAAAACACAAAGGTGTCTTAAACTGATTTTGATGAATCACAAAATAAACTGAAGGAATCTTTGAACAAACTAAATGCTTTCAACAAACTTGGCATCATGGTAAAATAACTTTTGAATTATGGAAAGTACTTTTCTAGTAAACAAAGAAATTATTGGTTTTAAAGGAAAAGAAATTTTTTTAAAAAGTTTTGTGTCCTCTAATGTGGACTTTGCAGAATCCTCAAAATTTTGTATATTTATTTCGCATTTTCAAAAATAGACCCAGACTCAAGCCCCTTTTGCTGGTAAGCAGATTTATCACTGCAATTTCACTTAGAATAATTATATTTTAAATGATTAAATCAAATTGAAAAAATAGGAGAATTAATAGAGCTAGGATACCTGTTAAGACTGAATCTGTTAAGAAACCCACACCATCTAAGCCAATGCCCTACAAGTCTAAAACTTATTTTTGAAAAACTAAGGCAGTTTGAATTAGAAAAGAATAATTAAGTTACCACTTAGATATAATGTTGTATCAGCATTGAATGCCTCTTATAAACACTCTCAGTGGTACCTTGATTCTGGGTGTTCCAGATATATGATTGGGGACAAATCAATTTTTTTAACTTTTTTAGGAGGAAATGTCACCTTTGGAGATAAAAAAAAATGTCCCAAATCATAAGTAAAAGAACAATTAAAGGTGAAGTTTCCTAACTTGGCTGAAGTCCTATTAATTGAAGGACTTAAAGATAATTTATTAAGTTAAGTCAAATTTACGACACTGGTCACACTGTTAACTTTTCCAAAATAGAGTGAAAATTTTCAAGTGTAGATGGAAAAATAGTTCTTTGTGGTGAAAGAATATTTGATAATTGCTATATCATTATTCAAAGCAAAAATTTTGAAAATTATTTACCTGCCAGGCTAACTGACTTAGACTTATGGCAATAGGCTAGTTTCCATTAATTATAATAATCTGTATAGATTAACTTGTCAATAACTAGTACTTAGTCTAACTAAAATATTGAAAATCAAACATTCAGTTTGTGGACTATCTCAAATAGGAAAAATGCATAAAGCCTCTTATAAGAAAGTCAAAGATGTTTTAATATCTCACCCTTTAGAATTACTACACATAAATTAAATGGGTACCTCTAGGACTATTAGTATATGTTGTAACCCCTACATTCTTGTCATTATTGATGACTATTCTAGTTTTAATTGGGTTATGTTTATGGAAAAAAAAGTGACACTTTTTAAAACTTTTTAAAAATCCTTTTTAGGATTGAGAATGAAAATGATACCTAAGTAATTTCTTGGTTTTATAATTTTTTAGATTTTTAAAAGTAATTTTCATATTTTATATGATTTTCTTAAAAAATTAAATGTTAAAATTAAACATTTAAAAGAAACAAAATTAAAGCCATTTTTGTTTCTTAACTAAAATTTTGCTAATATAAAACAGTTGTATTTCATCTAATGAAGGTTCGTTTTGGTTTGATTTGCGTGATTAGTTTTTGACGAATCAGAGGCTGTTATGTGGCCCATGCTATTTCATCACGCGTGAGCTTTAGGGTTGGTTTGCTCGACTGATGGGTTGTTTGTGGTTTTTTACCATTTTGCTCTCTACATTGCCTTGGCTATTACGCATATACCCTCATCGATCCCTATTTTTAGCGATGCCAAACTTTCCTTTAATTCCCTTAGTTGTTTATCTCTTTGCCCTTATTTTTTGGGAAATTACCTTTTTACCTGAGCTATTCGTGTGCCTTTATAAATAGTGGACTTGGGGTTCATTTTTAAATGCTGAGAAAAATTTCAAAACCCTACCTAAATGGTGCTAAAAATTTCTTAGCCTTCTCTATCTAAACTTGTTCAAATCCGATATTTGTTTCAGTGATTTCCTAAAACTTTTTAAACACATTTTATCCTACACATCTAACAACATAAATTTTTCTGAGGATAAATGTTTAGATTTTTAGGGTTTGGAAGTTTGAGAGTTATTATGTGTTTGATCGTTTGAAATATTTTTGGCTTTCAAAGTTGGAATGTTTGAAGCCTTGTTGGAGTTCTTGATTTGGAGGATATCTTGTCAAAACCATGTTTGGCTTTTTATCTGCTGGCATATATTTTTTATCTCTTTCTTACACATGCATAAACTTTATCTCTCTCTCTCTCTCTCTCTCTCTATATATATATATATATATATATATATATATTGTGAGTGAATGTTTGGACTGTTTTGACATGTTTTAAACAAACCCAAAGTTTTTTTAAAAACATATTTTGTCAGGTTGATCTACCTAAGCATGTTATGACCTATGTTTATATATTATATGTTTAGTATATCTTTTTTATAAACTAAATCTGAGTTTGAAACTTATATATACTTCTCTTCGCACTGCTGATTTATCAAACCCTAAAACAAAGACCATTTATACATTTGTCTTTAGATTTGATCTTCCAACCATCTATGAAAATCAGAAATTACTACTTGTTTTTTATGTTACATCTTCACTCAATACTCTTGTCTTGAGTTTGAAGTTGTTTGTGTGTGATGTTAAGTCTTGTATTTTGATTGTTTGGTATATTTTATTAGTTATGGCATAGTTTAGTACTAGTCTTGTTATACTAGGTGTATTGATTGTACTAATTTATTAACACATTGTAAGTTGTATTTTGTACCTAAATTATTGCTATAGTGGATTTACAGTATGTGTGGTCTTGAAACTAAAAGACCCAAAGTTTTCCAGCACGCTGTTTTCCTTATTATCAAACAAATGCGTTCAAATTCACTTCTCCTCATCTGATTCTCAACTTTTATTCATTAGACTTTGAACATTGCACGAATCAGAATAAGTTTTTTTTGTGTGTGTATTCAACCATTGAAGTTTTAAATATTTTTATCAAAGAGTTAAAAGATAATTTTTTATCTTTAACACTTTTGTGTTATAGATTACTTTTAGAAGCCACTTTTCTCCCTTGAAATGTTTGTTAAAGTACAAAAAAAAACATGTTGAATCCATGAATTTCAATTCCACTAAATCTAGAGACAATAACAATAATGGAAGCAAGAAGACCCAAGACCTACAATAACCAAACTAAGAATCATCTATTTTCTTCCTTTAGTGTATCCTCGCCATACTGATGGCACATAAAATGACATTACCGTATATATACACCATACAATTTGTTCACTAGGAATCAATGGTGAAATTAGCCCCCCCCCCCCCCCCCCCGCCCCGAAATGGGAAAAAATGTAAACATTAATCAAATAAAATATGTTTCTCACAATGGGACCTAAGGGCGAATCCAGGAATATATTTTGGGGGGGACCACAAAAATACCGGGGGTTCGGGGGCGGGAGCCCCTGAGAAATTTTTTTTTAGGGTTATTTAAAGTTTATGCAATATTTTTTTCCCAACAATATCATATATATTCACCATCAAAATATAATAATTTCACCACATACAAGATACAATTATTACCAAAATAGAGGTACGACATTATAAACTAATTGTTGGAATATAATAAAAAAATACTAGCAAAGATATAGAGAGATGCATCAAAATTGCAGACGACGTTCTTTCAAATTCTGAAATCCATCTATGATTGATTTCACACTAAACTGTATCGTGATGTCTTTTTCAATGTAGATAATAAGAGAATTTGTAAGATAATCATTCTCCATCTTGTTTCGAAGCTCGAATTTGACATGACTCATTGCTGAAAATGCACGTTCGGTAGTTGCAGTTGATACCGAAAGAGTTAAGACAAGCCTAATCAATCTATCAATTAGTGGATAAAAAATCGACTTTCTTATTTTCACCAACCACTGACATATATCGGAAAGAGTGTTTAGCTTTTGAAATTCTGAATGTTGGGATACCTTATTGGGATACCTCCATATTTCGATACGTTTTTCCGGATCACGCTCTAAATTATCAATATCAAACCCCTCAACTTCAATTCTTGTTGATTTTAAAGTTCGGTGAACCAGTGTTTCACGTACCGAATTTTGAACATTAGCATCAGGGGAAACTGGAGACTCGTCGGGATTTTGACTTTCGGCATGTTTTCTCTTGAAAAATGAATCAAGTGTCTTTGATTTTTTTCATATTTCTACAACACACAAATAAAACAATTGAAATTTGTCATTCCCCCCCCCCCCCCCCCACACACACACACACACACCCAAAAAAAATCTAATTATCATGTATTAAACATAAGCATTGAACACTCCAATAGCATATAAAAAATTAATACTAATAACAGTAAATTCAGTCCCTAAATTAGGGACCCTAATAATTAATAACAATAAAAATTAATATGGGTAATAATTTTTTAATATCCGTCCTTAATAAAATCAGTCCATATTTTTTCTTTAAGCATAAGCAAATTAATACTAATATTAATGGAAGAATTAATACTAAATCAGTCCATATTAGTATTAATATAGTAATCAGAATTAGTCCCTAATTAATACTAAATGAGTCCCTAATTAATACTTATAAAAAGGGAGAAAAGGATACCTGAGATGGTGATGACCGCTATTGTGAGTATGTCTTGGCTACTGTGAGTATATCTTGGTTAGTTAGGTTAGAGATGAGTAAGTGTAAAAGGCTTTTTTTTTTGTATGGTTGTGAGCTTATGAACTTGTGGGCTTTATAAAGAAAAAATCGATATTTTTTTTTGTTGGGTTTTAAAACTTTGGAGGGGACCGTACCCCCCCCCCCCCCCCCCCCACCCAACCTATAGCTTCGCCACTTACGGGACCTATTAATTATCTACAATAATTCCTTAGTCAAGTTATATAATTAGACCTATATTATCATGTCGGGTCCAGATTTGAATCTATTTTATACAAAATTGGTATACTGAGAAGCAAAAGACTCGGATAAATATACCCTTAAGATGAACCATATCAATATGATAAATAAAATTGTTTTGATTTGCAATAGAATTTCTATACTTCTAACGTTAATCACAATTAAAGCTTTTCTTTTTTAACATAAAACATAATTAAGCATTCAAATTTAGAATTTAATTTGTATAAAAATTTATGACTTGTACTTTCAATGAGCTTGCGTGCCAGGTCCGTCGTTGGTTCATCCACAGGAGAATGTATTTAGGGGGTTTTGGGAAAAGGTCCTCATAAGGCTTAAAGTGTATAAAAATAGGACACTCGATATAATTTAATAAATTTAGTCCTTGTACTAAAAACACCATGAAAAATGGTGCCGCTGACGCGAACCAAAAAAATAAAGGGTATTGTACCACAGGGAATAGATTTATAAATGCTATTGTACCACAGGGACTAGATTTATAAACTTGAAAAGCATTATCCTAAAAATTCAAACATAGGAAAGAACATGACATTTACCTTAATTCTCTAATATATTTAATTTGTCAACTCCATATGGACCTTTAAGTTACACCACAAGTAAGACTACATTTTTTTTATTTAAAGCAGAAGAAATATGCAATAGCTAATAAAACATTAGTCACATCTATATTTAGTACATGCATCTCTTTGAAATGCTTAGCTTCCTTCCCATATAGATCAGGGGAAAATTCTTTAAAGAATACTGATGAGGCTGCAAGTCTCTATGTTGAGGTTTATGGGACATGAGATTCAGAAGAGAAGATTCTCCCTTTTCTCATTATAGATACTTTCAAGATCCACAACAGTTGTTAAATCACCCCGTCTTCACATTGATGGTGTCTGATTAAAAAAATGAAAAAATAACTAAATCGGGGGTAATTGGGGCATTTACGTTTAGATCCTATTAAACGTTCTTATAGACATTCTAGTCCCATCATATTTTTCTCTTACATATAAGTCATATTCCTAATTTTTTGGAACTTTTTTTCCAATTTTACCCTTTTAAAACCAACAATCCGTAACTTCCTTGAGAAGTTACATAAGTGGTTGAACTTTTTTTTTTAATCTTCAAATGATCATAACTTTTGATTCACAAATCCGTTTTTCACAAAATTACTATTTTTGAAATCTGCTCGACAAGATCTATCAAACAAGATCCATGAAGGCTATAAAATTCCAAAGAAAAAAATTTACACAAACAGTAAACTTTACTGTATGCACTAGAATATGAAATAGTTTTATATATGTGACATTTTCATAAATAGACAGTAACATTTAATGTGTTAATACGGTGGATCCAAACCCTTTTTTTTCAAAATTACCTTATATTTGAAGGTTCGCGCTAGCGGTATCCAATCCTTACCACCATTATTGGAGCTTCAACGACCTTAGTCAAAGCTCTGATTTGGGGTGGGTAAAAGGTGGCATGTGGTGCCGTTGGCGCAGACCTTATAAAATAAGAGACTATTGAATAAATGGGCTTTGGATCCACCGAAGTATCATGGAGGCAGCTGGTGCGGACCTTTGAAAATAAGATTGGATAAATGGGATCGGGATCATCTGGAGCGCCAATTTGGGGTGAATAGGGGTGGCACAGAACTTTAAAAATAGGAGCATATTGGATATATATATATATATATATATATATATATATATATATATATATATATATATATATATATATATATATAGTTTGTAAGAATGTCATAGATATTAAACTTTATTGTATATACCAGAAAATGAAATAGTTTTATATTTCTGACATTTTCACAAACAATAACATTTACTGTGATAATATATTTATGAAATAGTTTTATATATATAACATTTTCACAAACAGTAACATTTACTGAGTTAATATTACACAATATATATGTAACATTTTCACAAAAACAGTAACATTTACTGAGTTAATATATATATATATACACGGTATATCCAAACCTCTTTTTTTTTAAATTACCATATTTTTAAAGGTTTACGCTAGCGACATTCAATCCCCACCACTACCCACCACAATTGTCGACGCTTCAACGACTTTCATCAGCGCTATGATTTAGGTGGGTAGTAGTGGCATAGGGTGCCGCTGGCGCGGACCTCTGAAATTAAAAGAATATTAGATAAATGGAGTTTGGATCCACTGGCACTCCGATTTGGGGTGAGTAGGGGTGACAGTGGGTTAGGTTTATATCTATAACATTTTTACAAACGTTAACATTTACTGTGTTATAACACAGTATATATATATATATATATATATATATATATACGGTGGATCCAAACCTCTTTTTTCTGATATTACCTTATTTTTAACGCCCGCGCTAGCGGTATCTAATCCCGACCACCACCAACCCCAATTGTCGGAGCTCGAACAACCTTCATCAGAGTTCTGATTTGGGGTGACATGGAGTGCCGCTAGCGCGGACCTTAGGAAATAAGGGAATATTGGATAAATGGGGTTTGGATACACCGGCGCTCCAGTTTGAGGTGGGTACGGGTAGCATTGGATTAGGTTTATATCTGTAATATTTTCACAAATAATAAATGTTACTGTTTGTGAAAATGTTACATCGGCATCCCATGCCACCTCAAATCAGAGCTCTGATGAAGGTTGTTGGAGCTCCGATAAAGGGGGTGGGGATTGGATGCCGCTGGCGCGGACCGTTAAAAATAAGATAATATCTGAAAAAAGAGGTTTGGATCCACCGTATATATATATATATATATATATATATATATATATATATATATATATACTGTGTTATAACACAGTAAATGTTAACGTTTGTAAAAATGTTATAGATATAAACATAACCCACTGTCACCCCTACTCACCCCAAATCAGAGCGCCAGTGGATCCAAAATCCATTTATCTAATATTCTTTTAATTTTAGAGGTCCGCGCCAGCGGCACCCTATGCCACTACTACCCACCTAAATCATAGCTCTGATGAAAGTCGTTGAAGCTTCGACAATTGGGGTGGGTAGTGGTGGGGATTGAATGTCGCTAGCATAAACCTTTAAAAATATGGTAATTTAAAAAAAAAGGTTTGGATCTACCGTGTGTATATATATATATATATATATATATATATATATATATATATTAACTCAGTAAATGTATATAAAACTATTTCATAAATATATTATCACAGTAAATGTTATTGTTTGTGAAAATGTCAGAAATATAAAACTATTTCATTTTCTGGTGTATACAATAAAGTTTAATATCTATGACATTTTTACAAACTATATATATATCCAATATGCTCCTATTTTTAAAGTTATGTGCCACCCCTATTCACCCCAAATTGGCGCTCCAGATGATCCTGATTCCATTTATCCAATCTTATTTTCAAAGGTCCGCGCCAGCGGCCCCCCATGATACTTCGGTGGATCGAAATCCCTTTTATTCAATAGTCTCTTATTTTCAAAGGTCCGCGCCAGCGGCACCACATGCCACCCTTACCCATCCAAATCGGAGCTCTAACGAAGGTCGTTGAAGCTCCAATAATGGTGGTAAGGATTGGATACCGCTAGCGCGAACCTTCAAATATAAGGTAATTTTGAAAAAATAGGGTTTGGATCCACCATATATATATATATATATATATATATATATATATATATATATATATATATATATATATATACTGTGTAGTCTTAACTCAGTAAATGTCTGTTTGTGAAAATGTTATATATATATTGTGTAATATTAACTCAGTAAATGTTACTGTTTGTGAAAATGTTATATATATAAAACTATTTCATAAATATATTATCACAGTAAATGTTGTTGTTTGTGAAAATGTCACAAATATAAAACTATTTCATTTTCTGGTGTATACAATAAAGTTTAATATCTATGACATTTTTACAAACTATATATATATATATATATATCCAATATGCTCGTAAATTTTTAAAGTTCTGTGCCACCCCTATTCACCTCAAATTGGCGCACCAGATGATCCCGATCCCATTGATCCAATCTTATTTTCAAAGGTCCGCGCCAGTGGCACCCCATAATACTCCGATGGATCCAAAACCCATTTATCCAAAAATCTCTTATTTTCAAAGGTCCGCGCCAGCGGCACCACATGCCACCCTTACCCACCCCAAATCGGAGCTCTGACGAAGGTCGTTGAAGCTCCAATAATGGTGGTAAGGATTGGATGCCGTTAGCGCGGAGCTTTAAATATAAGGTATTTTTAAAAAAAGAGGTTTTGGATCCACCGGATGTGTGTGTATATATATATATATATATATATATACTATGTAGTATTACCACAGTAAATGTTACTGTCTGTTTGTGAAATGTCACATATATAAAACTATTTCATATTCTAGTGCATACAGTAAAGTTTACTGTTTGTGTAAAATTTTTTTTTTCGGAATTTTATAGTCTTCATGGATCTTGTTTGATAGATCTCGTCGAGCAGATTTCAAAAATAGTAATTTTGCGAAAAACGGATTTGTGAATCAAAAGTTATGATCATTTAAAGATTAAAAAAAAAAGTCCAACCACTTATGTAACTTCCTCAAGGAAGTTACGGATGGTTGGTTTTAAAAGGGTAAAATTGTGAAAAAATTTCCTAAAAAGTTGGAATAGGACCTATGGGATTATGAAAAAGTCAATGGGACTTATAAGCTTGTTGACCTAATAAATGGGACCTAGATATAATTTGCTCTAAATGGTATTACCAAAAATATAATCGTATTACAAACATATTAAAATCTCCTGGTAAGGGAATTCAAATGAACTTTAGATTCCAGCAACATACACTTGAACAGACTGAAATTCTGGAAGCAAATAGACACAGAGTGCTTCCATTACTAACTTGCTCTACGATGTCTTCCATAATCCCACCTTTATTTGCGGCTAAGAGTCCCATTACATCAAAATTACTAGAATTTCTAATTGCATAAGGATTGAGGTTTATGATGGAGGCCTCAGAACCACCAAATGCCAGTAACCACGGACAAAATATCTTGTCATTAGCACGTTGTTGTACATACCTTCTTAGAATATAAAAGATTCATCCAAATGTATATACCAATAATTTTTTTTGGAGGTTTGCCACCAGTTCCTCTCCCACATAAATCAAAGAAATATACCTTAAATTCTAATGGAAAGCATAAAAACATCTTCCCCTCCTCCTTTATCCGAGCTTGGACTGACAATGCAAAGTAAATAAATTTATAACTTGTTGCACAAGATTACGCCCAAGAAAACCAGTACCTCCAAAAAAGGTAGAAATAATACCACAACCACAAACATAAATTTCAATCTATACTAGATAGCCCAAGTAAATTAATAACCAATTTTAATCTTTAAATAAAGTCGAGGCATGAAATTTAAATCAAGGGTAAGAGAATTGACATATTTTCCATTAATAGAAGTAGAAGATATTCAAAGAAAAAATAGGAATGATGAAGAACATCAAGTTAATGATGATTCTAGTTATGAGTTGGAGTGGAAAGGTAAAAAAATCATATGTAAAATGAAAGGTATTTTAGAGAAGATTATGTACTGATTTGTTATAGGAAGTCTAAGATAAAATCAAACAAAAGATCTAAATAAACTCAATACAATTAAACCCTTTACATAATGAATATTAACAAACTAGATATAATCGAACCCATCATTTCATAGAACTGCAACAACACTATTTGAGTGTGTAAAAGGCTATCGAAGAAAAATGAAATCTGAGAATGAAAATTGGGGAAAAATGTTAGGAGTTACTTAACAGATGATTTTCCATCGGTGCCCTTGAGAACTCGATGCCCCATGCCTTTGGTGGAAAGGGTAGATGCATATCGAGGTTGATCAACAGCATACGAGGATGATCAATAACATAGTCTGCAAATATTCAATCAAACAATGTTCATTTTATTGATTCTATTATATAAAATGCAAGGTAAGATCATCCGTTATGCTTTGATACAATCTAGTTTCGTAGTTATACTTTTTTCCAAAACTGTTAGAAAATAGTTAACTTTGATTCATGCGTCATTTTCAGTTTTAAAGTATAAGGTAAATCTATATGTGAAACTAAAAAGGAAATGAATTTCAAATGAAAGATAATTTAAAAAGCTCAATAATAATTAAAAAGTACAAATCACATAACATTCACATCTGTTGCCACCCCACCCCTCCACTACCTCTATCTGAACAAAGATAACTTCAACCACAACCAATATAAATATATAAATCACATATCCTTCATGAAGTCGATACAAACCCTAAAGTTCCAGTACTAGTACATAAGTGATCGTCAGCCCTTGCTAACCTTGTGGTCACAACTTGAAGTGATAAAAAAGGTTTTTAAAATTCAAAAAGTAAATTCTTAAACAAAGAAGGGATATATACCAAATACTCCCTCGAACATTTTTTAATACTCATTTAGTCCAAACTTTTTTATTTTGCTTCAAAAAGTCCTTTGCCACATATTTTGGAGAGGAAGTGCCGCTGGCGCGGACCTCTAAAAATAAGAGAATATTGAGTGCTTGAGGGACTGAATGGGTTAAACTAAAAATGCGTGTCCTTTTTCAAAAATATATATTTATAATAAGGACTATTCAATAATTGTCCCCAAAGAAACCATAAGTATCATCCTTTATTTAGTGGAGTGTATGTGTCAATTTATTGATGAAACTTAGGCTACTTCAATAATTTCAACAAAATTTAGGTCTTTGCATCAGTAAAAAATGTAGATTATATACTTATTTCAATTTACAATTAACATAAGCTTAACAAGTCAATACATAATTTATGTACTCAAATCAATACATGATTAACAGTATATATACAAAATAGTAACCCAATAAATAGAGCATCTAGGCAAGGCAGCAAAGTATTTCCTAGTGCCACCCTACAAGGAAATTTTGACAGCATTGATTACTACATAATAATGCAAATCCATTCATCTAGTTTTCAACTTGAATTATGTTCAAATAACATTTGAACCAGTTCAAAATTGGCAAAGTTATTATGCAATTTCAATTTCAAGGTTCACAAACATGACACAAATTATATTACAAGTCAATTCAACTAAAACTAAACCATTGCTAATAACAACTCTAGGGCTTACATATTCTAGGACTTAAAACTAGTTCATGAAGAATATGTATAAACCATTGAGACATTCAAAACACAAACTAAACAGGGAATTGCAAAACTTAAAAAATGATATTGAATTGTAATATGAGAAACCACCATCGAACACTTAAAAAACCACCAGCGAACACCAATCACAGTATGACTTATCCACCATCGAACACCACTAAAACGAAACAAAACCTAAAACCGATATCGAATCAATTTGGTGAAATCATATTTAATGGTGAGGGAGGTTCTTATGTGTGGTCAATAATATGACAGTAGCTAAAAATGTCATTTATGTAGTCTAATATGACAAAAATAAATGTAACATAAACAAAAATAAATTATTATTACACATAAACTTTGTTATATAACAATGTCATATATGACATCTATATTTTAAGACCTCAACCTAACTTCCAAAGGTTGATGGGTCGCGCGTAAAAATTGTTGAGGGTTTGGGGTTTATGACTGAAGGCCCCATTGTTTAAACTAATTATATAATGATAATTATAATTATAATTATATGTCATCCCAAATAAAAATAATAAAAATCATATTTTATCAGAAACCCTACATTGAGCTACAAAATTAGAATTTACACATAATCATGTAATTACAATTCACTCACTCAAATCCAATACCAAATTTAAAGCTCATGAGTTATTCAAAAATTCAAACTATCAAACTGTGACACCCCGCCTAATTAAATACCGAGTGATCACTCCTTTATTAAATTAAAATCAAGGTGAAAAGTTGGTTCATTCTTAACATCACTGTCGTAAAAATAACTTTTCCAAATTTAACACCCTATTTAATTAAGCTAAGTGTCAAAACCAATTTTAAACATTTCTTTCCAAATTTTATTTGAAAATAAAGATTTAATTATCTACAACAATTTAATATTTAAAGAATCACACCACAATAATCCTGGAACATATTATCCAATTAATTTAAACATTCAACAACTAAATCCCAGTATTTAAAACTAAAAGTAAAACATGCATGCTGAATAAATCCCAAAGTAACAGTACTAGAAATAACTGAAATACAATTGTCCCAATAAAACAGCTAAATAGTGGAAAGGGCGACACATGCCCCAATAACTGAGAATGATAGAAGTGGAATCAAGTAAATGAAATCGTCTAATCAAGTGGCCTGCAACTCCCACCTAAGCTGTAGCACGTTCCTTCCAAGGGATCCTAAGCAAGACGCCCCTGTGGCTGGGCACCTGTAATATATACATATATATACAAGATAGAAAGAGGAATAGAAATGGGTCAGAGCCCGATAGTGTATATGATTTAAAAATTCGTTTAGCAAGTATTTAAATTGATACAGGCCAATGCAACAACATATTAGTGCGACACTCTCTTGAGAAATTCTCACCTCTCTTCTAATGTGCACTCCTATCGCACTAACCTTCCCAATGGTTTATCTCATCATATATCACACTATCTTTCCCCAAGGATTTAACTTATCTTAGGTGACTCTCAAGATTTATGATTTAACAACATCATGGTTTAAAAGGATAATTTCATTTAATACAAAACGCTCATTTTAACTTTATTGATTCATAAAGTTTTTCAATATCATATTATACTTTTCAAAACAAGTATTTCCAATTTGAGTCATTTCACATGTCTTACTTACCATAACACAGTAGGCAGTTTCTCAAATTTCAGAAGTTCATATATATATATTAAATACTCGTATAATATATATATATTCTAACAGCACCCCACATAAAAATTATGGTGTGGGCATACTCTGCTATCCAATCCCCGTATCAATCGTACTAAAGGGAATACAAGTTCGGGATCACTCTCGAACTGTATAAATACATACACAAACAATATTGAGGCGAAGCATAGTTTCCAAGTCCAAGAGGTCAGTACATACCCTCACGTCTCTTAGGACAGTGACTACCGATTCAATAGCCTGTACCTAGGATTTCTATCTTCTAGGGTACGAGTCAATATCCCCCATAAGGCACACGAGGTAAGATCGTCCCAGCGCGAAAACCTCAGGGATAGCAAGTAGCGCGGGCATGATTTTCACAAGTATATAATATATGCATACACAATCATATAAATATACCACTTTTATTATATCAATTTAGGTTTATCCCATAACCCACATTCACAACATTTATCCTCATTATTATATATCAAGTATAATGGTTCGTTTCTAACTTTAATTCGAAGGGTTTTTCCAACTTACTACGTGATTGGACATAAATATTGTATATTTATTCCCCTAATTTCAGTGCATTTATGAACCCGAGTGATATAACCTATATGGATTTGACGCACATTTATGATACTAATCTTCGTTGGCAAGTATTTCGTGTTTCGTGCTTCTCTTATTGGTTTTACAGGTTAATTATGCAAGCAACGCAAAAGAGCAAGCGAGACAATGAAAGAAAAGATAAGAAGGAAAGTTCAAGGGCATTTTGGTAATTTTACAGCCAGATCTCGAAGGAGGAGCCAACTGGAAAGTTGAAGAGCTCGGAACAACGAGAACACTGGAAGAAACGGTACCCAAATCCGAACTACGGTTGATGAGTTATGACCCGTTGAAGTTGAAGAAAAATCCAAGGAAGAAAGGAAAGAAAACAAGAAAAAAATTCTAAGTGTTGAATGGAAGAAAAAGCACCCCAGACCAGCAAACATTCGCGAACCCAGGGGCGAACCGGTTTGGGGGGCGAATCGGTTCGGGGTACATGCGAATCGGTTCGGGGGGGCTGATGCGCAAATTTGCCTCCTTTATTCTGATTGGCTCTAAGGTTTCCTTCTTATACAACATCAAAATTTCGTGGTTTAATCCTCTACATCACAAAAGGTTTCCAGAATATCATTTAAGTCATCACTACATGCAATTTCCTATCTCAAATTGGGTTTTTCTTCCATACAATTCATCCTAATCATTCCTAAACCAATATGAAAGATGCATCAACGAAATAAGCAAGATAAACACTTGCCTAGGATTTTCAGAAATCTGGTTTGGTGTTGAATTTGGTGTGGTTGCGTTCCCCGTCTCACGATCTACGCGTTGGCGGTGGCGGCGGTGCAAACGGTTGAGTTTTGAGCCTTGGAATGCCTTGAGAGATCTCTCCTCTCCTCTCCAATGGTCGTTCTAGTGTTTTGAGTTATCTAACCCTAGGAGATAACCTAAACATCTTATATAACCCCTTTAATTTTCGTGGGTTTAATTACCCAAAAATACAAAATGATTAAAATACCCTCCCGAGGTACTAATTAGGCCTAAAAACGCCCCGAGACCCAAATCAAACCCCCGGGTATACTTTTATGAATATCTCGACCCTTCCGGACGCGTTGACGCACTCAAAACAACCATACGGACAACTTATAAAATATTTAATTTTATTTATCAATATTTAGTCCCGACGCGACACGGGCGCGTCCCGACTCAATTCACTCGTGACATTTAATATGGCCACTATTATATATTACTTTGCTCATTAGTAATATTCAACAAATTTTCCCATAATTACTAACTCTCATCATGTTAATAATTATAACATAATTAATTTTCGGATTTTTATTAAATAATTAATTCACATTAATATTAATAAATCCCCAAATTAATATAGCATAAAAATACGGGGTATTACACAAACATGATATATATATATATATATATATATATATATATATATATATATATATATATATATATAGAGAGAGAGAGAGAGAGAGAGAGAGAGAAATATATCGAGAAGGTTGTTGCAGATGTTGTAACTTGGAGGTCTATGAGCGAAGCTTCTTTATCGATGTAGAAAAAAAAAGCAAATGAACAAAGAGGCCCATCATATCTTTTCATGTTCCATTTTGTTTCAATTCTCAAGGTTGGTGAAATGAATATGGCGTTTCGTTGTGCTTTACTAACTGAAACCCTTGAGAAAGACGAGGGAGGGATAATTGATGTTAGTGCGCGAATTTTGTGAGTAGTAGATTTTTTTTAATGTCATAGAGAGACAATTTGGTTTACACATTTTAGGTACTATGTTACACTTTTAGGTTCGGACAATAATAAAACTAAAAATATAATAATGGTTTTGAACACTTACAACTTTTATAACTGTCAGAAATCGTTGTTAATATTATAAGGATAAATATCACATCGAGTCAATTTATATTGTTTATTAGAATTATTCTGTTTGAACAAAACCATTTTGAGTAATAGGTTACGATTTGGGTTATGCTTGTCCTTCAAGCCTATGATGCATATTGAATCCCGTACACGCCAAGTAAAGCGATGATCACATCATTCTGAGTTTCTTGTCGAGTTTCGACTTCAATGTTCATGGGATCTCAAGAGGTAGGAATGCATATTATGTTTGATCCCTGAATACGCCTTTGGGTGTTTTGTTTTAAATTTTAATAAGGATATTGTTCGAAAAGGATTTTGAAATATTTTTTTTTTATTTTTTAAGTCGTTCGAACGAATTCATTTTTTTCGTTTATACGAATTCACTAATTTTGTTCGAACGAGTTCTTTACTTCGTTCAAATGAGCTGAGCATATCGTTCAAACGAGATTTATATGACCTTCAATCGAAACGTTTCTGCTTGGGATAATGATCTAGTTCAACGCTTTTTTGATCCCCTTTCAAATGAGAATGGATATGTCCTTAGAACGACTATATTCTAGTTCAAATGAGTTTGCTATAGTCGTTCGAAAGAGGTTATGGTATTCGTTCGAACGACTTGTCTCGAGTTGTATGCCATTATTTTTATTATTTTTCTATAAATAAAAGGGCACATCAATAGTTTTACGAGAGAGGTTTTGCAAAAATGAATTTCTAATGAGATCCTCACAGACCCTAGTTTACACCCATAGTTTGAGATCTAAAATTCAACATCAAATGTCCGCTTTTGATATCGTGTGTCTTGAACCAATAATGTTTACTTTTCATTGAGAGTTTGTTTCGAGAGGTGGATTCCGTGTTTACGGCTTGACATGATGGATCATATGTTATTGGTTGACTGTTGGAACTAGTCAAGGCAATGGCAAGATCGGTGGATACCGAGACGTCAAAAATGCATGTGTTGTAATTACCATTGGAAGGCATCGAACGGCAACTATGAAGAAGGTTCAAGGAGAAAATAGACCATAAAGTCTTGAAGGCATCGAGTCTATTGAGTAAGTCTAAGTTATCCTTATATGATACCTATATCATATTGGATTTGTGTGCTTGGGCCATTTGAGATTTTTCCTGTTGTGGCTCTTCCTTGTACATCACCGTATTATGTGAATGTTTATTTTACTCTTTCTATATCACTTAAATGCATGCTTAGAGCAAGATAAAATTGGTAATTATTTTACACAACTTCGGTTTAGCTGGTGCAAAGATAAAAATCGGTCTATTTGCTTATTCAATAAATTAATTGGGAAAATAAAAAATTGGTAAGTATAGGTGTTTCTCAATGTTGTAAGTGTAATAAAAAATCACAAATTATATATTATATTATTTCCAAAATATCCATTACGGCATAGTGTTACTCTTTTACCTCCTTTTTGTTTTATTTCCTTTTATTAATTTATTTACAACTTTCTTTTATTCGAAGTAGTTTATAAGGCAGATTGTAACTCTCTTTACATTTTACAAAAAATTTCCCTGCCTTTACATTCAATATTTTTTACATTCATTAGCGTAATGTTGTTTTATATTCCTTATTGTAGTTGTTTCTTTTATTGCATTTATCCAAATTTACTTTTGAAGTTTTACTTTAAATTTCAGTTTATGCAAATTAAATTTTCTTCTTTAGTTCTAGTCATTTATAATTATTTAGCACTCACGCTAACGTCTTCCCTAAGGGAAGCACAAGTCTTTTAATTGAATCATCGAATGGTACACAATCTCCTGATTATCACAAAGATGATATAAATAATTCGTTGGCAAGTCCATAACATTACAAGGCACGCTCGCAATTAACCAAAACACATAAACTAAGGTACATAAATCGAGCTACTGACCCGAATATATTTTTGGCACGCCCGGTGGGAAAGAAGTGTTGAATTGTTGTTTACCGTGGCTAGGATAAATATGAGTGACGATGGTACAAAGAGTGATGATTAAATTGTCTCAACCAGCGAACACATTACCACTACAAAGAAAACAATGGTTAAAATTTCTCATGAGTTGAGACCAATTTCCCAAAATCATGAATTGAATGTAATGATGGCTCCAAGGGCCGAAAATATTTATATAGAACGTATTATTATTTTAC
Source organism: Sambucus nigra (assembly GCA_949130495.1). Lineage (NCBI taxonomy): Eukaryota > Viridiplantae > Streptophyta > Magnoliopsida > Dipsacales > Adoxaceae > Sambucus > Sambucus nigra. The sequence continues at coordinate 343,059,958 of OX422208.1, forward strand.
CCTTAAATGCCTAAGATCAACTGATAAATCAATTAAATTCAGTTCTTGATTATCTTGGGAACAAAATGCAAAATATTAGCACTATGATCACAACAGTAACTAGTAGGTTGTCCATGCTTACTATTACATTATCAAATGGTCTACTGTATGCACCATAAATTGCTGTAAACATCACTACTTAACTCAATCCTTATCACCCGGTGTATTATAAGCCTAATACTGGGGAAACCAAATTTGGAACAAACCTAAGGATGGGAGAGTATCTGAATACTAATGGTCCAGGTGTTGATAACCCTTTAGAGGGTCTAAGAACATTTAGCACTTATCGACAGTTGGGTTACGATAACCCAATAGGAAGAACACTAATCACATATGCAAGGAGGACTAGGTCATCTTATAACAAGGCCAATTTAGGCTCCCCAGACACTTCAAACTATGGGGTTATCAACAACCCAATGTTCAAACATAAACACAGGGATGTTTGGGAAACCATAGGAGGTTTGATAATCAAATCCCTCAACTGTCTCAACCAATGCCCTTTCAAACACAACAAAAAGTTCCTCCAAAAATTCCACCACCATTGGTGCAATCAACGCCCATAATTAACCAAACAATTGCTCCATAAAATAGGCAGTTGCCTCGAGGAGTGGGGAGAAGTGATATTGTGGATCTCATACATGATATTTGTGGACTAATGTCCTCGGGAGTGTAAACTCTAGTGTATAAGAAGACATACCCTAAATGGATAGATAGGATTGAACTGCTGAAGGGCTTTAAGTTCCCAACTTTATCTTTTTTAAGAATAAAGGAGTCAATACGTGGAATACATTTCTAGGTACACTAATGAATTAGCGGATGCTGGAACAAATGAATATCTTACATTACGTTTGTTTTCAATCTATGAAGTAACTTTTTCATGGTTCATAAGTATCCTTCCTAACACTATCCAAACTTGGAAGCAATTAAAAGATGAAAAATCTTTTAGTTTTCTAAACTGAACCCTTTAGATGCAGGAATCCCGAACTAAAAGCTTTGACACCAATTTATAAAGGCGAAATAATTACAATGGGGGAAACCAACAAAAATTTCAATACCAATTAGGAATGTGGAAGAAGATTTTAAAAAGAATTTATCTTTTTATCCTAAATATGCATATATGTGATCAAACGGATAAATCAAATAAGCAAATACGACAAGGCCATGTTTCAGGAAAAAATCCCCGTAGGGCATAAACCTTTTATTCCACTAATAACTTGCAAATAGAAACTTACAAACTTACAAGTAAAATACAACAATGAATTCCATCAAGAACTCACAAAGATCATAGTTTTCAAATCAGCAATGATTCCCTCGAGAATTATAATGGACCGCAGCCCTCCGTCAGTCTCTCCATTTGTCTTCAGCAGTGAATCCCCACAGGTATCACCAGTCAGCAATGGAGGCCCTCTCCAAAAAAGGTGTATGCAAAGATATAAAACTTTCTAGGGTGTCAAACTAATTCACAAGAACAATATTCAAGGATGTTTTGTTTTGAATTAAAACAAGTGTTTTTCGACACAAAAAGGTGAAGAACTTTTGTACCAGATATGTAGTTTCTTTTTCGCAAAAGTCTTAAACAATCTGAATCATGTAATATGTATTTACAAAAACTTTAAGGCGATGCGTCATTTGAACGAGATAAGAAGGTCGTTTGAATGACAAAGAGATGTCGTTTGAACGACTTATTTATGTCGTTTGAACCACATAAGATGTTGTTTGAATAACCATAAAAATGACCTATTAAAAAACAAACCAGTAGCATGTCGTTTGATCCAAAATAGATCCAATCAAAAAACGATGATCTAACGACATTGATATGTCATTTGAACGGCATCGGGATGTCGTTTGAACGACATAAACGAGAAAAAATTATTGTTCAAAACTCTGCCTACGGTAACTCAAAAAACATATTTTTCAAAAATAAAAATTATTGTTCGTTTTTTATGAAAATAAACATCCTAAATATAATTTTATCAATTAATTCAAATTCCAAATTATTTAATACCTCATCGCTATGTTAGGAAGTCTTCAAATTTAAAGATGCTTGAGTTCGGTTCGTCTTCTCGGAGTGCGACGATTTGTAATGGAATATGGCCAAATAGCCTAAAGTTAAGCTATAAACAATCCTAGAAAAATTGTTCTTATAAATCTCTCCATTTGGCTATTCCGTTACAAACAAACAAAATGACCTAACACCAAATTAAAATCGAAACCTCCTATTACAAAGATACTAATACCCTTCCCAAGACTAGAACGGAATGGCATAATTCTCTTTGTCTTGGAACTTCTTCTTCCCTTACAAACTTCGTATTCATTCGTGTATCTTGAATTCCGCTTTGAGTACCTACACACATAAGAAAAAAAACATATACCTTCATGACACATCGAGTTTGAAACAAAATAAAGTTCATAAACAAAATACTCTCCCATATCTCAAACTCATCAAAAACTCTATTTTAATTTTCTCTCACCTTTTATTTTTATCCAAAATAGACAAATAGACAAAAAAGTAGAAACAATAAACGTTAGGTTCAAAGAATCACGACAAAAAAAAGATACCATCACAAAGGATGTAACTCAAGCACGTGTAATGATGATCTCAAAGGCAAACGAACACCAACTATTTTCGAATTTTTTTAATTATTTAAAAAAAATGCAAATTTCACAAATACGACAAACGTACCATATATGCAAAATATATCAAAATAAAATCAGCACACATATTTAGGTATAAATTACCACAACACCGTGATACCCCGACCAATTAAATACCGGTTGATTAGTCTTTTATAAAAATTAAAATAGAGTATCTGGTTGGTTCATTCCTAGCATCAGTGTCAAAAACGTTTACTTAATTAATCACCTAATATTTAATTAAACTAGTGTCAAAACATTTAACCCATTTTATTTCAAATTCAATTAATTTGAAACATTAACTCACTCATCACTAATGAATAAAATAGTATTGAATATAAAATCAACTGTTGAAATAAATAAGACTTGAATAAATGATCTAGTTCAAAGTCTCAAATCCAACAACCAATATAAAACTGAATTCAACTACAAACTGAATACTGAAATACAATGAATACAATATCTCTATGATATAATAATATCTGGAAAGGGGTGACACATGCCCTAACTGAGATGAATAAAAGAGGAACTGAATGAAATAAGGGTGGAGACGTCTAATCAAGAGGACCTGCAACTCCCACAATAGCTGCAGCATGTCGAACGGTCTGATAGTTTAAGCCTGGCGTCCCTGTGGCTGGACACCTAAAAATAATTTCACAAGAAAAATGAGATTTTGCAAGAGACGGGTCAGAGCCCGAGTGTAAAATATTTTAAAATAGTTTAGCAAGTATTTAAAATGCGGTAAAGCAAATATAATACACATGTCGATTTTTCGAGCTCTCTTTTGAGATTATCACCTTTCAACTACTGCGCACACTTAGCGTACCTCTAAACAATTCTAGTTAATGTTACCCCACCTAACTAATAAGAATGTAATTACCTCTTATTATCACTCTACGTACCCACTTGTACTTTCCCACAAAATACTATATTAAATAATTCTACCTCTTTGATTTCAAATAAGAGTTTTCGTAAATCAAGTTAAGTGTTCTTATACTTACGTTATTTCATAGTTCACTATCAAACTTATTTACTAAGTTCACATTGTAGAACACATCACAAGTATATATATACTCATCATACTATCATACATATATATACTATTACAGCACCCCGAAGGCTATCCTGCGGTGCGTGCATACTCTGCTATCAAGTTTCGATACATCACGTATAAAATAAGGACTACCGATTAGGAATCACTCGCGAACCGTATAATTACAAGTATCACATATTGGAGGCGAACATAGTTCCAAGCCTATGGACTACGCACATACCTACACTCCCATTTGACCGCCAACTTATCAACTCACCAATAAGTCGTTCCTAGGTTCTATGTTCTGAGACACCAATCTAAAATCCCCTTAATGGGCTCATCAGGATGATACTGTCCCCTTTCAAACCTCCCGCGATAGCACGTAGTGTAGGTATGTCATACACATAATAAGTCGCACTATAAGCATTCACACCACTTATGTATTTGTATCATCAATATTGGAATAATCACATCCTATATCATATATTCCATATGTAGTAAATGAA